>JARHVA010000181.1:1010000-1242500 GCA_037957365.1 Torreya grandis | reverse complement strand
TTGCATTAGCCAGCATTGGTGTAAGGTTTTGTGTTGTGTGCCTCAATTGGATCAACCTCATTGATCCAATTGATTATTTGTTTCCCTTTAGGTCTTCCTTTTCTAAATACTTGCAAAATTATTTTTAGTATATGGTCATTTCAATCAACACAGTTTGTTATAGATTTTTTTATTTTCCCTATCTGCTATACTAGGTTGACTTAGCTAACCCTATACATTTGTGTAACCTCTATTTACTGTATTAGATCAACCCAATCAAACCTATACTATTTACATCTATTTTCTATGCTAGGTTGACCTAGTTGACCCTATACTATTTCTATCATTCCTTGTTTCCTTGATTTTGCATTTCTCTTACCTGGTTTTAAGCATTTATCATGACTAGTTTATTTAAAGACAACATTGAGTTGAATTTAACAAACATGATGAGTTTTTCCGATCCTCAAAGGGTCTCCCATATGCAAAGTAGAGCTCCTCTCTTAAAAGAGAGTAATTTTCACATATCCACTCGCACAACAAACTATGGAACCCCTCCTAATATCTCTTCATAGCGTAATCCTCTCTTTTCCCTAGAAGACCAACCCAAATTAAATTATACCCCAAAAATGCTCTTTTTTATTTCTAATTTTCCTCAACATCGAGGAAAGGGCCCCTATACCATATACCATCTTATGATAAGTGGTCAATTTGAAGAGCCTGATTCACCTACTCCCACATTCTCAAATGGATTTGGAGGTACTACCTTCTTTGATTCTTAGACTCTTCCCTTGATTATGACCCTTTCTCACACCATGAATTCTTCATATTTTATCTCTTCTACCTCCATGCCTAGTATATCCACTAACATGGCAAGTTCTACATCTAGTGGTCCTCTTACAAGATCCACTATCCTTAATCCTTCCACTAGTGCATTTTTTTCTACCCAAGGTAACCATGCTTCTAGTGCTTCTTCTTCTCATCCCTTCACTAGTCCATCATTTGCTACACAAACAAATTTTTCCACTATTGCCTCTCATTCTCATAGTTCCTCTCAAGCTCCTATTAACACCCATAGTGGTACCCAAGCCACTAATACCAATTCCAATACTAACTCTAATGTTTCAAATAATGTTGATCAAACCCACCAACTATTTTTACAAACACTTAATCAAATGAATGCCTTTCAAGCTCATAATACAAAACAAATGATGAGAATGTAAAATCACCTTCTTCATCTTCACACTCATCCTCAACCAATGACTTGGGGAATGCATAAACAAAATGTTCCCCCTCCTCCTCTTCAATATTTCCAAAGAAATCTCATTCCTAAACCTCCTTTGGTCAATAAAACCATTAAGCATCTTCAAAATGGGCCTCTTACCACTCAAATTGATAATATTGATATAGGAGGTATCACCCCTACAATTTATTATAATGGATCAACTGATCCTACCCTTCATCTTAAAACATTTGGAAATCTTTCTGAGGATTGGTTCAAATTGAACATCTTTGTCACTATCAATCTCTTAGCCAAAACCCTCATAGGTGATGCCTTAGACTGGTATAGTCAACTTAGAACTCATTCCATTACTAGTTTGGAAGATTTAGTGAATGCCTTAGCTTAAGAATTTCAAACTAGTGATCTCCCTGAAAACACTTTGGCCCACTTCATAAATTATAAACAACTTGAAAATGAAACTACTCAAGCTTTTGTTAAAAGGTGGAAAACTTTTAAAAACAAGTGTGAACATAACATGGCCGATGATAATGTTTTCCATCTCTTCACTAATGTTCTTTTTCCAAAGTTACAATATCAGGTCTGCACTCTCTCTCCACTTACTTTGGAGGAGGCTATTAACCAAGCTAAATGTCAAGATTTCCTTATGCATCAATTCAAACCATCCCAAATTTCTGTAGGTCCTCATCTCTTACTTAAAAACAAAAATTATAATGTGACCAATGATGGTGTCATAGACTCTTATGACACCATTCACACTATTCAGGTTATCATTCCTAAAACCAATCTTGGAAACTAGCTCCCCCTTCTCAATAATATACCAATCCCCATCTATCTTCACCAAATAACATTAATTCTCACAAACCACTATCCTCATCTGAATTATTTGAGCATCTACCTAGGCCTCTTCCATGAGAACTTGATCCTACTTGTCCTATGAAATCTTGGTATGATCTTAACAAGTTTTTTTGGTTTCATGCTAGTTGGGGTCATTCTCATGAGACTTGTAGGTAGCTTCATAATTTAGCTATGGATTTTATTCTTGGTCCTAATTTTTATCATGATTCTATCATTGAAAATCATTAACAAGCCTAGGAAATTGCTTTTAAGGCTCATGAATCACATACTAAATCTCAAGCCTTAAATCAAGCCAATGCTCATTTGGATATCTACAAAGACCCTCTTCTTAATCATCAACCTAATCAAAACACCCAAGACAAGCCCACCCCTTCCACCAACAATGTAAAAAGTATTTTTGACCCCACTTCCAAATAGAATGTAGTTGACATGACTAATATCTAAATGAGTTAGGGAAAGATGACCTTATAACCTTTGATGATCCAATTCCAAATTTTCCCTTGGACAACACTTCCCATGTTATTTCTACCATCTCTCCATCCTCTAACATAAATAATAATCAATATTCTACTAACACTTCTTTTACAAACTCTCAAAACCAAACTAAACCAACTATTTCATCTTTGCAACATAATTTACAACCTTTTTCTAAACCTTCTCCCTCTTATCAACATATATTCCAATGCACTTTAACTCCTCCTTCTGAGGACCTTCTTAATCACTATGCACCTATTTCTAACAACCTTCTCATGGGTTATGATGAGTGGGATCCCATTATGGATCTCACTAATCTCCCATCCCAAATTATGTTCCTTGAGATTATAAGTACCTATCCACATCATATAAATCATATTATGCAACTCTTGTTCGAGATGAACATCCCTTATCCTCACCTAGTAGGATGTGAATTAGCCTTAACTAGATTTGAGGATAGCATATTACAATAATTTGAAGAGATGTCTATCAATGTTGACAAAACTATGGATACTTCTCTTTCCTTAAAATTTCATATAGCCTCTATGATTCTTGATGAGATTATGCTTCATGTAAATGATCCTCCCTTGTTCATTAGTATCCAAATAGGCAATATCCAAATTAAACGTGCATTGATTGATGAGGGGTCTAGTACCTATGTTGCCTCTCTCAATTTCATTAAAACCCTTGGACATCATGAATGCAACCTCAAGTCCACACCTAACACATGCCAAGGATATGATAGAAGTAAAATTCCTCCTCTAGGTTGTGTGTGGCTTCCCATTACCATCCCACTTGTCACTATTCATGTGAAGGTGATGATCTTTAACTTTCCTCTCTCTTATAATAACTTGCTTGGCAGGCCATGGACTCATCGTATAAGAGCAATTGTTTCTTCTACCTACCAATGCATTAAATTCCCTCATAATGAATCCATTTATAGGATTCAAGGTGATACTAACCCTTGGAATTTTGAACAATTCTAAGATGGTGGTGTCTTCAAGATTCCTACTCTTGAACCTTTACCTAATGTTCCATTTCGTGAGTCTCAACACTTTAACTTTACAATTAATTTAACTAAAGGTTACAATGAGTATCTTGAATTTATTAGGAGCATTCATCCTAACCTCTTAAACTTTGATGATGATGATCCTGATGAGATTAACCTAAAGATTAAAACTTTAGATCTCTCACCTCATCTCATCTCACAACTTTTGGCTTCTTTGCAGCCTCATTCTCATAAACCTCCTTGTGATGAAATTCCTATTGTATTGACCAAGACTCAACATTATACTCACCACACTTCCTAAGATGACAAGGTCATCCCTACTTATGTCATTGATCTTCACACACAAGATTATGATGATGGTTATTCCTTAGATGATCCATTCTTAGGCAGTCTTGTCCAAACCCATGATGTTGAGATTGTCCCTTATCGTTCTTCTTTGTTTGATTCTTTTCATATATCTTCCCATTTCCATCATTTATAGTTCCTAATTTTAGTATTTTCCCTCTTTATCATAGGGTAGAGATGGTGCCAACACCTCTAGTTTATGAGGATCCTCATATGACTATGCTCATGGATCATGCTATGACTGGGCCTTGCAACTTTTTTAGGTACCCTAACCACTATAACTTGTTTATCCTTGAGATGCATGCAACCTTTCTTGAGCATTTTGTAGATCCCACCCTTCCCTCAATGGAACTTGCATCAAAACCCATTCCTATTCCTACTAAAGTTGAGCCCATTCTTTCTCTCACTATAGTTGATCTTGTTCCTATTTCCACTATTGTTGAGTTTATCTCTACTTTTGATCCCATCACTCCTATTGATCTTAGTCTAGTTCCTTCCCCACCACCACCCTCCCTTGGAGATGGTTTGATTCCTTTGCCTAAGATGACTCTATTACCCACCAAATGGGTTGAAGAGTATTCTTTAGCTCCTTCCACTCCTATTACACCTCCTCCTATGAGTGTTTCTACTAAGACCACTCACAAGTGTACCTATTACTTCCATGGAACATATAATCATTCATCCACTCATTATCGTAATCTGTGACAATATATTGACACTTTGCATCCTTTTTCCCTTTAGCCTTCAGACAAGACCATGCCTCCCCTAAAGGTACTTCTTGAATATATGCCTAAGTATGGTGAGGTATATTATCTATGGCACCAATGTGGCACCCATCACACTAATCATTGCCACATCCTTTAGTAACACTTTAAGGATCACCTTATAGTTATTCTCAGACCTTCTTCCATTCTTCTCATAGGTCATTCCTACAAGAAGGCCCCTCCTTCTTCTCCCATGGTTCCATCCCCTCTTGTGTTCCCTTCATCACCTTATATGCCTCCACCTATGAAACCTTCACCTATGGACCTTCCCTCATCTGTGGATCATTCTCCACCTATGAGTCCTTCACCTATGGATATTTATCCATCAGTGATTCTTGCATCTCTGATAAAGCCTACTCCCATGCATTTTCTTGAGAACCCTTTCCTAATTTCCCTCCTTAGCATGATCCATATAGCATTCCTAATTTTTTTGTGAAGGAGATTAGATGAGAAGTATTTTCTTAGTTTTCATTGAATATAGACAAGACACTAGTATAAATTCATCTTTAGCTTCATAGAGATCTATCAAATGTTATAGATAATGTATGTGGGTAGATTTATCAGTATTTATGATCACGTGTATGGTGCTTAATTGGATTGGATGTGTGCTCCAATCTTATCTTTATATATCTATTATATCATTTTACACTATGTCAAATTCTTATTTATCTTACATGGTGACTTTGCTTTTACACTCTAGATTCCTTATATTGTCATTTATGTTTTCCTATGGATATCTTTCTTTATCACTACTTTATCTTTCTTTCCTACTTAAAACATCCCTTCTTGTGTCTTTATGATTGTTTGCTTTCTTATCTCTATTTTTCATGGATAATTGTCATTATGACTTGGTTATACACACCTGGCTCCCTTTAGTCATTTCCCATTACCATGTGATTATTTAGAAAATAATTCATCTCATCATACTTTCCTTTCACCAATCTAATTTGGATCTTCTTATTCCCTTTCTTCCCCTTTTCCCAAACTAAGCATATATATGGTTGAGACTTGAGATCACATGTTGGTTCATTGTTAAGCCTAAGTGTCCTAGTCAATCTTGTCTTTGGTTACTTAGCTTTCTTTAGCCTAAGCCTATAGCTCATTCATGTGTATCACTCTATCTCTCATGATTCATCATTTTGAGTCTGTGTGGAGAGGAATCATAAAATCCATAAAAACTATGCAAAATCCAAATCATTTAATAAAAGGCAATGATACAAAAGGTAACAACATTCAAAATTCTTAAAATTTCAATTACACTAAAGGATGTGATTCAAAGCACATCTCTTTTTTCTAACTGAATCTAAAACTCCACAATTGGACTCATGGTAGATCCAAGGTCCTTTAGAGTGTGGTAGGCTAGTAGATTAGAAAAGGAGAATAAAAAATCTTTTAGCACTACCTACTTTCTCACACAAGTACCCAATCTTCGTAGTAGACCGATGGATCTATAAGGGGTCCTGAGGAATGGGGAACACATCATGGGAAGGTAGGTCTATTTTAATTTTTCTATACTAATATACCTTCATGAGTTAATCTTATTAGCATGCTTATTTGCCTACACAGCTTAGTGTCTATAGCGAACAGGTTTCCTTTGTACATTGATGGTCACTAGTCACTTAGTGTCTTCTCATGTCCTTAATATGCCTCATGTCTTCTAAAGTCTTCTCATAAGATGCCTAAGTTATGATTTTTACACTCCCTTTTTAATTCCCTACATTCTTCATATTTTCTCTTGAGAAATATTATTTTTTTCACTAATCACTTCCCTTGGAATTCCATTTGTGAGTTGCATTGTAAGACAGTGGATAGGACCCGAACATCCTCACAAATTACCAAAATTCCACCTTCCTATTACCCACATCCTTTTTCACCCAATTTTCACATTTATCCACCTCAGTGGTGTTCCCTTTGTGAGTTTCAGTGTAATATCATGGCTAGGACCTGACCCTTCTCACAAAATTTTCCAATAATACAAGTCACAATCAAAATTACATATGTCAAATATGAAATAGGATGTGTTTGATTATGAAATTACACATCATTGACATGCTTCTGAACTTGATTTAGTATTTTTTATGCTTACTTTATTTCTCTTTTGATTTTATCTTCTTATTTTTTGATTGCATGTAATAATACAACCATTTTCTTATATTTTTCATACTTCCCAACTTGAATTAGTGTGATAAATTTAAGACCCAATTTTTCTCAATTTTATTTTTCTCTTATACTTCTCAACATGATATAGTATGATTGATTAACTTAATTTTTTTTTGTTATACTATATATCCTTTTGCATACCTTCCCATTTTATTACATTATTTTCATACTTCCCAACATGATTTAGTGTGATCTTACTTGTTTTAATTTGGTTCCAATCTTTTGTTTGGTCTAAAAATAAATTCCTTTTTACCCTCTTATTTTACCATCCCCTTGGTTATTTATACTTAGTCATTTTCTTGTTATTACAAATTTCCCAACATGAAATAATGTAGTATATTTATTGATTGATTTTATTTTACCAAGTCATTTTTACCTGTTTATTTTTAACCATGCATGTGTTCTACATAATGCTAGAAAAGAAACCACAACTCATATATTTCCTATAGCATATACAACAAACAAATAAATACATGTGCTAGAAGGAAATATATCTGAAACATCCACAACCATAACCATAATGATGACATATACAACCAATATCCAAAATGCTAAAATAATCCATATATATATATATATATATATATATATATATATATATATATATATATATATATATATATATACCATGAGTTTGATACAATAAATACAATCATATACAATGCTCCAGCTCTATGGCTAGGCCTCATCCTGCCTATCTCATAGCCTAGCCACACTGCCTGTAGATGCCTCAGTCTGATCCTTCTACATAAAACACTGTAATGAGGCTATCTAAGATCTCAATCCTGACACCTAGCCTTGTATATGAGCTATCTGAGCCTGTACCTATGCCAACTAGGTTAGGGTCACCATATGTGTCACTCTCTCCTTCTCTTGTACCTATGTCATATGGGTCAGAGCTGTTATAGGTGTCAGTCTCTCCTATTCCTATACATGTGTCATATGGGTTAGGGATACTACATGTGTCGCTCTCTCTTGAGTGTGTTCCTATGTTATTTGTGTCATTGTATCTAGATGTGTAGCTCTTTCTTCTATTAAGGCTTACCATGCCCATGTATCACCTACACCCATCTATGTTGGTGGTTGCATCCCCTCTCTATATGCTCGTATCTACCTTGATACCTCTCCATCTAGTCTAAACCATCTCACTTGAGCTAGGGCAGATGGTACCCTAGGGTCATCCAATGTAGCAGGCTCATATGGCATCAATATCTCATCCAAGACATCATAGAGTGCTCCCCTCATAAGGGACCCCCATCTAATATCCTCCTCCTCTACTACACCTATAAAAAGTAAACTAAATAGATATTAGATTATTATTATATCTAAAAATCTATCTATCTCTAGTATATTTCAAATAAAACTTAAGCAATAATTTAACCATCTTTTATTACCTGTCTATGTATTGGCCACTACTGTCTCACCATCCATGCGACCATCAAGCATAGTCTCCCTATCCACATGACCTATAATAACCTCCTATGTTGATCACATCTTAAAATCAAATCTTACATTCATAGCTCGACTTCATCTCAACCTATGCCTAAGTGGTCTCTCTATAGTCCAACTCTACCCCAGCCCACCTTCTGGGTCATCTAAGACATCTACGGTCTCTAATATATATTACTACCTCTATTTATGGCATATCCTTGGTGGTCACTACTCTTCCTATTATAGAGTTGGTGGTGTTACCTCTAGTGCTCTCACCTCCACATCCATCTCCTCCCACTCTATTGCATGTCATGTTCGACCAGTTCATGGCCTCTCACAACATGGCCTGAGCATCAACCTCACCACTAATTACCCTATCCCTCCTCTCCCTCATGACACTCTAACATGTCAATCCTAAACCATAGGCACAACTATAGATGCCACTGGATGAGGCAAGGCCATCTACCCTGGTACTCATGCCACCAGATGTGGTTTTGTCCACCAGGTGTAATGTCTTGTCACCTCCATCCATGTTAAAGTTGGTGAAACTGTGTCCTAACTCGGCCATGTAGTCATTATGTGCTCATAAGGTTGTCATATTATGTCTACCCATCTCACTATCCACAACATTGGCATGTGAGGCATGGCCCACGTTCCCTAGTCATATCTCCATCTTTACACCCAAGGTGACCTATCATCGATCATATGGGGCAACCTAGTCAATCAATACATGGGAAACCTCTTATAGATCCATGCCATCAGTAGTGTGATCAGTCTATTAGACTTCTACCCTATAACCAACACTCCATACATGCCATATATGATTTAGACCTAGAGTGCATGCCTTAAGGGGTGCATCAAGAAAGGGGTGGGTAGACCATTGGTGCTTTGCAGGATTATTGTCCTTTTTACCACATGTTATATACACACTTGTCTCCTAAAATAATTTACCCTAAGATTACTCTTCTTAGTTGAACCCATTTCAAAACTTTGATACATTTTATCCTCCTTTTCCTAACCTTAATCCCATTTTATCAGTTGGTTGTGCAGGGTCGACTAGGTCGACCCTGTGCAGTTTTGGTTTATTTTCACTTAGGAGCTATTTTAACCTTTGGTTGACCTAGCTCAAGACCTAGTGAATTATTATCCAGAATTATACTAGGTCAACTAGGTCGACCCTATCATCCAACATTTTTGGAAGGTTTTAGGGAAATATCCACCTATATATACGAGTTCATTTCCCACTATTTGATAAGAAAGAAGCAAATAAGAAGTAAGTGCGAATGAACATCTACTTATTAACCATTCTACTTGAGAAGTAAAGCATAGGGTTCCATACTTTTTTTGGAGATACAAATCTTGTCTTGTGGATAAGTTTTTTGGATGTATTGATAGGTTGTGTAGCCTAAAGTTGATTTGTCTTTGTCATCCTTACATACCACAATAATTTATTGCTAATCACCTTGGCCACGAGAGAGATTGAGGCTTGACGGGTTCGTCTTCAAGGTAAATATTCCTAACTTTATTTCTCCTTTGTAAGAGTAGATAGATATTCTAGTTGTGCTTCTCTTCCATGTATTAGTATTCTATATAAATTGACATTAGTATATGTCTTCTATGCATGTTTATTTTTATTGTTTCTAACCCCCACTTTGTGCCACAAGCTTTGGTGAGCACTAGATTAGATCTACTTTTCTTGTTAGTAGAATAGGTGAAATATCAAAACTTAAGATTGTTAGAGGTACAAGATGACTGAGAGGGGGGGTGAATCAGTCAACCAATATTTCACTTTTAGATCACTTATCATTTATTCATTGACATTCATGAATCAACACAACAAGCATATGAAACTAGATTACCATCAAAGCAAGGGGACCACATACAAAGCATGAATAAGAGAAGCACATCATAACACAACATCTAATGTGGGAAACACTTATGGAGAATAAAACCCACTCTTAATCCTACAAACACATGGACTACTTGTCCTATCAGGTATTACAAACACAGGGCTTTAGTGGAACACCCATTCCATAAGGAGCACCTACCCCTAGGATGGTCAAGTCCTTCTAACTCAAATTTAGTGAAACACATGTTCCACAAGGAGCACCTGCCCCTAGGATGGTCAAGTCCTTCTGACCTAAATTTAATAAAACACTTGTTTCATAAGGATTGCCTACCCCTAGGATGGTCAAGTCCTTCTGACCTAGATGTTGAGCACCTTATCAACACCTATAAAATAAACATCTCCACCTTTGAATTGATATATTCAACACCTGATGATAGGCCTCTAATTTTATAACCCCTATAAAACACCCTCTCTATCTCATATAAGCCTCTCACATAGGCATGCCACAATATCTCTTCTTTCACTTATGCTCAATATTCAAACTATAAGAGAACTATTTTTGACATCATAAATATGACCTATAAGTCATACACATATTCATCTACCTGCTCTTCAACCCATCCACTAGGCACACACCCTTTCTTCTTTCCTTCACTCCATAACTCTCACACATGCCTTTCTTTCACAAGTCTTCAAACTTGCAAGAGCACTATTTCTAAAATAAAAAATATGACCTATAGGTTATACACACAGTCATCAACCTTCTTTGTTCTTCATTCCATCCACTAGGCACCCTTACTCTCTTCACCTCTCAACTCAATACTCTTCCTCCACTTATATCCCCCTTCTCTCAAGTCTAGAAACCATCACTTTTGATTTCACCATTTATAGAGCCATCATGATTATTATCTTTTAGGTTGGCCATAATACTTGCCTTAGCCCTTAAGACATCTAACATAGCTCAATATCATCCACACAGGTTAGCCATAGCATCCATGGGTCACACTTAAGCAGCTACACCTTTCAATTAGGCCTTAGTAGCCCTTATAGGACTCATGGAGACCTATTCATCCCTTTAGCACTTCAATGAGAACATTATAAACATATGACCACTTCCAAATGCATATGTCCACTCCACATGACCCCTTCAACATCTTTAAAAGATTATATTTATCACAACACTTATCTGTTAAAGCCAAACAGAACAATATTTAACCTTATACACAAAAACATCATGAATGAACACACATTCAGCTTCTAAGAATTTGTCCATACTGAAGATGGATCAGTCAAACCTCCAAATCCATAAAGATGATCCTCATGGAGTTTAAAACACTCCAATAGCTTAGTCCCCTTGAAACATCTAAATACCATCAGAACATCTAAAATATCCTTCTTGGGTCACTTACATAACATGGTAAAACACACAGTCAACTTTTGAATATCAATAACTTTAATTGTATAAACATTCAGACCTTTTAACTAGATTCATTGGATGCACCTTGAAGTTTTCTACAACTTCTCTTTTTACTGCATCAATAAATTCATCCTAGATCAAAAGTTATAGCTCAAAAACTATAGACTAATTTTTCCCTTTGCAAATATCAAATGCCAACAATCACTGTTGAACATCGAACACTTTTCCATCATCTCATGTCCTCACATCCTTTGATCAAATACGCACTATTAATCTCCTTGTATCAACTAGGTATTTATCTTAAAACTCTCACCATTATATCTTGATCATAACTCCCATGATTATGACACTTGGTACCCTCATGTGCCTTTTGAACACTTTATTGTCAGTCCATGAGCTTGTGCCACTTAGTAGTCCTTCATGCTTTGTTAACTCTTTGACTTGTCCCACAATTTTTATATTCATAAAAACAAACCATCACTCACCATCGATCTTCTGTCAGATTAGCGAGCTTGTGACACTTGTCACTAGCATGTACAACCTTTAACATGTTAACTTCATATGCACCATTAATCTCAATATGTACAATTAAGCGCTCACCATTGGATCTTCTAGACCAATGACTTCAGACCTCAACGTGATTAAACTTGATGGTCTGTAGCCCATCACAATCTACTAGAGTAACTTTAAAGCTTTATAACTTGAGCTAGAAATCACTTCAAGACTCCAAATTTTCAAGTTAGATTCTTGGCACTATAGACAACATATCCATGTAAACCTTTGAACATTATTGACTTTCTTCATACCTGAATTAAATGCACAAACTTACTAGTTCATACATATTTGCATGACATGCAGTGATGATCTGGTTAAGTATAGAAACTTAGTGAACTTCTGTCTGAGAGGCCAACTTTGCACCCATATATCTTTAGTTATGATCAACCTCATGACCTAAAATGTGAACCATAAGATCTCCTCACATAAGGGGATCCATCCATATATCAAGTTGCTCTTGGAACCTTTACATGTGTGAAATATGATTCTATCAAACTACTTACTCATATTTTATGTCATAGAACCAACTATGCCTAGATGAACATAATGAAGAACAAGATTAACACCATGCATTCCTATAAACATTTTAAGCACTCTTGACACCCCATAGGACCTCTATAACAAGATCTCATCATCCATAACATTCATCAACGTCCTATCCAAACATATACTAAAGATCCATGCTTACATACTAGGCTACCAAGCCTCTGCCAATACACTGTTCACATGCTTGTCTTCTCTTCTTGACCTAAAACCACATCAACCTGATAGATACAATATGATAAGCCTAAAATAATACCTACCTTAGCTCATATGCATCCAAATCCTACCTCACACAACTTTAGGCTCAAGCTCATCATCATCATCATCATGACATCACCACTTTGTCATTACCTTTGACATCAATGCACACATGACATTAATCTTTGACATCAATGACAACACTTGCCATTAAGGACCCCCTTAGGGTTATTGCATGATTGTGTTAGACTGGAGGCTTTGGAATCCTCCTTAGCATAGTGTATTGTGATAAGTGATCCTCTAATCGGGTCTAGTAGATCCCCATATTAGTCATGATCCTGCTTAACAAATGTATTCCAAATTAGAAGTGTAGGTATGCTCTATCTTATCCAAGCTAGGATTGATTTATAGGCATGATGCATTTTTGATTGCATACAGTACCCCTCTTTATAGGTTTTTGGATCCACACTTGGTCATGACTCGAACATAATGTATCGTTGGGATATTTCATTAACTTTATCCCAGTATAGATATTTAGAGTTATGGTAGTTGTAGGATAATCCTAGCTCATTGTATACACTTTGTTCATTTCTTCATTGCAAATATCTACTACAATTTTACAATAATAAAGTATTCTAATCATGCACTTATCACAAGATCAAGGTTTATACTTACCTATGGATTTCGGTTCAAAATTATTCTCTTCACATTATGTTGAAATAATTAGGCAAAGAATCCTAAGTAATTGCATGGACATGAAGTATAGGAAAATAATATGGGTCTGTAGTAGTTTGTTTTGAAATATTTCTTGATAGTTTAGGGCTTTGATTGTGAGAAATAGTATTCATTCTAACATTTTAGTATCTATATAGAAGAATAGTGTACAACTTGAATGGTTATTTTTGTTTGTTTAAGTTGAATTATTTTAAGTCATGTTGAAACCTTAATGGTGTGTACTCATGTTTTTCATATTCAGTTATAAAGATCATATGGATTTTATAACTAAGGCATCCAAATGGATTTAGGTAGTGGGTAATGTATTGATTTATACAATTCTTCTTGACTTGTTTTAAAAATTAGTTGTTTCTTTTATCTTCTGATAACTTCTCTAAATTTTTTTATTATTTTAGTATTATGAATATGAACATCAAAAGAATATATTGGGTAAATTATTCATTACTCAATTTAGTTTTTATAATGCATTACTTATAGAAAAGAATGAATTTAGAATCATGTGTATTTTCATTGTTCGTTGAAAAGGTCAAACTCTACAATATAATTTTAATTAATTTCATAGTTGAATTGTTATTCTCAGAGTTATATAAAGTATACTTTCTTCACTTGCACAATTTAGTTGATGAATTTGACACATTGAAAGACTTGTCTTGTATAGTTTTCACATTCAAAAATTTGTAATTGATATGATGGTTGGATTTCTGAGTTGATTTGTCAACGGTGTTTTTAGATTATGTTTTTTATGAAATGCATTTTGATTCAATTTTCAATTTCTCAAATTCTAAAAAATAATATAGTGGAATATAGAGAAAAAAAATGTGGGATACCCTTCATACGTTCATGTTATTTGAAGTTTGAAGTGATTTTAGGATTTAGTTTGAAAAAATAATTTTACATTGATTGTTCAATGCAATGATATTTGAGATGTGTTTGTCAAAGTTTTTGCACTTAATTAATAATTACTTTGAAGTTAATAAATAAAGATGTTTTAAGTAATGATTATGCTTCATGATTTATCTTATTTTAAATTAAAGGCAACATATGTGGATGGTGTCAAGGATCACAAAGTTATTAGAGAAATGATGTTTGGAATAAAAATAATCAACCAACAAGAAAGGTGCCACCATCACATGGTACTTACTAAGGCCAACTCTTTAGGGCATGAAAGGTGGATAACTCATTTATGTGAGGTTTCAACTATGGCACCTAGGTTTTATTCCATTTTTATGCCAATGACACCACATTCTAGAATATTTTAAATATTGTACCCCTCAATACTTTTATATCTCATGGTATTCATATTGGATGAATCCATCCAAGAGGCAATTGGTAGCCTCATCCTTTAAAATGTGGTTCACCAATTATTGTGACTTATCAAATGTAGCTTACTACAAATGAAACCACTACACTTGTTGATCCACCACTTCAAAATAATTTTACGTTTTATATAAAAAAAACCTAAAGCTACTCCTAAGAAAATTAATGTTACCTCTACAAGCCATAAATGTGTTAGCACCCATTTTCTCCCACTAGTGGTAACTCATGTCATGAAGAATATCTAATTGGAGGTGGATGATGAATTAGGCGGTGTGACATGTATTGAGAAGTCTTCGAGACCTTTGGAATATATTCAGTATCATACTGAGCAAGGCATTACATTGATATATTTGATTTCATCTAATGAAGAGGAATCAAAATAATGATGCATGAATTATGATTTTATATTTTTTGCATGAAATTTCATCTTGAAACTATTGAAATAATGTTCTACTTTCAATTCTAGTTCGATTAAAATTTTGGATGATTTTAGACTTGACATTTAATTGATGCTATAAAATCTTATTTAGTATAAGTTTTCTATCAGATATCTCTATTTTGATCAAATATTAACATATGTTAAACTTGATTTTTTTTCTCAGTGGAAATGGTGAAGTTATAATCTGATTTTGGTTTCAAAATAGAAATTTCAATTTGATTATGTAATTAGATGCACAACATGATAAAAGTGTTTGATATTTTCAGTGCTTGGTGATGAAGTTTATTGTTATGTTACCCATGTGTGTATTATTGCATATAGGTTTGGCATCAACATTGTGTTTACCACTATAATACTTGTAAGTGGGATGCTTGGGGTAGTCACACTAGTGGTGGTCTAGTGACCCGCACTTATAACAAGTGCGGTGGGAACCTTACATCCCCTTGTCCCCCACCGCAACCTCTATATCCGTCTTTATCCATATCCACGATAGGTTTGATTAGAGGGCCATGTTATAGTCTGCCTCGTGCTTCAGTCTCTTGCCTCGTGAAGCCCATCAATAATCTTATAGTCCTTATTGTTATGTGTGGAGGCATCACAAATCTTGCAGTACAAGGATACCTTTATCTAGTTTACACACTATAGGAGGAAGTTTCACACGTCATGACCTTCATGACAAATTTTGCACAACATGAGGAGGGCCCTTATATTCCTCCTTGGACAATTGTTCTTGTTACGTCCCTCTACTTTACTGTCAATGCACCATAACCCAATTTGTGTTTCATGCACATTGTTGTCTATCATCTTCTACAACTGTGATGCCATGGATGCAATCTGCACTTCCATAAATTTGTTGAATCCCGTGTCTATGCTCCCAACAACCTCAACTATTAATGCTTCTCTTGGTTCAACAAATGTCTTCATAGGGAAGGCTCATTGAAACAACACAAACAACCCTCATATGAGCCATTAGGCATGTTTCACTAGGTGAATCTCATAATAGAACTTGGACACTACTATTTTAAACCTAGTACAATATGCTTGGTGCTCTATATCAGTTCTTGCTTGATTTATTGAAGTTCAACAGTGCTCTATTGCTCAAATTCATGGATGTCAAACTCCTTTAGGAATACAAATTTTATGAGGTCATAGTCCACAATCCCCTGATTTATATCCAAGATAAAGTATTGGGTGTGTGTGATCTAACATAATGGTGGAAACCTAGTTTTCTTTACATTCTGGTTGCATAATTCCCTTGTTGCACCGCATCATTTCACACTTGTGGACATGCTCTGCAACATTCTCCACTCTTTGATAACCAGGTAATCTCAAGGACATTTCATAGAAAATTTGGGGGATAGGCACATGCCCAACATGCACCTATGGGAATTGTGTTATCAAAGCACTACATGAAGGCACCCCTGCCTTGACTTCTGCATGTTGGTGGCATAGTTCTACCAGCTCTTGTGATGGGTGGCACCATTGCTCCTCCAACTGCATTGAGGGCCTATTGGGCCACCAATGATCTTCCAGTACCTACTATTCCTCCTTGTGTTGAACTACTCGTCTTAGGGGTTGGATCCCCTCCTACTGGTGGCATACCATACTACATTATTCCAAAGTTCACATAGGTTGTGTGACCACTGGCATGAGTGGCTGGTAAGGAATTATCTATAGTACTAAACGTTATTCCCACACTACAAATTCCCTTGCATTGTTCAACTCCACCATGTCTTGGTTTTCTTCTATTTGTAAGAGAAATACATGATACCATGCTTCAGATAGAGGGGAACTAGGATTTCCTTCACAAGTTTCCTCCCATACTTATTCTTCTTTGGGAGCTTCAACTTCTTCCTTCATAACTTGCTTGAACTCCTTGAGACATACTTCATCATCAACAGAGCACACACCCTCTGTGTGAGAGTCCTAATTCCATTTTAATTATGTGCGAGTCCCCACGACATTTCCTGAGTTAGACTCCCCTCTTTCCCTAAGGTCCTTCTTGGTTATCACCTTCTACAGAGTCTCATTATACTTGTGCCTTATGAACTAGCACTCATCTCATTTCTCTATGCTGAATTTTCCCTTAGTATCTCTAAGAAATCATGCCCATTTCACCTTCTACCCTCTGCACTACTCATATGTGTAGGAACTAGCCAGTCATTGGCAAGTTCTCTTCATCACCTCCACTCACCATTGCAACAACAAAATTCAACTAGGTCCCAGCAATGAAACTAAAATGTTCGTCTAGTTTTTGCCAATCACATGTTAGTCTCATGTGCATCCTCTAGGATCCCAACACTTAACCTTATCGTGTTGGCATATCATGCAAGACAACCTTGTGTGCTCACCCGAAGCACAAAGAGGGGAACCAATTAGGCCGGGGGTAGTTGGCAGTAGTGGTGAATGCATTGCCTTGTGCACTACTACTTGCGTGTGTTAGTTCCAAAGTGCACTTGGTATTATTTCCTTAAATCATAGCAATAAACATTCATTCCTATGAACCACAACATAGGAAATCCATTCAATCAACAAGCAAGACATCATTCAACATAATAACAGAGCTGTTATGGGCATAATAACAATGTTTTTCATTCATAACATAGTGTCAATAACATAGTTTATTGCTTATCAGATCAATATTATAAGGCACTTGAGGCATTTACAATGCTACAGGGTATCATTACTATCCTATCTCTACTTAATATTGTTCTTCTATCTCATATGGCATTTTGAACACAATCTGACGACGTTTCTCTAGGGTCTAACCATTATATCAAACCAATCGCCTACCTTCCTTTTATAGGCTTTCAAAATCCTTGTGTCACTTGGTAGCGCAACTGCCAACACTCAGTAGTTATTGCATCGGATGTCCACTAGGCAATGATTGTGTTGTTTTGTTCAAGGCCATCTATCTTGTCGTTTGTAGTCACTTCTTAACTACCTGTTAGGATCAACTATCAGTCATAACTCCTATTGTTTATCCCCACAATCTCCGTTGTGGTTCCTAGATTCACAGTCTTGTTTGTCTGGATCATGTTGTTTTGTCATTTGTGCACATGGACTCGATCTTATCAGCTCGCAACTACCTTGTTAGCACTCCCCGTTGGGCACATGCTCTTGGGATGATCAGGGTTGTGCATGCCACTCTTTGCTCCTTGGGACTTTTAACGCTCATCTTTGTATTTGTCTATCGAGCACACACGTGCTCTTAGTCTTGGTTATACTCAGCCAAATTCTGGGATCAACACTAAAATATAAAGATAGTTTGTTTAGAGTTCCTAAAAGTTCTTGCACATACTAAGGTGATCTTGAACATGTGTAGCTAGTAAATTGGGTTAGCCAAGACAAAACGTGGGTAGACAGAGAGGGCAAAGTGTGTACAAGAGTCAAATGTGTACGCAAAGTCCAAGTATGTCAAAGTATGTCAAAATTGATATTGTCAAATGTTTAATACTAAGTTTATGTGTCTACATCGATATAATTTGATTTATAGGAATCTTTATTTGGTTTATTGCTATAGTTGTATGCCTTTTTTAAATGTGAATAATATTATGGTTTAATATAAGATCGAAGTTTATGACATTTGGCACACAGACATGGGAAAATCATTTCTCTAGCTATGTCTCGTGGTTAAGATTGAAGCTAACTCAAGTGTGGACACAAGGCTAACATCCAATTAAATATTGCAATTCCCGTAGAATTAATCTTGTTGTTTCCCTAGCTTTGGAGTACAAGAGTTTTATTCAAAATCATATCATCCACTGAAAAGTCAGCCTCCTTTCTGAATTTGCCTCTCCCAAAATCTAGATTATAGGAATCAGCAAGGCCTTCAACAAGGCCGAACTCTGGTCTCCAGCCAAGATCTCTTTGAGCTTTCTCTATGGATGCAAAGAAATGCTGCATATACATGCTTATGTTTAGTCCAAGGAGACCAAGATTGCAAATCAGAAAGGCACGACAAATCAGTTAGTTACTGCATGGATATAAAATTTTGAACCAACCTGATCTCGAAGAGGGAATGACTTTTTCTTGCCAAAATCAAAATTCTTGGGGTTGAAATGGATGATTTCAGGTTCAGGAAAACCAGCAGCCTGAAGGAAGGAACAACCACACAAACATGCCAAAACTAAGCATATATTCTCAACAAATGGTGCCAACATGAAACTTGAAACTTGATGAGTGAAATTAATGAAAAAACGCAAGCATAAGTTACCTTTGCACATGCTTTGGCGAAACCATCAAATGTGACGTATTTAGATCCGGAGATATTGTAGACTTGCTTGCTAGCTTTCTCATTACCAAGAACCATCAAGAAAGCTCTGGCTAAATCCTGAGGCAAATAATCAAAGACTTAATTTATTTAAAAACAAAGGCACATGTAATTCAATGTAGAAAACCCTACCTCATATTCCAGGTATTGAACTTATTTAGATATATCTTGAAAGAAACAAAACGGCGATGATCAACGATTGCAGACCTTAACATGGCCAAGTTGAGTAATTTGAAGGCCAGAGTTTGGAACTGGAATTGGTCTCCCTGCCTTTAGACGGTGGAAGAACCATTCCTCAACAGGATTATAATTGAGTGGTCCATAAATGTAGACTGGTCGTAAAGATGTCCAGTTGATGCCTCTTTTGATAAACAAATTCTCCGTATCAAGCTTCCCCTTGTGTCTACTTTTGGGGTCAACTGCATCAATCTGTAGGGAGCATTTAAAAAATAGCAATAATTCTATTTCTATCAGAGACATCAAGATTCCGCAATCCTTAATGTTTATTAGAAAAAGGCTTCTTGAAAAATTGTGTGAGCACAAGAATTGTTTATAAGAATTTATAAGTCACAAAACTTGCATTTACACTAATTTCCCTGGAGCTTGTTCGTTATTAATTCTATTGCTGTCAAGATACATAATAGTGATTCCATTTGACATCTTCGTAACTGAACTCAGGTCACAAAAGTTGGAAGGAAATGTATTCTTCAGGAGTCACCTCAAAATGTGGAAGCATATCAGATTTCAGATAAACTCCAGCAGAAGAGCAATAAATGTACCTATAATAAACAATATTGGACAAATGAGACATCATGCAATGATATTAGATATATACAGAAAGAACAGCTCCAAAATTGAAACTTTGAAAAATAAATATACTGCTCAAGGTTTGGCAAAGCATCCAAGATGGGTTCAACTTCAACTGCCTCTCTTCCTGTTCAATAAAAACCCCAAAAGATACTGCTTTAGAGAAACCTCTTCCTCAGTACATAATTTTTAAAATTTTCAGCACAAGAAATCACCAAACTAATGCTAAAGGAAAATTCCAATATTTGTTTGTGTCAGTTTTTGTTTCACTAGTAATCAATAGAAGATTGGTCTGCTTTCATGTCTGTTAATGTTAAGAAAATGGGAGCCAACTGAAAACTCTTTTATAAGTTAAACAGCCAAAAGGATACTAGGTTAACAGAGAAATTTATAAATCAATCTTTGAATAGACTCCAAAGACAATGACGAAATGTTTAACTAGAGGCTCCTGACTTGATACAAAAGTTTATATATAACAGTAGCCTATGCGGTTAATGCTCTTCCTGGTTTCAGGTAACATTAACTTCCACATATAGTCAACTAGGTTGATGTAAATAAATTAACAGGTAGAAACCTACATGAAGATATCATTATGAAACAAATAATAATCTGAAGAAACATACGCTTTACCATTTATATCATAAACAACCTCAAAACCAGATCCTGAAAGCTTGGTCTTCACAAAATCAAAGTCCTGACGGTCTCCTTTAATGTGCAGCACCTAAACAGAGATAGAGCAGACGACCACTGTGTTATGAGGTGGCTTCAACTAGATTAATGTTTATTTTATTCCCAGGACTTAAATCAACATGCAATTTTCCGAATCTTTAACAAAGTGATGCTCTGTAGAGAGAGAGAGAGAGAGAAAATGTTTTTGTTAAATCTGTTATCATTACTCTGTCAATAAAATTATGTTTGACCCATTAGAAAAAAAGAGGCACAAAGCAGATGAATTCACTCTCATACTTTTGAAGAAAAATTGGCATACTCTTGATCCGACTCCTCTTCAAGCTTTTGTGTGGTCGGTGCTTTGCCACGAGTAAATAAAGTTACCTGTTGATGAAACAATCAAAGTCACTCCTGAACAAAAGCCTTCAAATGAATGCCAATAGTATTTTAGTCCAGAAATTTAGAAACCTTGAATCTATCAATCTAGATAATAAAGTGTCTAAGGGGTAAACTGTAAACACTACAGAAAAATTAGAGCATGTAAGGAATCCATGAGAATTGAACCTGTGTCCTTGGCAGGGCAACTTAGGGTGGTATTCAACAACCAGACCAGATCGGGGATGAAAGAATCATTAGCAAAAAGTTTCTCAGGTATAATTAGCCCTAAAAGCTCTAAAATTAATATGGTCATTGCCAATGCAGTCTTGGGATACAGGTGAGCACAATGCAATTTCAAGCTGGAACAGTTTCCCTAGCCTTCAAATGACCTATTTCAATGATAGGGTGAGTTGTCAATTTTCAATCTTTCCACCAAGTTCAATTCCAGTTGGGGTTTGCCTCACCTGAATGGCAAATGGGATCAAAATGTCATCGGCAAATAACTTGCCAGTTGCAATTAGTCAGACAAGTTCTAAAACCAGTCAATGGGGACTTGGTTCACAGGTGAAGGCAGTGGAAGTCTCAAGCTGGAACAGTTAACCCAGCCGTCAAAATAGCCCACGTTAACAGTGCAGAAATTTTCCATACTTATAGGAATAAGTATGTACTGTTGGTATGGCCCATTCCAAGTCTGGGTAAGTTGCTGCCTCAGGCTGTCTACCAGATTCGATTCCAGTTTCAGTCTGCCCTACCAATAGCATTAATACAAATCGGATCAAAGTGTCATTGCAGAGTAATTGGCCAGTGGCAATTATTCCAAGCAAGCTCTAAAATAAAACAGGTAAATGCAGCCAACAGAGCCTTGATACACAGATACGAGGGGAACCGAGTTTCACGTTGAACAATTTACCCAACTTTCGAAATGGCCGACACCAACTACACAGATTTTCTCCATACTTGACAGCAATGAATCCACACATTTGAAGTGAGGTATTTTGAAGGCTGGGTAAGTTTATCTATCTCAATCAGTCCACCAGCATCGGCCTGTGCCACCGAAATGGCATTAGAACAAACAGGATTAGGTCGGGTGCAAGCTCTATTATAACAATGAACACCCCTCAGAACTAGCATCTAAGACAAAACGAAGCTGATTTTGAGATGGCAAGGCTCAGGGGTTAGACATTAATACCACTTATTAGGATGGTTTGAGAATAAAGCTGGGCCATGGAGAAAAACTATGAGGAGTAAGCACCAGTAGAATTGGTGATCCAGGTGACCTGGAGATTCCACTCAGCTGGAGGAATAACTACCTTTAAAATACATGGGTAAAGTTAAGTGGATTGAACAAGTGGCATTCAGATATATGTTTTGAAGTTATGCCTACCTCATGGCCTGCTTCTACCAACAGCCGTGACAAATAAATTCCAATGAATCGGGTGCCACCCATGACTAGTATCTTCTTGGACGGTGCTGAAGATGACATAGCAGTGACCTGCACTGGTCTTCTAGACAGATTTGATAATCTGCAGGCCTTAAACTGCATAAAAACAAGAAACAGTTAATTCTCCTTGCTGGTTTAAAAAATCATACTAATCTTGAAATTTGTTGGAACAGTCTGTCCGAATATGCGGACCTGGAAGGAGTGGTTGTCCAAGCGGAGGCCATTGAAAGTGAAGGAGGATTCGCCGAAAAAGGAAATGCCTGTTCTTGTAGAAAATGGTTTGGCAATAGCATGGAGAGTCAAATGGTGGTGGTGCTGGTTCAATATGTTCATAGTTGCCATTGCTGTTGTGAGGGCAAGGGAAGTGGGATGGAGCCATAACTAGAAGGATGAGGTAGCTTCTTGGCCACAAACGGAAGATGAGACCGTCCATGTCGTTTGATTTGTTTTTTTCTGTGTCACACACAATTTGGATACGTTTACAGTGGGCGTTAAGATTTTGTAAGTTTTCAGTGGTTGGGTATTCCCAAGTTCAATTTGGTTATCATATACTCTATCCATAGAATTTATGTGTTAATATATTTATATATATTATATCTGTATTTAGAAATTTAATTAAAAAAATTATATAAATTGTCCTTTCAGGGTATAATAGATTTTGAGATAAAAATATTTGAGCAAACTATTCTAAACAATATTATATAATCTATGAGGGGAGTCATTCCTCTGTTTTTTCCCTATCCCTCGTCTTTACAAAGAGTTCAAATGACAATGGTTTTGGTTATATATAGGTCATGTAATATATTTGATGTTTTGTGACAAATTGATATATTTTTTTGGATTATTTGTATTTTAAGGGGATTAATATAGTTATCAAATTTAAAAGTCAAAAATTTTGGTAATTTAGGAGGTTTTATATTGCGGTTATATATAATGTTTATATTTTTTTTAAGTGGATTATTTACGAGCTTTGTTGATATATATAAGTTGAATATTAGTATAATCTTTTTTCTAATGCATATGAAGGTATTGAGGTTGTATATAATATTCATAATTTCTTTAAGTGGATCATTTATAAGTCTTGTTGATATACATAAGTGATGTTAGCATAAATAATATTTTCTCTAATTTATATGAAGGTATTAGAAATTAACTATTTGATTTTCAAGTTTATCGAACAAAGGTTGACAAATTTGTTTCACATTGATACGTGTAATAGGTATGTATAACAACTTTAACATATGTTTGTTATGCAATATAGCTAAGTTGTTAGTTACAAATAAATAAGTTGAAGACTAGAATAAGCTTTATTCTTTAGCACAAGGAGAGTTTTCCATTCAAGACATGAGTAGATTTTTTTTAATTTGATAGGGTAAAACGCTTTTGGCTAGAGCTCTGAACCAGTGTCAGGGCACAACCAAGGGCCTAGTCCTTGCAACAAGCCAAAACACAAAGGAAACAAGAATAACCAATGAAAACCAATACAACCAAGACACCACCATAAGGGGGAAAAACTTCTACTAAGATAGAAAAACACAATTACGAGTTACACAACATCTGCCAAGAGTCGACAATTTCACCGATAATATATTCAATTCCATAAAACTTTTACTAAACCGCAGGAGAAGGAACAAAGAAAAACAAAATGAAAATGGAAGTTGATCGAAAAAATCTCAAGAGCACCTCAGTCCTCAACCGTATGCTAGGGCATGTCTTCTCTCTCACCTAAAGAGGAGGTATTTCACCATCCAATGAGAGTAATTTCACACCAAATCTTCTACCTCTAGTCCAAGTCATTCCACCTCATATCTTCTATTTCACCATCCAATGAGAGTAATTTCACACCAAATCCTTTGCCTCTAGTCTCAGTCTTTCCACCTCATATCTTCTAGCTTTCTTCTTCGCAATGGTGCCAACATCAACTTTGAGTTTTTCAGGACACAAACGGGGGAAACACACCATGAACAAGGGAGAAGGGAGGCAACAAAATGGAAGAGGTAACCGGCAAAGGGGAAGCATTCCCAACAGGGGTGCTCCACATGCAAGAGGGGCAGAGGGGAGGAAGTTAGAACCCAGTAAAAAACTCATGATTATGCCCCCTGAAATATTGGGGAGGACCCTCTTTTTTCTTCCAGACCTGATGAGAAAAGGAGGAGGAAGAAGAATGATTCATGGACAAACACTCTATGGCCCTATGCCCCATGTTATTGCACTGAGAATAGCAGAAGGGGAGACCTTTGTAATTAAGAAATTGATTCCATTTGCCCCAATAAGAAAGTAGGAGCGTTGATTAAAATATTGGCTTGGATATGTCTAATAGAGCCTAAACTCTGACAAAAATGTTATCCAACGAATCTTTGTCAATTCTCACAAAATAACCCACTTTGTTATCAAAAATCTTGATGTATTCTTCATTCTGCTAGATAGGGGGAATGGGGTATAATCTGATCCAAGTGGTCCATTGAAATATTCATCAAAGTTGCTTTAAAAAAGGCCATCTCTAAGGGATAAAGAAAGATGCCAAACTTACCAAATAACCATAGCCTAGAGGACCAAATGAGATCCCTGTCCACGGATGAATGGAAAACCACTTGAAAAAAAACTGAATCGAGGAGGGAGAAGGAGGGAGCCGCAACTATATTCCAATAAGTCTTATCCCATTGAGACGTGAGTAGATGTCAATCATCTATTGTCAACTTTACATTTTTTGTGTGACAACAACTTACAAAAGGTGACTTGGTTTGGATCCCTTCCTTGTTGGTAGAAAATATTGTCTAGTGTGACAATTCCATTTGAAATTTCCAACATGTATAGGTGTGTCTTTCATTGGGGGTAGTTGGCCTAGTGTTGTTGGAATACTTGATAATCAATACAATATAAATTAAGCCATGAATATATAGTTGATGCATGTATATTGAACATTGTTACACTTGTTGGAACAAATAGTAACAAGGAAACATTTGAATAGTTGTAGAAGAACACATAACATGTTGAATGACATCGATCAAATATTATTTTCTAGTTCAATTTGTACATTGAGTGACCATTTTTAGTGGTATTTTTTCATCATTCTTTCTAAAATGTATGAGAACAATTTTCAATGCAATGGGTTGTTTATCAAACAACTTATGTAGTGATCTTTGTATTTGTAATATATCAACTACGTGTTCTTAGTCTGGATGTTTTGAACTAATGAATTGTGTGGGTGTATTTAGTAATTGTGAAGGTAAAATGTGTCCATTCCTAACATTTCAAGATCACTTAATTCAATGTTGATATCAAGGTGATGCTAATTTAAGAGCTATCATTATTCTATTTCTTTGAGTCTTTTATTATGCATTCCATCATCACTATGTTTTTTGATGTCAATAGTCTCAATTAGAAAGTTATGTACAACCAAATCTTACTCCAGCGTAAGTCTTCATAGAAACCAAAATTCTTGGATGGAATAACAAGGAATCATGGAGATACATAGATAATCACATTCACTTCTCAATGTTTCCACGTTTTATTTTTATGGTGGGCATGGTATGACTAATGTTTGGGTGTCTTACAAGTGATAATGATTTCATAGTGGGTGGAAGATTTATGTATGCATAAATGAAGGTTATTGTGTGAATTTAATATGTTGTATCCCACGTAATATGATGCAAAATCTATTTTCTCACAATCAATGTAAGAAATGACTAGTTACATTGTAACAACCCCATTGGGTTTGACTTTAAAAAAAATGATTTTTATTTTTTAATTTTAACAACATATACTTCCATTAGATTACACCACAAGAATTTAATTAGTGATCCATGTGAAATATTATAAGTATGCTAACTATAAAATAAGCATGTGACATTATTTATCATTGATCACTATTATCATAAGAAACACATCATACTAAATATAGAAAGTAACTACAGAATTCCAACCATGACTAGTACAATCATACATATACCACTTTCAATGTACAATAAGTAAGCAATTAAAACTTATAAAGTAATGTTTCAATAATAATTACAATACAATATACATATATAAGATACATGGCTCAATGGAGTGTAAGTTTCCCAAACTCTAGTATCTATGAAAATCTCAAGTATCATCTCCAAGTAAGTATTGATATGGGGAGGAAGAGCATCATTTGAGCACTTTTCCACACCAACCATAGAGCATCGATCCCCTACACAATTCCCCATCAGGGAATGCCCCCCTTTATGGATGAGCAAATAGCAACGATGCAGGAATCCAGAGAGACAAGCTAGTACCTATTTATTATATGATTTCTAAAAAAAGCATGTGTTGTATCATAAAGAAACGTGCTCTAAAAAAATATCGTACAAACATGTAAATCATACACATGAAATGACAATGTCTCACTAACATTACTTTGGCCAAAGTTTTCAATAGTTATTGATCTTTAGGATCAGTCTTATTCATACACACCACTTCATCGGATTACCTTCATTTGGCATTGTGATGCTAGTAAGCTAGTGAAGTCCATCTCACTACTTACTAGTTACCAACAATGCGAGATTTGGTTAACATATATATAACCAAAAAATTCATACAGATTACTTTCTACTAGTAATCACAAAACATATTAAGCACAAGAATAATCAAATACATGCATTTAGTCTATAAAACATATGAACAAGTCTCCACAATATCATTTATTACATAATTAATAAATAAATAAGTGCATATTATACCAATCGGGTATATATGCAACCTTATATATATAAGGTTGCATATTCTAATTTTTGCAAGCATACATAATAAATTACTTCCTACTAATTGTCTGAAACATGCTAAATGCATACATTTAGTCCGTCAAACGTATGAATGAATCTTCACAGTATCATTTATAATAGACATAAAAATTATAGTTTATACCATCTAGGTATAACATATATTTAGACTATAATTTTTTAGTTCATATAAGTAGTTTTCAAATATAACACACTCTATGACATCCTATAATATCATAGTTTATTGTTCATGATCATAATTATTCAATTATGAACAACCAGTCTTACAATTTCAAGAATCAAATATCTCATAATTCTAAATAATAATCAACCAAATATAGTTTATACCAACTGGGTATACTCTATGTTTAAACTGCATATTACCAATCAAAAGAACTATAACTTATAGGCACACATCATGATGCACTAACATATGTTATAAATGTATAAGCACTTGTACATATTAATTTATCATAATATGTATTGCACACCAGTTTCTATTACTATATGTATATATATCAATAGTCAGTCATAATATTTTTATAGAGTCAGATAACTCATAACCGAGTTATACCTCATACGAACATAATTCAAATAATTTATTATGTTTTTAAGAGACTGTGTTCATATGATTTATAGTTTCATGACCCACGAGACCCTTTGACTTAGTTTAACCATCCATTTAGTTATGGGTATAGGCATATGACCCAATACACCTATATTTATAATAATTTATATGAATATATAAGTCTGTGTGTAGATATATTTTCTATATAAATACCCTAATACATATTAATTGTATTCATATTATGTTTCACATAATAGTACATACCAATATATAAATATGGTTTAAGATGTTCAACAATCATTAGAAATCTGATCAATGACTTAATCATTATAACTTTTCTATTCATAAAATACATCAGATGATCTACTATAGATATTAATACTCCCAGAATATTAATGAATAGATTATCATAGGTAATAGACCATTTACACCAATATCATATCGCCATTAATTATAACACTCATACAGTTCCTTATAGTCATCTATGCCTATTATCCTATATATTTTGTTACAATTTTGATTCCATCGACTTGTTGCAAATGACACATACACTTAGAGACTCCAAACACATTGGATCCAATAAAGATATCATTATATATAGAATGATATATATGCAAATTTGTATATAGGTATCACATGTAATAGATGCCACGAAAAAAAAATCTAGAATATTCAATGATATACATACATACATATATACCACTGAATATATGTATGTATGTATGTATGTATGTATGTATGTATGTATATCATTGAATATTCTAGATTATTGAATATATATATGTATGTATATCATTGAATATTTTAGATTATTTCTTTTTTGTGGCATTTGTTACATGTGATACCTATATACAGATTTGCATAGATATCATTCTATATATAATGATATCTTTACTGGATCCAATGTGTTTGGAGTCTCTAAGTGTATGTGTCATTTACAACAAGTCGATGGAATCAAAATTGTAACAAAATATATAGGATAATAGGCATAGATGACTATAAGGAACTGTATGAGTGTTATAATTAATGGCGATCTGATATTGGTGTAAATGGTCTATTATCTATGATAATCTATTCATTAATATTCTGGGAGTATTAATATCTATAGTAGATCATCTGATGTATTTTATTAATAGAAAAGTTATAATGATTAAGTCATTGATCAGATTTCTAATGATTGTTGAACTTCTTAAACCATATTTATATATTGGTATGTACTATTATGTGAAACATAATATGAATACAATTAATATGTATTAGGGTATTTATATAGAAAATATATCTACACACAGACTTATATATTCATATAAAATATTATAAATATAGGTGTATTGGGTCATATTCCTATACCCATAACTAAATGGATGGTTAAACTAAGTCAAAGGGTCTCGTGGGTCATGAAACTATAAACCATATGAACACAATCTCTTAAAAACGTAATAAATTATTTGAATTATGTTCGTATGAGGTATAACTTGGTTATGAGTTTTCTGAATCTATAAAAATATTATGACTGACTATTGATATATATACATATAGTAATGGAAACTGGTGTGCAGTACATATTATGACTAAATTAATATGTACAAGTGCTTATATATATTCAATGCATAGCTCTTAGATACCACATATCTTATTTAGTCAAGGTATCATATGAATAAAACTGAGCTCAGGATTAGATTGATATCTAATGTCAAACAAAGTTATAAGCACAATAGGAATACATATAGCTTATTTATTTTGGATATGTATAATATCATTATCTTAGATACCACACATATATTAGTTCACTATATATGCCCTAGATATTATACCACATGTAGATATTTTTATTTATATTAAATATTAAGATATCACCTATATTATATCATTCGTCTGATATAATGTATAATGATCAACTTGGTTATATATTAACTTTTAATGAAATTAGCATCAGAGCTACGACATATATCATATCATTAACTCTAAGATACCACGAATATCATTCACCTGATATAATATAATTATAGTATGTCCCATATTATATTTGTTAAGTGAATAATAATTACAGATGCATCCACTTGATAGATATAAAGCTACGCACAATAATATAAATCATAAATATTCTACTGTAAAACATCTGTCACAATAATATAAATCATAGCTTGTCCCATATTTTATGTCACATTTAAAAAAAAAAAAAGTGAATTCATATTAGTTGTGATAACATAATCGTATAGTTATATTTATTAACCAAGACCCACATGTAACAACTATGGATATACGAATAAGTACCAAACAAGAACTTATTTTATACTTGCCATAAAGCAGACCAAGTAAAAACCTTTATAAGCATTTATGTTGATTTCATTTCAATTGACAAATCACCACCACACAAAATTAGAATATGTAGACACCTGAAACTAGCCATTGATAACCTCCAACCAGGATTTTGACTAATTTCCACCAAAATGCACAATTTGGCCTAAAAACACTAAAACATATTAAAAGCTTTGAAACTGACATATTCAAGTGCTGATTTTGGCCAGGGTGTCCCTAAATGAGGCAATGCAATTTATGAAGTAGCTAACTTTGATCAGATTATTTTGAGTCAAAATGCAAATTTTGCACCTGGGTACCTTAGATTGCTCTTTTCTATAAAAATCTTGCACGAGACATGTGCCTTTATTATTTTATGTTGGCAACATCCTAAATGGGATAACAAATCCAACGTATATGACATTGCATCCTAATTCTAATCCATTCAAATTTTGAGCCAATAATAGGATATTTTGACCAATTTGATTAATTTGTGCACAAAGAGCCAAGGTTTGCATCAAAGTACTTAATCATGCTTAAAAGCTAATTAAACCAAATTATGAGCCTAATTGATAATTCTATGGAACTTTTGAATAATTTATTTTTGGAAATGAATATTGAATATCTGCATCATCAGGTGACATCATTTTTTAGAAAGACATCCCTAGGCCATAAATGCATAAAATATCAAGGTTAACCCCTCCCATACCTCATTAAGACCCTCCATGCCTATTCATTGCCCCTCTATCCCAAATATTGATGAGCCTATTTATGAATTTTAATTACATAATTGAATTAATCCTTGGCCACACATCTCCATCTTGAGGTGGACGATTTAGGTTGATTTTAGTTATTTTTGAAAATCTATAAATAAAAGGCCTTGCCTATTGAATTAAAATCTTAGATAATGCAAACTTATAATGCCCAAATACATTCAAAATCATCACATTTTAGTGTCATAATTCCCAAATATTGAACCAAGCCAATCCAAGTCAAAGCCAAACATGGTGCCAAGGAGAGATGGAGGTATCCACACTTCATTGATGCAGACTTCATGAGCACAAACTGAGGAAGCCACTTCAACAAGCTATTTGGAGCATCCAAATAAGTTAAAAGAAGGCTTATTTTGCATCTTAGTTGTATTTTTCATTCTAGTCTTGTTAACTAAGACCCCCCTAATAACTAGGCCTAGATATTTTATGTTAATGTGTTTATTTCATTTTGATTTCATTTTAGAACTAACACGATACTAACTATCCTCTCTTGAGTCAAATTCCTAGTTCACATAATGGCATGCCTGGTGGGACCCTAGCCCCAAAAATTTGTTCACAAAGCTCCTACAAGCAACCTACTAATCTTTTCCATGCAGGATCTTGGAGTGGAGGCCAAAAAGAGTGAAAATTTAAGTTGCAAATCTATTTTTTTTTAAATTACATTTTTGTTCTTGAAAACCTCAATTTTTATCTCTATTGCAATATCATTGCTATCACAGTAGCGATTTTGTAAACAAAATCATTTTTTGCTAAAAAGTGATTTCATAGTCTTGGGTAGTGATATCATTTATCAGAATAATGATTTCATTTGTCAAAGCAGTGATTTTGCCAAAACAATGATTTTATCTCAAAATAATGATATCGTTTACCCTATACAGCGATTTCACATTCGACAATAATAATTTTGTCAACAAAATAATGATTTTGTGTTTTCTATGTTTTTTATTTGGTAATAGTGATTTTATGTGAGCAACGATATTGTCAACCAAAGTAACGATATTATTTATGGGGTAGTGATATCATTGATTTGGCTAGCGACTTCATTTGAAACAGTGATTTTATTTTATAACAGTGATATTGTTAAAGTTGGTAGTGATTTCGTAGGTAAACAATGATATTGTATTTTCTACCTGATCTAATGATATTGTGTTTTGAAATTATTATTTTATAGGAAAATAATGATATTGACTGTGTAACAACAAGATTGCAACAAAGAGTTGAAATTTGTAATGTTGTTTGCTCAAACTCTTAAGTGCTTCAAAGCAGACCCTTATAATTTTGTTTTGGTAGGTTGAGGGAGTAAATTAGAAGCTTTTTTGATTGCATTTAACCAAATACACTTTTATTTGGGTTTAAAATGAACATGCTTGATTTCACACATTTGAATTAGTGCTTAAAATGTACCTAAGATTTGGCTAAGTCTTAGATACATTTTGTTTAGTGCTTAAAACACATCATAACTCTTGCAAACATTTTGAATTTGGTGTTTTAATCATTAATCTAGGCTAAGTCTTAAATCTTCAAAATTGGGCTTTAAATGAACTTAGGTTTTTATTGCTTCATGTGGTCTTTTTTGTGCAATCTTTACCATTTTTGCACTTAAAGCGAAGGGGCTAGTAATGAACCTAATCACACATTTCAAATTTGATGAAACTAATCAACATCACTTCAATTGTTTGCAAATTTTCTTGTTGATTATTTTAAAGAAAAGAGATGTGCATATATGCTCTCCCATCTATCCCCTTTAAGGAACTTTTGGGATCAAAAGTGCCAACTCATCACACTTTGAGCCTAGTCTAAGGCATAGAAAGAATGTCATCTAAAGCACTCCCAAAAAAACTCTCACTAGTTTGGGTGATCTTGAAATGACCCTAAATTCTTTCTATTTAGTCATTTATTTTTATGCAAACTTGGCTTGCGAGAGATACTTCATTACCTCCCGCAAGTTCTTTAGAGAAGCTTTGACCTGGGGTTTCATCTCCTGACACTAACTTCAACTATTCCCACTAGGATCAGAGGTTTGAATAGTTAAACCACCTTCTAGTGTTGGATAACACATGGGATGTATATGCACTTTGGACATCACACTACATTGAGCAAGTGATGGATGTAGTGATTGCAAAAAGGATAAGACCTTTTTACAATAAGCTAAATGCTACGAACACCCAATTACGTGTGTTTATTTTGAATCATGATGTGAAATTCATTATGTAAATGATCCCTCTAGAATGATCAAAAACTAATTAGTTTTAGTCAACCCCACTTTTCCATACCCTTGCTAGGATTTGGATGATTATACTTAGTGTATTTTGGTCATTTTTTGTTTGGTATGAGACTAAAACCTGATTGTTTTTTTATAACCATGTGAAAACTAATATGTTTATATGTCACTTTTTTATCTAAAGAGGCATTATGTTGGCCATTTTACACCACACTTGTGCCTTGAAATTTTTATTAAACTTGTTTGTGTGCGTGTGTCACTTGAGTTGAGGTGGGCACCATTATGCTTATCATGTTTAAACCTTTGAGTCTTTTGAAACATAACATTGATCACATCATTTGAGCATGCTTACATTATTAGGTTGTCCAATTTGTTTCAAGTCTTATTTACCATTATGTCAAAAACTATTTGTTTCAAACCATGTCATGTATACCATTTGGACCTTGTTTATGCACTGTCATGTTGTTTAATCTTGTCTAGTTTTTTTAGTTAAAACCTAGTTTTCAACATTGAGTTTTCAATTAACCTTGTCAAGTTTGGATTCAAATATTGATTGATTTCTATTTAGGTCTCAATTCGTGGGGATGATACATAGATTTTTTTCTTTTGGATTGCATAACTTTAGTTAATCGATTACATAAATTTTAAAATTATTGACTATTTATTTTTTTAATGCCTATCCTCATCATTGTTTGTGCCTTTGTTTGGGAGAACACAACCTTTTTTAAAAATCCTTTTGCCTTATGGCTTATGCCAATTGATCATGTTTATGTTTGATTCCATGTGTTGGGTCTATGTTAAAGTTGTTTCCCAACTTAGATTAAATCAAATTCACATCATGCCTTTGTTTCAAGCCTGGCTTTTGACATCATTTGGCCAAAATTACTAACATAAACTATTTAAGCCTAGATTTTGACTTGGCATTTAGACAAAAGACCTAGCGACTCATTTCCCTTTTCTAGTTTAGACCTTATTTGGAATACTTTGACCTAGACCTTTGACATGCCAATTTTTATTCAGATGCTTAACCTTTTATGTGTGACATTTGACATTAGACATTTGGCATTAGACTGTTTTATGCCAAATCTTAACACAAACCATTTTGGAGATATAACTCCATGATCAAATATTGTTTAGAGATACAACTCCACTTTTGACCAAGTTAGACCAAGTTTGAACCTTTTTTCCTTTGGACATTATCTTTCAAAGTTTGCAGAACTCTAAGCCTTTTGTTTCAGAGATTTCATCATTATGTAGATATGTCTAACTACACTTATGGTGGAGTCACACACAATTCAAGTTATGATATAATGGCCACACAAATTGACTATAACCAAATTCCTGCTTATGATCTAAGTCGAGACCTTGATTAGTATGAAGAGGTTTGTGAGGAGGAATTTATTGAAGACCCAAATACAAATAATGTTGTTTGGGATGCAAATCCATACCCTCTTTACAATAATCAGTACATAGAACATAGTCAAGAACCAACTTATGATCCAACTCAAGATTGGGATGATATGGTTTATAAAGAGAACTTGGATGCTTTGGCTTGTGTGAGCTATCAAGATCTCCAATGCCCTTTTGTTCTTTGACCCTCAGTGACCCCTAACCCTCTTTTGGATTATACGAGCTACCAAGCTTCATAATATCCAAGGATACCATTACCATTTTGAGGCCTCATCCTTTGGCTTGTACGAGCAACCATGCTCCCCAATGCCCTACCATTATCCAACCCCCAATCATTCTTCATCCATTATCAATAGTTCCCCACTTTAGAAAACTAGTACCAATCCAATCCAAACCTCAACCAATCCAATCATTCGAAGACTAAGTTATGTTCAAAACTGGTATCTTCCAGTTCATTGGAAACTAAGGCTAAGAAAACCAACCAATCCAAGATGTTTTTGTTGAACCAACCATTTATGATAAGTCAACTTATGATAAATCACCCATTGATCCTATACTAGTTGTCGAAGAGCCTCATTATGATGAGCCAGTCTTTGCTGAGTCACTTCTTAATGATTATAACCACTTTTTGGAAAATCATTACCTCAACCATATGCCTATTTTTCAAGAGCCTCATATTTCCAAGCCAATCTTTGAGGAGTTATCTCTTGACCTTTTTCCCATTATAGAGGGGTTCCACTCTAACAAATTAGTTTTTATGGATCCCACCATGCCATCATAGGCCATTACTTGTTCAATACCAAACATTCAACAAGACATCATTGTAATAGAGTACCCATCAGATGAAGAATCAGAGTTAGAGTCAAGTTATATTATTGAATCAACATCAGATTTAGCATCAAAATCAGGATCAATATTAGTCTCAACATCAGATTCAGAGTCCATTGAGTTGGAATCAGATTCAGATAAAAAATATGTTCATGACCATTACAACATTGGTTATGCATGCCTTGTAGATCAATTTGAATACATTTGTGATCTTTATAAAAATTTTGAGGATTAGTACTTTAGATTTGATATGATTTCTCCTAGTTCTTCTATGAGGATTGTGATGTCTCTTCCCCTTCTATTACCATTCCACAGGGCATTACCATCAACCAACATAGCCATATTATTGACATTCCATCTCCCACAAGTGTCGATTAGGATCAATAGAATCATACTTTGTTAAATTGCATCCACGGTGACATAGTATTTGAAGAAGAGCAAGGAGGTCAAGACCACATTCATGTAGTATAAGAATACTCTCCTACTAAAACCTTTTCAGAGGTGCTAGGGGACAAGTAAACTTTAAACTCAGCATCTTTTAGTGAAACATTTTTGGAAGCACTAGAAGATAATCAAAGTCAAAATCCAAGGTTCATTAGTGAAACTTTCTCAAAGGTGTTATGAGACAATCAAGATAACTTCATTGGTGAAAACCTCTTCAAGGTGCCAATAATTGAGGATAAAGATTCTTTACTGCTTGATGAAGACAATATCAAAGATCAAATTAAAATAGCTTCCAATCTATAGTCTAATTAGATGGTAGCTACTCTCAAGATAAAACAAAAAAAAATATGGTGGTCCTATTGAGAGAATCTTTAGAGGTCTTCAGCCCCACCACATCTAAAGTTATGTCAAATCTGGCATCAACAATATTACGTGTGACTTAAAGTTATAATCTTCATTTGTTTCCCTATGGTTACACATTCTATTATCATCTGCCATTCCATTTTTAAAAAAACCTATCTTTCATTATTTATACCTATTTACCATCCATGGTTGTACTTTCATTTGTAGAATCTACAAAGATACCTTGTCTCAATGTTTGAAGGAATTAGAATCAACAACCAATAAAGATCACAGAAGCATTCTTGACAACCAAATTTGCAATCCATTCTTGATAGAGAAACTATTCAAATGAGGTGTGGGCTAGGAATTAACATGATCATATATTATATTTGTATCATTTGTTGATTAGGGCATGCATCTCCATTTCATCAGGAATAATAGAATCATATGCCATTTACCATACCCAAGCCAAAAACATGTACCATGTCATTTCATTTACCATTTTCATTTGCCATTCCTTTTTCCATACCCTACCATTTATCCTACCTTAAAACTTGGGGATAACCCTCTTACCATTTTATCCAATTTATCAAACCATCATTATCCTAAACAAGACCATACCATCCTACCATACCATTCCTATCTAAACCAAACCCTATTTTTAGTCATCCTACCCAATCCTGTTTTGATCTTGGTTCTTTTGATTCTTCCCACACTTTTTATGAGAATATTTTGATCTAGTTTCAGTAATCTATCAAATCCATGTTTAAATGATAGTCTATGAAAGTAGTTTGATAACTGATCTGGTAAGATATCTTTCATCTTCCATCTTCTATCCTATATCAAGTTGGTTTATGTGAGCTTGATTATAACCGTCTATGGGAAAATTAGTGTTCATTGGTCTTAGTACTAATTATAAACACCTATGGGAAAATTAGTATCATTGATCTGATTTATTGTATCCTAGTTATAACTACCTATGGGAAAACTAGGGGTAACACTTTTTTATCATGCATTACCACATTACCTTGCCATTATTGTTTTCATTTGACTGGCCATTTGTCAAATTTGAGAACTTGTTGGGACCTAGTAGGTTTTTCCTCACCTTTTATGTGGATGGAGTTACTGTGACTTGAGGTCATTTGAAGAGAATATAGGTCATGCTCAGTTCATGTTGAAGTCACCTCAGTCCCCCTAAGCCATGCTCTCACTATTTTGTGAGCACCTTAAGCCATGATATCAATATTTTATGAGAAACCTAAGCCAAAACACCCTCATCATTTTGTGAGTAGGTATCTTATCATTCTCTAACGAGTTGAGATACCTCAAAATGCCAAAAACATTTAAATATTTCAAAATCCAAAAAAAATTGTTCTATCTAAGCGTAGTTAGTTATCCTTGATCTGCCCTACTGGGGAAAAATCATTTTTAGGATACTTTATTTTGATTTTTTTAAGGATTTCTATTTGTTTTTTTATTTCAAGTTATATGTTTGTTTATGCACTTTCTATTTATTTTTTTGTTTTTTGTTTGATTTTAGTACTATTACATTGACTTAGTCTACATGTGTTCATTGGGTGATTCCTTGTGCACATTAATCTTAAGTCCATCTATATTCATACGTCAACATTGTCATCATGGTTTTTATCATTGGTGCATTGTTTTCAATTATTTATTGGTTCATGAGTCAATCTTTATGTATATTTTGGGATAGTTTTCATGATGTTATATCATGATGCATACCATCATGTGATACATCAAAAATTAGCTTCAACAAGGTATAAAATTAATGGATCCACAAAATTTTCTCCTTGACACCTTGGCTAATAAGGATGAGCATCTCTTCATTGGTAAGTACAACTAAATTATTTCTATTGATCAATCTTATTCTTCTATTCATCTCTTTCATCACTTTGTAGCCACTCACCTTTAATTTGTATTCTAAGTTATATCCTTGAGTTATGCTTGCTAATCAACCCTAACTTAGGCACAATCATCTTTATAAAACAATCCAAGTCCTCTTGATGATTATAACTGCCTATGGGCAAATCATTATTTTTAACTTTTATTTATGATTATAACCACTTTTGGGCAAGTCATTAATTTTTAAATCAATGCATACAAGCATTTTCTTGTTTGGATTAATCTCAACCATGGTTTAATTCTACTTTTATTCTTGTTTCTTTTTGAGGGACCATCCATCCACATATGTGACGGCCACTCCCTCGAGGGGGTATCATCATAGGCTTTTCAAAAACCATTTGGAGCTTTGTTCTTCAATCATCATATTATTTTTGGCATACAGGCCTTTACTCATTATTTGAGAAGACATTTATTTGCCTATTATTTGTAACATCTTCCCAAATAAGGGCAAACTGTAAACATCTAAATCTAGCCACCAATGACCATCAACCAAGATTTTGACTATTTTCCACCAAAATGCACAATTTGGCCTCAAACACATTAAAAGCTTTGAAATTGATGTATTAAAGTGTTGATTTTGGCCAAGGTATACCTAAATGGGGTAATGCATTTTATGGGCCAACTAACTTTGATCAGATCATTTTGAGTCAAAATGCTAATTTTGCATCTGGGTGTTCTAGATTGCTCTTTTCTATCAAATCTCTTACATGTGACATGTGCCTTTGTTATTTGGTGTTGATAACATCCTAAATGGGATAATGGATCCAATGCATCTAACATCATAGCCTAATTCTAATCCAGTTAAATTTTAGGCCAATAACAAGACATTCTGACCAATTTGAGTAATTTGTGCACAAAGAGCCAAGGTTTGCATCAAAGTGCTTAATCATGGTTAAAAGCTAATTAAACCAAATCATGAGCCTAATTAAGAATTTCATGGAACTTGTTTATTTTTATTTTTTTTTGAAATAAATATTGAATATCTGCATCATCAAATGACATCATTTCTTGGGAAGACATCCCTATGCCATAAATGCATAAAATATCAAGGTTAACCTTTCTCATGCCTCATCAAAGCCCTTTCATGCCTATTTAATGCCCCTCTATTCCAAATATTAATGGGTATATTTGTATAATGAATTTCATATTTGTATTTATTCATGGCCACACATCTCAATCTTGAGATGGATGGTCATGTTTGATCCTCAAACCATTCCAAAAATCTATAAATAGCAAGCCTCTAAGACCAAATTTTAAGCTCTCGTATGCCTAATGCTGAATTGATTCCAAAGCTTCATGAAAATTAGTGTTATAATGCCCAAATATTAAGCTAATCCAAGCCAAGCCAAGCTAAATCCAAACATGATGCCAAGGAGAGATGGAGGTAGTCACACTTTATTGATGCAGAATTTATGAGCACAAACCAAGCAAACCACTTCAACAAGCTGTTTGGAACATCTAATGAAGGTGAAAGAAGGATTCTTTTACATTTTAATTGTCATTTCTATTCTAGTTTTATTAACTGAGCCCCCCCTAATAACTAGGCCTAGAGATGTTATGCAGTGTGTTTATCTCATTTTGATTTCATTTTGGAACTAACACGATACTAACCATCCTCTCTTGAGTCAAATTCCTAGTTCACATAATCTAATTCTGATGTTGGTTTAATAATAGAGCCTAACTCTAACTCTGATTCTTCATATGATGAGTACTTTGTTATAATGATGTCTTGTTGAATGTTTGGTATTGGACAAGTAACAACCTATGATGGCATGGTGGTCTCCATAAAAACTAGTTTGTCAGAGTGGGACTTCTCCATAATGGGAAAAAGGTCAAGAGATAACTCCTTAAAGATTAGTTGGGCAATAGGAGGCTCTTTTAAAATAGGCATATGGTCTAGGTAATTATTTGCCCAGAGGCAATTATAATCATTGAGAAGTGACTCAACAAAGACTGGCTTATCAGAGTGAGACTCCTCAATAACTGATATAGGATTAATGGGTGATTCATCACAAGTTGACTTATCATAAATGGTTGGTTCAATAAAAACATCCTAGATTGGTTGGTTTTCTTAGCCTTGGTTTCCAATGAGCTGGAAGATACTAGTTTTGAACAAATCTTGGTCTTTGAATGGTTGGGGGTTGGATAATGGTAGGGCATTAGGGAGTGTGGTTGCTCATAAAAGCCAAATGATGAGGTCTCAGAATGGTAATGGTATTCTTTGGATATTGTGAAGCTCGATATGTCTTATAATCCAAAGGAGGGTTAGGGGTAGCCAAGGGTTAGATAAAAAAAGGGCATTGGGGAACTTGATAGCTCACACAAGTAAAAGCATCCAAGTCCTCTTGATAAACCATATCATCCCAATTTTGAGTTGGATCATAAGCTAGTTCTTGACTGTGTTTCATGTGATGATTATTGTAAAGAGGGTATGGATCCACATCCCAAACAACATTATCTGTAGTTGGGTCTTCAATAAATTCTTCCTCACAAACCTCTTCATGCCAATCAAGGTCTTGAGTTAAATCATAAGCAGGCATTTGGTTATAATCAATTTGTGTGGCCATTTTATCATAATTTGGATTGTGCGTGACTCCACCATAAGTGTAGTTAGACATATTTGTATAAATTATGAAAGCTCTAAAATAAAAGGATTAGAGTTATATAAACTCTGAAAGACAACGTCTAAAGGAAAAAAGGTTCAAACTTGGTCTATCTTGGTCAAAAGTGGAGTTGTATGTACAAATAATGATTTGATCATGAAGTTGTATCTCCAAAATGGTTTGTGCTAAGATTTGGCATAAAACAATCTAACATCAAATGTCTAACATCAAATGTCATACACATAAAAACCATTTGGAGCTTTGTTCTTCAATCATCATCTTCTTTTTGGCATATAGGCCTTTACTCATTATTTGAGAAGACATTGCTTTGCCTATAGCTTACAACGCCTTCCCAAATAGGGGCAAACTATAGACACTTAAAACTAGTTATTGATAACTTCCAACTAGAATTTGATCAATTTTCACCAAAATGCACAATTTGGCCTAAAAACACTAAAACACATTAAAAGTTTTGGAACCAACGTATTCAAGTGCCAATTTTGGATAGGGTATCCTTAAATAGGGCAATGTAATTTATGAAGTAGTGAAATTTGATCAAATCATTTTGAGTATACTTACGTCGTTAGGATAGTCAATTTTTTTATAGACTTGTTTACCATTGTGCCAAAAACTATTTGTTTCAAACCATGTCATGTATACCATTTGGACCTTGTTTATGAACCATCATACTATCTAATCTTGTCTAGCATATTTAGTAAAACCTAGTTTTCAACATTAAGTTTTCAATTAACCTTGTCAAGTTTGGATTCAAACATTGATTGATTTCTGTTTAGGCCTTAATTCATGGGATTGATACACATATCTTTCTCTTTTGGATTACATAACTTCATTTAATCAATTACCCAAATTTGAAAATTATTGATTGTTTGTTTGTTCAATGCCTATCCTTATCATTATTTGTGCTTTTATTTGGGAGAACACAACCTTTCTTCAAAAAAAATTTACCTTATGGCTTATGCCAATTGATCATGTTTATATTTGATTTTGTGTGCCACGTTTATGTCAAAGTTGTTTCCCAACTTGTTAGATTAAATCAAATTCATACCATGCCTTTATTTTAAGCCTAGCTTTTGACATCATTTGGCCAAAAATCCTAGCATAGCCTATTTGAGCCTAGATTTTGACTTTGTATTGGGAAAAAATACCTAGCAACTCTTTTCCCTTTCCTAGTTTAGACCTTGTTTGGAATGCTTTGACCTAGACCTTTGACATGTTAATTTTTATTCAAATGTTTGACCTTTTATGTGTATGACATTTGACGTTAGACTATTTTATGTCAACTCTTAGCACAAACCATTTTGGAGATACAACTTCATGATCAAATCATTGTTTTTTAGAGTTTACAAAACATTAAAGCTTTTTGTTTCAAAGCTTTCATCATTGATGCATATATGTCTAGCTACACTTATGATGAAGTCATGTACAATCCAACTTATGATAAAATGGATACATAAAATGACCATAACTAAATACTTTCTTACAATCCAACTCGAGACCTTGATTAGTATGAATAAGATTGTGAGGAAACATTTATTGAAGACCCAACTATAGATAATGCTGTTTGGGATATGGATCCATACCATCTTTAAAATAATCTTTACATGGAACACAACCAAAAACCAACTTATGATCCAACTTAATATTGGGATGATATGGTTTATCAAGAGGACTTGGACACTTTGGCTTGTGTGAGCTATCAAGCTCCATGATGCCCTTTTGTTCTCTGACCCTCAACTACCCCCAACCCTCCTTTAGATTATACGAGCTACCAAGCTCTACAATATCCAAGGAATACCATTACCATTCTGAGACCTCATACTTTGGCTTATGCGAGCAAGCATGCTCCCCAATGCCCTACCATTATCCAACCCCAAATCATTCTTCATCCATTTCCAATAGTTCCCCACTTTAGAAAACTAGTACCAATCCCATCCAAACCTCAATCGATCCAATCATTCGAAGACCAAGCTGTGTTCAAAATTGGTATTTTCCAACTGATTGGAAACCAAGGCCAAAATAACCAACCAATCCAAGATGTTTTTATTGAACCAACCATTTATGATAAGTCAACCTATGAGGAATCATCTTTCAATCCTATGCCAATTGTCAATGAGTCTCACTCTGATGAGCTAGTATTTGCTGAGTCACTTCTTAATGATTATAACTACCTTTGGACAAATCATTACCTTGACCATATGCCTATTTTTTGAGAGCCTCCTATTGACAAGCTAGTCTCTAAGGAGTTATATCTTGACCTTTTTCCCATAATTGGGGAGTTTCACTTTGATAAACCAGTTTTTGTGGAGCCTACCATGCCATCATAGGCCATTACTTGTCTAAAACCAAACATTCAACAAGACATCATTATAATAAAATACCCATTAGATGAAGAATCAAAGTTAGATTCAGATTCTATTCTTATACCAACATCATATTTAGCATCAAAATCAACATCAGTCTCAACATCAAATTTAGATTCCCTTGAGTCAGAATCAGATTTGGAAGAAGAATATGTTCATGACTATTACAACATTGGTTATGCATGCCTTGCAGATCAATTTAAATACATTTATGATCCTTCCACAATTTTTGAGGATGAGTACTTCAGCTTCGACATGAGTTCTCCTAGTATCTTTTATAAGGATTGTGCAGCCTCTCCCCACTCCATTACCATTCCATAGGCCATTACCATCAAACAAAATAGCCACACTATTGACATTCTATCTCTCACAAGTGTCTATTAGGACTGATAGAATCACACTTTGTTAAACTGCATCCATGGTGACATAGTAGTTGAAGAAGAGCAAGGAGGCCAAGACCAAATTCATGTAGTAGAAGAACATTCTCCAGTGAAACCCTTTCGAAGGTGCTAGGGGACATGCAAAGTTCAAACTCAACATTTTTTAGTGAATATTTTTTGAAAGCATTAGAATAAAATCAAATTCAAAAGCCAATGTTCATTAGTGTGACCTTTTCATAGGCACTATGGGAAAATCAAGACAACTTCATTGGTGAAAACCTATTCAAGGTGCCAATTGCTAAGCATAAAATTTCTTTAGTGCTTGATAAAGACAAAATCAAAGATCAAATCAAAATAGCTTCCAATCTATAGCCTAATCATATGGTAACTACTTTCAAGATCAAACAACAAAAAAATGTTCTTCCTCTTGATAAACCATATCATCCAAATTTTGAGTTGGATCATAAGCTAGTTCTTGACTGTGTTTCACGTGATGATTATTGTAAATAGGGTATGGATCCACATCCCAAACAACATTATCTATAGTTGGGTCTTCAATAAATTCTTCCTCACAAACCTCTTCATGCCAATCAAGGTCTCGAGTTGGATCATAAGTAGGCATTTGGTTATAATCAATTTGTGTGGCCATTTTATCATAACTTGGATTGTGCGTGAGTCCACCATAAGTGTAGTTAGAAATATCTATATAAATTATGAAAGCTCTAAAATAAAAGGATTAGAGTTATATAAACTCTGAAAGACAATGTCTAAAGGAAAAAAGGTTCAAACTTGGTTTATCTTGGTCAAAAGTGGAGTTGTATGTACAAATAATGATTTGATCATGAAGCTATGTCTCTAAAATGGTTTGTGCTAAGATTTGGCATAAAAAAATCTAACGTCAAATGTCTAACATCAAATGTCATACACATAAAAACCATTTGGAGATTTGTTCTTCAATCACCATCTTATTTTTGGCATACAGGCCTTTACTCATTATTTGAGAAGACATTGCTTTGCCTATAGCTTATAATGCCTTCCCAAATAGGGGCAAACTGTAGACACTTAAAACTAGCTATTAATAACCTCCAACTAGGATTTGACCAATTTTAACCAAAATGCACAAATTGGCCTAAAAACACTAAAACACATTAAAAGTTTTGGAATTGACGTATTCAAGTGCCAATTTTGGAAAGGGTATCCTTAAATAGGGCAATGTAATTTATGAAGTAGTGAAATTTGATCAAATCATTTTGAGTATACTTACGTTGTTAGGATATTCAATTTTTTTATAGACTTGTTTACCATTGTGCCAAAAACTGTTTGTTTCAAACCATGTCATGTATACCATTTGGACCTTGTTTATGCACCATCATACTATCTAATCTTGTCTAGCACGTTTAGTCAAAACCTAGTTTTCAACATTAAGTTTTCAATTAACCTTGTCAAGTTTGGATTGAAACATTGATTGATTTGTATTTAGGCCTCAATTCATGGGACTGATACACATATCTTTCTCTTTTGGATTACATAACTTCATTTAATCGATTGCCCAAATTTGAAAATTATTGATTGTTTGTTTGTTCAATGCCTATCCTTATCATTATTTGTGCCTTTATTTGGGAGAACACAACCTTTCTTCAAAATATTTTTACCTTATGGCTTATGCCAATTGATCATGTTTATGTTTGATTCTGTGTGCCGAGTTTATGTCAAAGATATTTCCCAACTTGTTAGATTAAATCAAATTCATACCATGCCTTTATTTTAAGCCTAGATTTTGACATCATTTGGCCAAAAATCCTAGCATAGCCTATTTGAGCCTAGATTTTGACTTTGTATTTGGAAAAAAGACCTAGCAACTCTTTTCCATTTCCTAGTTTAGACCTTGTTTGGAACACTTTGACCTAGACCTTTGACATGCTAATTTTTATTCAGATGCTTGACCTTTTATGCATATGACATTTGACGTTAGACTATTTTATGTCAACTCTTAGCACAAACCATTTTGGAGATACAACTCCATGATCAAATCATTGTTTTTTAGAGTTTACAAAACTCTAAAGCTTTTTGTTTCAGAGCTTTCATCATTGATGCATATATGTCTAGCTACACTTATGATGAAGTCATGTACAATCCAACTTATGATAGAATGGCTGCATAAAATGACCATAACTAAAAGGTTGCTTATGATCCAACTCGAGACCTTGATTAATATGAATAAGCTTGTGAGGAAGAATTTATTAAAGACCCAACTATAGATAATGTTGTTTCAGATATGGATCCATACCCTCTTTAAACTAATCATTACATGGAACATAGCCAAAAACCAACTTATGATCCAACTTAAGATTGGGATGATATGGTTTATCAAGAGGACTTGGACACTTTGGCTTGTGTGAGCTATCAAGTTCCATGATGCCATTTTGTTCTCTGACCCTTGGCTACCCCCAACCCTCCTTTGGATTATACGAGCTACCAAGATGTACAATATCCAAGGAATACCATTACCATTCTGAGACCTCATACTTTGGCTTATGCGAGCAAGCATGCTCTCCAATGCCCTACCATTATCCAACCCCCAATCATTCTTCATCCATTTCCAATAGTTCCCCACTTTAGAAAACTAGTACCAATCCCATCCAAACCTCAATCGATCCAATCATTCGAAGACCAAGCTATGTTCAAAACTAGTATTTTTCAACTCATTGGAAATCAAAGCCAAAATAACCAACCAATCCAAGATGTTTTTATTGAACCAACCATTTATGATAAGTCAACATATGATGAATCACCTTTCAATCCTATGCCAATTGTCAATGAGTGTCACTCTGATGAGCTAGTATTTGTTGAGTCACTTCTTAATGATTATAACTACCTTTGGACAAATCATTACCTTGACCATATGCCTATTTTTTGAGAGCCTCCTATTGACAAGCTAGTCTCTAAGGAGTTATATCTTGACCTTTTTCCCATAATTGGGGAGTTTCACTTTGATAAACCAGTTTTTGTGGAGCCTACCATGCCATCATAGGCCATTACTTGTCTAAAACCAAACATTCAATAAGACACCATTATAATAAAATACCCATCAGATGAAGAATCAAAGTTAGATTCAGGTTCTATTCTTAGACCAACATCATATTTATCATCAAAATCAACATCAGTCTCAACATCAGATTTAGAGTCCCTTGAGTCAGAATCAATTTTGGAAGAAGAATATGTTCATGACTATTACAACATTGGTTATGCATGCCTTGCAGATCAATTTAAATACATTTATGATCCTTCCACAATTTTTGAGGATGAGTACTTTAGCTTCGACATGAGTTATCCTAGTATCTTTTATGAGGATTATGCAACCTCTCCCCATTCCATTACCATTCCATAGGCCATTACCATTAAACAAAATAGCCACATTATTGACATTCCATCTCTCACAAGTGTCGATTGGGACCGATAGAATCACACTTCGTTAAACTGCATCCATGGTGACATAGTAGTTGAAGAAGAGCAAGGAGGCCAAGACCAAATTCATGTAGTAGAACATTCTCCAGTGAAACCCTTTCGAAGGTGCTAGGGTACATGCAAAGTTCAAGCTCAACATTTTTTAGTGAATATTTTTTGAAAGCATTATAATAAAATCAAAGTCAAAATCCAATGTTCATTAGTGAAACCTTATCATACGCGCTATGGGAAAATCAAGACAACTTCACTGGTGAAAACCTATTCAAGGTGCCAATTCCTAAGCATAAAATTTCTTCAGTGCTTGATAAAGATCAAATCAAAATAGCTTCCAATCTACAGCCTAATCAGATGGTAAATACTTTCAAGATCAAACAACAAAAAAATATGGTGGTCTTACTAAGAGCATCTTCAGAGGTCTTTAACCCTACCACAACCAAATTTATGTTTAATTTGGCATCAACAATATTACATGCGACTGAAAGTCTCAATCTTCATTTATTTCCCAACTATTACACATTCCATTATCGTCTATCATTCCATTTCAAAAATAAACCTATCATCCATTATTTGTCTTTATTTACCATCCTTGACCATACTTTCCTTTGTAGAGGCTACCAAGATACCTTATCTTGATGTTTGAAGGAATCTGAATCAATGATTGATGAATATCACAACAACATTCTCGACATCCAATTCTGTAGGCAGTTCTTGATAGAACAACTATTTAGACAAGGTGTGGGCTAGTAATTAACATGATTGATTATTATGTTAATGTCATTTTCTAATTAGGATATGCATCTCCATTTTAGTAGGAACAATAGAATAATATGTCATTTTACCACACCTAGGCCAAACAAAATCAAAAACCACACCCAAGCCAAAAACATGTACCATACCATTTCATTGCCATGTCATTGTCGTTGTTACATATCTTTTTATCATTGTTTCATATCCCATCTAATCACCTTACCACTTGGGGGCAATCCTAATGCCATTTTATCCAATCAATCAAATCATCATTATCCTGGAACAAGACCATGCCATCCTATTGTACCATTCCTATCTAGACCATAGCTTATTTTTAGCCATCCTACTTAATCCTATTTTGATCTTGGTTCCTTTGATTCTTCCCCCACTTTTTGTGAGAAGATTCTGATCCAATTTCAGTAATCTATCAAATCCATGTTTAAATGATAGTCTATGAAAGTAGTGTGACAACTGATCTAGCAAGATATCTTTTATTTTCCATCTTTTATCAAGTTTGTTTATGTGAACCTAATTATAACCACCTATGGGTAAATTAGTGTTCACCAATATTGCTACTAATTATAACCGCCTATGGGCAAATTAGTATTATTGATCTAATTTATTGTATCCTAGTTATAACCACCTATATGTAAACTAGGGGCAACACTTATTTATCATGCATTATCGCATTACCTTGCCATTATTGTTTTCATTTGACTGTCCATTTGTCATATTCAAAAACTTATTGGGACCTAGTTGGTTTTTCATCACCTTTTATGTGGATGGAATTAATATGACTTGAGATCATTTTGAGACTATGTAGATCATGCTCAATTCATGTTAAGGTCACCTCAGTCCCCCTAAGCCACATTATCACCATTTTGTAAGAAACTTAAGCCATGCTCTCATCGTTTTATGAGCAACCTAAGCCAAACACCGTCACCATTTTGTGAGTAGGTATCTTTTCATTCTCTACTGAGTTGAGATACCTTAAAATGCCAAAAACATTCAAATATTTCAAAGTCCAAAAACATTTATCATGTCTAAGCTTAGTTACTTATCCTCGATCCTCCCTACTGGGGCAAAATCATTGTTAAGATGCTTTCTTTTGCTTTTGTTTTTAGGATTTTTCTTTTTTTATTTATTTCAAGTTATTTGTCTATTTATGTGCTTTCTATTTGTTTGTTTTTTTGTTGGTTCATTGGCCTATTTGTTTGCTTTTAGCATTGTTGCTTTGACTCAATCTATATGTGTTCATTGGGTGATTCCTTGTACACATTATTCTTGAGTCCATCCATATTCATATGTCAACATTTTCATCATGGTTTTTATCATTGGTGCATTGTTTTCAAGTGTTTATTGGATCAAGAGTTAGTCTTTATGTATATTTCAGCCAAGTCTTCATGGTGTTCTATCATGTTACCTACCATCACATGCTATAGAAAAAATCAGCTTCAAGAAGGTCTACAATCAATGGAGCTACAAAAGTTTCTCTTTGGGACCTTGGCAAATCCTTCCATCCCACCCTTGATCAAATCAACCCATTGACCATTCTAGTTGTATCATTTCTAATAAGAATTAGCATCTCCTCATTGGTAGGTACAACTGAATATTTTCTATTGATCAATCTTATTCTTCTATTCATCTATTTTATCACTTTTCACCCACTCATATTTAATCTATATTTTGGATTATATCTTTGAGTAATTCTTTCTAATCAACCTTAACTAAGGCATAATCATCTTTAACCAATCTAGGTCCTCTTAATGATTATAACTATCTATGGGCAAATCATTATTTTGAATTTTATTCTTGATTATAATCACCTTTGGGAAAATCAATATACTTTTTAAAATCAATGCATGCAAGCATGTTCTTATTTGGATTAATCTCAACCACAGGTTAATCTCACCCTTTTTCTTCTTGCTTCTTTTCAAAGGACCATCTATCCATATATGTGATGGACACTCCTTCGAGAGGGAATCATCATAGGCTTCCCAAAAACCATTTAGAGATTTATTTTTCAATCATCATCTTCTTTTTGGAATACATGCCTTTACTCATTATTTGAGAAGACATTGTTTTGCCTACAACTTGCAATACCTTCCCAAATAGGGGAAAATTGCATCATCATAGGTTTCCAAAAAACCATTTAGATCTTTGTTCTTCAATCATCTTCTTCTTTTTGGCATACATGCCTTTACTTATTAGTTGAGAAGGCATTGATTTTCCTATAACTTGTAATGCCTTCCCAAATAGGGGAAAATTGTAGATACCTAAAACTGGCCATTGATAAACTCCAACTAGGTTTTTGACCAATTTCCACCAAAATGCATAATTTGGCCTAAAAACACTAAACACATTAAAAGATTTGAAACTAACGTATTCAAGTGTCATTTTTTTCCAAAGTATCCCTAAATGGGTTAATTAAATTTATGAAATAGCTAACTTTGATTAGATCATTTTGAGTCAAAATGCCAATTTTGCACCTAGGTGCCCTGGATTGCTCTTTTCTATCAAAACTCTTACACGAGACATATGCCTTTGTTATTTTGTTTTGGTAACATACTAAATAGGATAATGAATCCAATACATCTAACATTGCATCCTAATTCCAATCCAATAAAATTTTGAGCCAATAACAAGACATTTTGACCAATTTGATTAATTCATGCACAAAGAGCCAAGGTTTGCATCAAAGTGCTTAATCATGCTTAAAAGATAATTAAACCAAATTATGAGCCTAATTAAGAATTTCATGGAACTTGTTGAATAATTAATTTTTGGAAATTAATATTGAATATCTACATCATCAAATGACATCATTTCTTGGGAAGACATCCCTACGCCACAAATGCATAAAATATCAAGGTTAACCTTTCCCATGTAATGCCTCTTTTTATTCTCTCCTTCCTTTTTTCCTAAGAGTATGGCGTTTTTTCCTTTTATATATATTTTTCTCTTTTTTTCATTTTTATTTCTTTTTTCCAAAATATATATATACACTAATTGTAACAAAAGGGTTTTTATTTATTTTATTTCCTTCTTTTCTTTTTTTTCTTTTCTTTCCTAATTATATTTTCTTAAACTCAATATCTAATTAAACACAAAATTAATAATTTATAACACCATTTTGGTAATGATAAGTATTTATTTTTAGCTATTATCTATTATAATGGCTTAATATTAATAGATAATAGCTAAAAATAAATACTTATCATTACCAAAATGGTGTTATAAATTATTAATTTTGTGTTTAATTAGATATTGAGTTTAAGAAAATATAATTAGGAAAGAAAACAAAACAAAACAAAAGAAGGAAATAAAATAAATAAAAACCCTTTTGTTACAATTAGTGTGTGTGTGTGTGTGTGTATATATATATATATATATATACACACACACACACACACTAATTGTAACAAAAGGGTTTTTATTTATTTTATTTCCTTCTTTTCTTTTCTTTTGTTTTCTTTCCTAATTATATTTTCTTAAACTCAATATCTAATTAAACACAAAATTAATAATTTATAACACCATTTTGGTAATGATAAGTATTTATTTTTAGCTATTATCTATTAATATTAAGCCATATATATATATATATATATATATATATATATATATATATATACACTAATTGTAACAAAAGGGTTTTTATTTTTATTTATTTATTTATTTTATTTCCTTCTTTTCTTTTCTTTTTTAATTATATTTTCTTAAACTCAATATCTAATTAAACACAAAATTAATAATTTATAACACCATTTTGGTAATGATAAGTATTTATTTTTAGCTATTATCTATTAATATTAAGCCATTATTTATCTATATTAAGGCATTAAGCCCTATAACGATATTTCTAAATATCATTAAGATAACTAGCTTGTATTCTCAATACTACTAAGATATGCTGGTTAGTCTACATATAATAGTACCAAACACTAGTCACATAAATTTGTATTTTTGAAAACATTAATATTCATGAACACATCAACATGACAAAAATATAATCACATAAGATTAATTCATCTAAACATAAATCTGAGCTATCACACACAACTAATATTGCATAAAATATCATCTAAATGTAACATCATCAATAATGCACTAACGTAAACAATTCAAACCATACATCTAATATATATTCTTTGATGTGGTGTGTGTAGGGTTCTATCTATTTCTCTATCATCTTCTAACATCTCCATTTACGTCATGCTCTTCAATAATGCTCTCCCTCCATCAGGTTCTAAGGGATGAATCTCTCATCCATCCAACTCATGACAAATTGGTAGTTAGTCCATTACATCATGACATATATACATCATAAAATATAATTGAAAAAATAACTCATCATGACCATAAATGTAATAATATACACTACAACTAACTCATATCAATATAATCATGAAACCAAAGCAACACACCACTATCCCATAATAGCTTATGACTTACATCTCAGTTAATAATAATCAAATCAAATTATCAACTGTAAAAAATTAATGAATAATCAAGTAAGTTTGCTTAATGAGGAATTGGGATGTAACATCCTTCCCTTTAAAGCTAGTCATCGTCTCAAATGACACTTATTTAAACATAAATTTTGAATTAAAAACATTGTTCAATAGAAAATTAACATAGTATAAAATACCAAATCAAACAAATAAATGTACAAATCACCTGTAGAACTCATCATAGTCCTTCCAAGTAGAACTATCTTCAGAGTATTGGTTCCACAAGACCTTGCAATATGACATCTCTCTATTATGCAAACAAAATTTGCAAATGTCAATTACTCTGATTCGGTCTATCATGACCACCCCAAGGTCTTGAACCGAAAATAATTCCAATTCAACACACATAGAGGATCTACTATACGCTTTTAAGATAAGCAACATGGAAGCCATTTTTGAAATAGAGTTGGAGCTGGCAACAATGCATGCCTATATGCTATAGGATTGACCATTCCTAACACCATGAAGGTTGCCACCTATCTTTGTTATAATTTTTTTTCTCTTCTTGAATTTAATATTCAACCAAAATCACATGAAATTATCATAAATGTCTCAAAAACATGACCAGGGAGAGTTTTACAAAGCCTCCTGATGCCTCTGCACATCTCTTTAACTTAGAGTGTTTTTCTCATTTTGGAGAAAAGTGTTTAGATAACCTAGTAATTATGATGTGTATAAGTCAATAAAATCACTACTCCATGTAGATCCTGATAAATATGATAATTAATAGGAACTAGAAATTATACATTTCCAATGTATATAAAATTAAGGAGTAAACATTCCTTAGTATACATGCATATAACCATACAACTGAATTTGACAAGTCTTACTTATCAAATCCTAGATTCAACAAGTTCTCCTAGTCAGATCCAAACTCAACAACTATGAAGTCAATGAGAGACTAACTAGGATCCACTCCCATATTTTAATACTCACGTTCCTAATTCACCACTCATCCCTTAGGTCCCCATGACCTAATGATCTGCAAAATGTGCACATGGTTCAATGAATCATGAATCCATACTAACAAATCTTAGTGTAATGATATATTCTAAATAATTTAAGGTGTATCAATATCCATCATAAGGCAATCATAAAATCATTCCATAATGACATTAAGTTTCCATTATCTAAACATAACTAGTATCATATTTCATATCTTAACCTATTCTTTTATATTCATAGTTAAGAGGAAATAATGTTAAAACTATCATAAAAAAAAGACTAAGGATCACACCGTCCTTGCAACCTTATAAAAGAAACAAGTGAGACAATTCCTCTCTATTTGCTCAGTTAGTTACACAACAAGTTATAAGTTTATCTCAACCCCTTAGACTAATAAGATGTTATGTTCATCCTATTTCATACTCACTCTAGGTGAAAGGTACATAAATGTCTCATAAAAACATGTTTTAAGTAAGATGAAAATAATACCAATCTAAGCAAGGGTATATAATAACATAACAATTATAATTAAATTTATAAATATTAATCCATAACCAATATAAATCCAAGGTTCACCACTCCATGTGGTCAATGTTTGCAAGTTTAGATAAAGTAGCATTAGAAAGTGTAACTCTAAAAATCCATAAGGGAAAAGTAGTGAACTAACATCTAAACAACAAACTCTTAATAACCCTCACATTATATGAAAAACACACCATAACCCAAGTTTCCAAAATCATTACACACTTACTAAACTTGTAAGTGTACTATCTTAACCTATTTCCATAATTAGAAGGAAAAATATTAACCACATAAATGCATTGATCCATTCCATTCCTAAAAATTTTCTATCAACAAGAAGTAGAAGACACTATCCCATGAACTCTAGGGAATATTATCAAAACAACATTTCAAAAACAAGTTTTCAATTAAAGAACACTAAATCAGCATCAAGAAAAATATGAATCCACTCAATGGGATTATAATGATGTCAAAGGAGAGTGAGAGGGTAAAAACTCACCTCTATTCTAATTATGAGATATGAAACCTATTATTAACCTACATAAGCATAGGGGTGCCAATCCATGAGAAAACTCTTAACATATAGGAATTTTTAACCAAGATATCTACACTCCACTACAAAGAAAATTCCCACCGTAGTAGGTGGTGACAATCCACAAGTGATATTTTAGGATTTTCACTCCTAGGATTAGTGTATATATAAGACACAAAAATAATGCATATATAATTAAGTGAGAAGCATCCTATGGTTTTTATACACTCACAATAAAAAACATGAGTGATGGAGGTGACTTAATTACCTAGTAAAGATGTAATCATTTTCAAGGTGTTTGATCTAAATGATCAAAAATACTGTAGGAGTATCTTGTTCACAAATCATGAACTATGTTATGCACTCACCTACCCAAACATCATATAAAACCATCTTCATCAAGACACTCAATAAACTAACCTTTTAACAACTCTAAGAGCGTACAAGTGCTCCTAAGGGTACATACTTAATGTACCACACAATATTTCATATAATCAACTATTACCTATAATATTCATCAAACCATACATGAAGATTTACTAAATCTCGCAACTCCAATCATGATGTAGCATGATTCTACACTGAGGCACTACAAATCCAAAATACACTTCACTTAACCAATACAATACTATCTATACTCTCATATCCTGAGGGTTTTCTTGCTCAACATAATTCTCTTCAGGTTCATCCTAATGTTCTTTCTCTTCATGTCCATGAGTTTCTAGCTCCATGACTCAAATTTGATCCCTGATTTCATTCATGGTTATGAGAATCAGATCTAATGTTTTTGCTTACTCAATGGTAAATCGATTAGGATTAGATGGAGGGTTATTATCATTGACATTTGAAAGACCCTCTCATAATACTCTAGATTTCACCATTCTCTTTTATGTTAAATAAAAGGATACAAAAATGCTAGTGGACTCATTAAGTCCTAGAATTTGGATCACAGCTCTAATACCACATGTAATAACCCCACTGGGTTTGAATTTAAAAAATGTGATTTTTATTTTTTAATTTTAATAACACATAATTCTATTAGATTACACCATGAGAATCTAATTAGTGATCCATATGAAATACTATAAATATGCTAACTATAAAATAAACATGTGACATTATTTATCACTGATCACTATCATCATAAGAAACATATCATAATGAATATATAAAGTAACTATAGACTTCCAGCCACAACTGGTACTATCATACAGACACCACTTTCAATGTATAATAATTAATTACAACTCACCAGGTAGTATTTCAATAATAATTACAATATAATGTACATATATAATATACATGGCTCCACAATGCATAATTTTCTCAAACTCTAGTATCTATGGCAATCTTAAGTGTCATCTCCAAGTTAGTACTATTTTGGGGAGAGAGATCATCATCTGAGTGCTTTGTCACACCAACCATAGACCATCAATCCTCCACATAATTCTCCATCAGGGAATGGCCCTCCCTTCATAGATGAGTAGATAGTGATAGTATAAGAATCTAAAGAGACAAGCTACTACCTATGTGTTATATGATTTTTAAATAAAACATGTGATGTATCATAAAGAAACTCATTCTAACAAGATATCATACAAACATGTAAATCATACACATGAAATTACAATGTCTGACTAACATCACTTTAGTTAAAGTTTTCAATAGTTATTGATCTTTAAGATTAGTCAATTTCATACACACCACTTGATCGAATTACCTTCATCTGGAATTGTGATGTTAGTAAGCTAGTGAATTCCACCTCACTACTTACTCAGTACCAATAATGTGAGATTTGGTTAACATATATATAACCAACATATTAATTCCTACTAAAAATCACAAGATATGCTAAGCACATGAATAATAAAATGCATACATTTAATCTATCAAATGTATTAACGAATCTTTATAATATCATTTATTACATAATTAATAAGCAAAAGTGTAGATTATACCAATCGAGTATAATTATTATTAGGCTGCATATTATAATTTTTTCAAGCATATAAAATATAGTACTTCTTACTAACTATCATAAAACATGCTAAATTCATACATTTAGTCTATCAAATATATGAATGAATCTTCACAATATCATTTATAATAGATATAAAAACTACAATTTGTACCACTCGAGTATAACATACATTTAGACTATAATTTTTTAAATATTATAAGTAATTTTCAAATAGAACAAACTCTATGGCATCCCATAATATCAAAGTTCATTGTTCATGAGCACAACTACTCAATTATGAATAACCAATTTTACAATTTCAAGAATCAAATGTCTCATAATCCTAAATAATAATCAAATAAGTACAATTTATACCAAGTATACCTTATGTTTAAAATGCATACTACCAATCAGAAGAACTATAACTTATAGGCACACAACATGATGCATTAATATATACTATAAATGTATAAGCACTTATACATATTAATTTACTCATAATATGTACCGCACACCAATTTTCATTACTATATGTATATATATCAATAGTCAATCACGATATTTTCAAAGAGTCAGATAACTTATAACCAAGTCATACCCCATATGAACATAATTCAAACAATTTATTACATTTTTAAGAGACTATGTTCATATGGTTTATAGTTTCATGACCCATGAGACCCTTTGACTTATTTTATCCATCCATTTAGTTATGGGTATAGGAATATGACCCAATACACCTATATATGTGATATTTTATATGACTACCCATGTCCATGTGTAGATATATTTTCTATATGAATACCCTCATACATATTAACCATATTCATACTATGTTTCACATAATAGTACATACCAATATATAAATATAGTTTAAAATTTTTAACAGTCATTTTAACTTTGATCAATGAATTAATCATTATAAATATTCTATTTAAAAAATACATCAGATGATCTATTATAGATATTAATAGTCCCAAAATATTAATGAAAAAATTATCATAGGCAACAAACTCTTTATATCCGTATCAAATCATCATTAATTATAACATTCAAACACTCACATAGTTTTGTATAGTCGTCTATGCCTATTATCCTATGTATTTTGTTACAAGTTTGATTACGTTGACTTATTGTAAATAACACTTACACATACTTAAAGACTCTAAACACATTAGATCTATAAAATATATCATTTTATATGCAAATTTGTATATATGTATCATATATAATAGATGCACCAAAAATAAAATATTCTAGAATATTCAACATTACACACACACACACACATTATATATTTAGAACACAAAAAAGAGATTCAACACATAGTTCTTAGATACCACATATCTTACTTGTATGAAGTATTGTATGAATAAAACTAAACTAAGGATTGTTTTAGTTAAAATGAAAGTATGCTATGGTGACAAAGACAATAACAAAAAATGGTCTGAAGTAGGGGTTGGTAGTGGAAAGTCCTCGTAAATAGGTAGCAACCATGAGGAAGGGTGTGAAAGTAGATGCGATGACATCAGGGGATGGAGTGTAGGGGAAAAGGAGGCTAGAATCATAAAATGTAGCATGAAACAACAATGGGCATAAGGGTGGAGGCAGTAGTGGAGGAGCAAAGTTTAGGTCAAGCTAGGAAGAGAGGGGGCCAGAGGTTAGTAAAAGACCTAGTAGGGGAAGATTGAAAAAGGAAGATTTCAATAGCACTTGTAAAGATGTTGAATAATTAGAAATAGATTTGAAAATTTAGGAAGATGTTTTAGGGTTGGAGTAGTAGGGTTTTAATAATGGTTTTTATAATGGAGATTTTGCCTTAGGGAAAAGGCATTCATAAGCTTTAGTAGGGTGGCTAGGGTTCCCAAAACTTTGGCTTATCCATCTTGTATTAATGTTTTAGTTCCCAAAAATTTGGTTTATCCCTCTTGTATTAATGTTTTGAATCCTTTTCATTCCTATGGATAATTTTGTGAAGATCTTATTCTAAGGACTCAGCTTGATTTTCATCCTTGTTTGATTCCTAAAAGTTAGATCCAGGCAAAAAATATCCTATAGGAGGAAGCAAAAGCTGTGGGAGGTTCAAAGGGGATTTTTAAAATAGAAAACACTCAAAAGAGAACATTGGAAATGACTTTTTTAGGTGATGTTCCCCTAATTTTTTTTATTCTCTTCCATTATTAAAAATCTCAGATTCTGTGCTCTCAAAGATTGATAAGAAAAAGGGTAACAAGTCATTAATTGGTAGATGTGTAGGGAAACAACCATTCTGTGATGTTCTATTGCAATGGTCAACTAAAATATGGCCTTATATTTAATCTCCTTCTCTATCAATACTATCAAATGGTTTTTTCCTACTTCATTTTCACTCTTCTGAAGAGTGAAAAATTGTATGGTCAAATGGTCCCTAGTTTATAGGCAAATAAGGGATGTTTTTATGCCCTTGGGCACTTTTTTTTAATCCTATATCCTCAGTTATTTCACAAGTTCTTGTCTAGATAAAGTTCTATAATCTACCCTTAGCTCTATGGGATCCTGCTCTTTTCAAGCAGCTAATTAGAAAGTTAAGAGTTTTTGTGAAACTAGATAATTTTACTGAGGTTAATTTAAGTTTTGTTAGAGTGTGTGTATTGGTTGATCTATCTAAACCTATACATCATAGTATTCAGATTGCATCCTCCCATGGTTTGTGGACTCAATATATTAATTTTGAATGTCTTATCTTCAAATTCTTTAGGTATAACCAGAGAGATCATAATATTTCTTCTTGTCTAGAGAATGATTTCAAAGAATCTAAGGCTTTGATATTACAGAAATGGGTTAGAAAGGTGGGCTATCTGAATCAAGATTTGGTTCTAAATATGCAAAAACCAAAAAAATCTAATCTTGCTTAAACTCCTTCTTTAAATAGTCCTTTAGGAGGTTCAAGTGAATCCTCATAAGGGGGAGAACTCAACAACAATATAGGTTTTATTTAATCTAGAGACATGACAACATTCTTCTCCCAAGTCAGAAAGGGAAGTGGCAGATAAGAAAATTGGGTCAGCAGGTATAAAATTTTCTTCTCCTTTGGTGGAAAGTCCCCAAAAGAAAGAAGCTTCAAAAAATTTAGAATAAGTAGAAGAAGGTTGGGAGGAAGAAGAAGAAGATTTGGATAGCAAGGTGTTCTTGTCTATTACTTAGACACCTAGTGATCTAATCACCCCTAACATTGGTAAGAAAGGCAAAAGGGGTAGGAAAATGGAAGTAGAGAGACTCTAACTTGGCACTCAAAATTCCATTAATGGAGGCACTCAATGGACAATAGAATCATTATTTTCCAATAGGAGCAAACAAGCGTTGGTAGCTAAAGGTTGAACTGGAGATGCGCTTGAGATGTTAATTACTCTTGGTTGATCTGTATTATTTTATTCTTTGATAGTTAGGTAGAGATTAATTTGGGTTAAGCTTTGCTTTTTAGTAATAATTTTATCTTTTTAGCAAAGGTTTTAATAGTTTGAAGGTTGTTGGTAAACTTTTGTCTAAATTTTTGTGAGACTAGACCTCTCAGTATGTTCAAGAACTGGTTTTAGCTCCATTCATCAAAAACAAGTATCTATCTAAAAAAAATTGAACTAATGATCAGATTAATATTTAATTCCAAACAACACTATAGACATAATAAGAATACATATAGCTTATTTGTTTTGGATATGTATACTATCATTATCTTAGATACTACAAATATATTAGTTCATTGTATATGCCTCAGATATTATACCACACGTAGATATTTTTACTAATATTACATATTAAGATACCATAGATATTATATCATTCACCTGATATAATGTATAATGATTAGTGTGGTTATATATTAACTTGTAATGGAATTAACATTAGAGATATGGCAGATATCATATTATTAACTCGAAGTTACCATCGATATCATTCACCTGATATAATATAACTATAGTATATCCCATATTATATTTATTGAGAGAATAATAATTATAGATGCATCCACTTGACATATATAAAGCTATGCACAATAATATATATCACAAATATTTTACTGTAAAACATCTATCATAATCATATAAATCATAGCTTGTCCCAAATTTTATATCCCAATTTATTTTTGTTAAGTGAATTAATATTAGCTATGATAATATAGTTTTATAGCTACATTACTTAACTAAGATCCAAATGTAATAGCTTCGAACATATGAATAAGTACTAAACAATAAATTGTGTTATTTTATACATGCCATAATGCAGATCAAGTAAAAATTGAGTAAAAACCTTTCTACATATTTTAGTTGACTTCTTCTCAATCAATAAATTGCTACCACATCGCACTATAATCCACCTATAGGGTAGGCACAAAATAAGTATTTTTTTCCTCAAAATTCATTCTTTGTGTGTATGCACTTGGTTCAAAGTAGTGCTATAATAATAACTGCAGTGATTTCATTTCATGGATTTTTTGTTTAATTAAAATTCATGATTCTTGGGTAGCGAGTTGTATTGTTCCTAGGATATGGCTAGCCATTCCCAGTCTCTTCTTCACATAAAAACCACACCACACTATTGTGTGTACTCCCAGCCATATGTTATGTACAAAGTGCCTATATAAATTCATACCAATGCCTTGTGGTTTATGGCAACCTAGTTATGTTACTCGGCTTGTTATTTTTTTAGTCATTTAAATTTAGGTAACCATTACTACTATTATATCATCATATAAATATACTCCATGTATAATAAGAAGACATACAAATCATCAGATATACACATATAATCTATATTATTTATATATGTTTGTATATATTTTTTCTTTTTATATATAAATACAGATTATTATCCATATTTAGAAAACTCATCAAGCATTACAGATAGAATATATATTTTACACCAAATTTTCATCAATTTCCACACAATAATTTAAATACTTCACCTACTTGGCAATGTGTCCAATTCTACAGCGGCATGATCCAAACAACTTTGCTTGTTTAATTACGCTTCTCCTCCATAGGCTGTTATCTTCTCCTTTTTTCCATGTCCTCTTCTCCTATGCAATACCTCTTTTTATTCTCTCCTGCATTTTTTTCTAAGAGTATGGTGCTTTATCCTTTTTATGATTTTTTCTTGTTTTTCTCTTTTTTTTTAATTTCTTTTTTCCAAAATATATATTTGCTAATTGTAAAAAAAAGGTTTTTATTTGTCTTTATTTAATTTATTTCCTTTTTTTCTTTCTTAATTATATTTTCATAAAATCAATATCTAATTAAACCCAAAATTAACAATTTATAACACCATTCTGGTAATGATAACTATTTATTTTAAGTTGTTATCAATTAATATTAAGCTATTATTTATCTATATTAAGGTGTTAAGTCCTATAATGATATTTCTGAGTATCATTAAAATAACTAGCTTGTGTTCTCAATACTACTAAGATATGATGGTTAGTCTACACATGGTAATACCAAACACTAGTCACACGAATTTGCATTTTTAAAAACATTAATAGTCATGAACACATCAACATGATAAAAATGCAATCACACAAGATTAATTCATCTAAACATAAATTTGAGCTATCACACACAACTAATCTTGCATAAACAATTATTTAAATACAACATCATCATCAATAACGTACTAATGTAAACAATTCAAATCATACATCTAATATTATATTATTTTAAGTGGTGTGTGGAGGGTTCTAGCCATTCCTCTATCCTCTCCCAACATCTCCATTTGAGTCACCATCTCTGATGATGTTCTCCTTACATCAAAATCTAAGGGATGAATTTCTCATGCATCTAACTCATGAAAAATAGGTAGTTAATCCATTACATCATGACATATGCACATAATAAAATACAGTTGAAATAATAACTTAACATGATCATGAATATAATAATATACACTACAACTAACTCATAGCAATGTAATCATGAAACCAAAACAACATAACACTATCCCATAAAAACATGACTTATAGCTTAGTAATAATCAAATCAAATTATCAACTATAGAAAATCTATGGATAATCAAATAATTTTGCTTAGTGAATAATCATGATGTAACATCCTTCCCTGTTAAAGTTAGTCATCATCCCGGATGACACTTACTCAAACATAAGCTCTAAATTAAAAATATTATTCAGTAAAAAATTAAAATAGTATAAAGTATCAAATCAAGTAAATAAATGTGAAAATAATTTTTAGAACTCATCATAGTTCTCCCAAGTAGCACTATCTTTAGATTATTGGTCTTACAAGACCTTGCACTATGACATCTCTCTATTATGCAAATTGAGTTTATGAGTGTCAATTACTATGATTGGTTCTATCATGACCACCCTAAGGTCCCAAATAAGAAAATATTCTAATCTAACACACATGGAGGATTAATTATACACTTTTAAGATAATTGACATGAAATATATTTATGAAATAGAGTTAGAGCAGACAACAATGCATGCCTATACGCTACATGATTGACCACTCCTAACACCTTGAAGGTTACCACCTATCTTTTTTTATAATTTTATTATCTTATAAAATTTAATATTCAACCAAAATCACATGCAATCATCATAAAAGTCTCAAACAAATGACCAAGGAGAGTTTGGTGAAGCCTCCCGGCCCCTCTGCACATCTCTTTAACCTAGAGAGTGTTTTTCCCTTTCCAAAAAAAATGTCTAGAGAATTTGGAAAGAATGATGTGTATAATTCAATACCATCACTACTCCATGTAGCTCCTAATAATTATGACTATAAATATAAACTAGAAATAATACAATTCTAATGTATACAAAATTAAGGAGTAAAAATTCTTCAGTATGCATGCATATAACCATACAACTAAATTTGATAAGCCGCACTTACCAAATCTTGGATTTGATAATCTCCCCTAGTCAAATCCAAACTCAATAACTATTGAGTCAATGTGAGACTAACTATAAACCACTCCCATTTCTTAGTACTCACATTCCTAATTTACCACTCATCTCTTAGGTCTCCATGACCTAATAAACTCCAAAATGTGCACATGGTTCAATGAATCATGAATCCATACTAACAGATCTTAGAGTGCAATGATATATAATAAATAATTTAAGGTGTATCAATATCCATCACAAGGAAAATCATACAATCATTCCATAATGTTATTAAGTTTCCATTAACAAAACATAACTAATATCATATTTCACAGCATAACCTATTCTGTTATATTCATAGTTAAGAGGAAATAATGTTAAAACTATCATAACAAACAAATACTAAGATCACATCATCCTTACAACCTTATAAAAATAACAAGTGAGATAATGCCTTCCTACTTGCTCAATTAGTTATACAACAAGTTATAAATTTATCTTAACCCCTTAGACTAACAAGATGTTCTACACATCCTATTTCATACTTGTTCTAGGTGAAAGTTACATAAATGTCTCATCAAAACAATATATTTTAAGCAGGATGAGAATAATACCAATCTAATCAAGGGTAAATAATAACATAAAAATTATAATTAACTTGTAAATCTTAATCCAAAACCAATATAAATCCAAGGTTCATCACTCTACATGGTCAATGTTCCCAAGTTTAGATAAATTAGGAATAGAAAGTGTAACTCTAAAAATTCACAAGGGAAAAGTGGTGAACTAATATCTCAATAATAAAATATTAAATACCCTCACATTTTATGAAGAAAACATCATAACCCAAGTTTCCAAAATTGCTAACCACTAAACTTGTAAGTGTAATATCTTAACATGTTTCCACAATCAGAAGGAAAAATATTAACCACATGGATGCATCAATCCATTCCATTCCTATAAATTTTATATCAACAAGAATTAGAAGGCATTATCCCATGAACTCCATGGAATATTTTCAAAACAACATTTTAGAAACAAGTAACTAATTAAAGAACACTAAATCAACATCATAAAAATATGAACCCACTCAATGGGATTATAATGATGTCAAAGGAGAGTGAGAAAGTAATAACTCACCTCTATGCTATCTATGAGAGATGATAGCTCTTCCTAATCCACATAAGCATAGGGATGCCAATCCATGAGCAAAATCCTAACACATAAATTTTTTTAACCAAGACATCTACACTTCACTACAAAAAAAATCCCATCGCACTAGGTGGTGCCAATCCACAAGTGATCTTTTAGGATTCCCACTCCTAGGATTAGTATATATATAAGAAACAAAAATGATGCACATATACTTAAGTGAGAAACATCCCATGTTTTTTATACACTCACAATACAAAACACAAGTGATGAAGGTGACTTGATTACCCAATAAGGATGTAATCACTTTCAAGGTGGTCAATCTAAGTGATCAAAAATATTATAAGAATCCCTTATTCACAAATCATGAACTATGTTATGCACTCACCTACCCAAACATCGTATACAACCATCTCCATCAAGACACTTCATAAACCAATCCTTTAACAACTGTAAGAGGGTACAAGTACTCTTAAGGGTACACACTTAATGTACCACACAATATTTCATATAATCAACTATTACCTATAATAGGCATCAAACCATATATGATGATTTACTAAATCTCACAACTCCAATCATGGTGTAGCATGATTCTACACTAAGGCACTACAAATCCAAAATACACTTCACTTAACCAATACGATAATACCTATACTCTCATATTCTGAGGGTTTCCTCGCTCATTAGAATGTTTTTCAAGTTCATCCTAGCATTTTTCCTCTTCATGGCCATGAAATTCTAGATTTAGAACTAAAATTTGATCCCTGGTTTCCTTCATTATTGTGAGAATCTGATCTAACTTTATTGTTTGCTCTGTGACAAATCATTTAAAATCAGATGGAGGGTAATATCATTAACATTTGAAAGACCCTTTCCAAATACTTTATCTTTCACCATTATCCTTTCTATTAAATAGAAGGATACAAAAATTCTAGTGGACTCATTAGGTCCTAGAGTTTGAGCCACAACTCTGATACCACATGTAACAACCTCACTAGGTTCGAGTTAGAAAAACATGTTTTTATTTTATTTTTAAAAACATATAATTCTATTAGATTACACCAAGAGAATATAATTAGTCATCCATATGAAATACTATAAGAATTCTAAATGTAAAATGAGCATGTGACATTATTTATCATTAATCACTATCATTATAAGAAATACATCATACTAAATATAGAAAGTAACTATAGACTTCTAGCCATGGCTGGTATAATCATTCAACCACCACTGTCAATGTAAAATAAGTAATTATAACTCATTAGGTAATGTTTCAATAATAATTACAATACAATGTATATATATAAGATACATGGCTCCATGGAGCATAAGTTTCCCGAACTCTAGTATCTATGGCAATCTCAAGTGTTGTCTCTAAATAAGTATTATTGTAGGGAGGGAGAGCATCATTCGAGCACTTTTTCACACTAACCATAGACCATCGATCCCCTTCATAATTCCCCATCAAGTAATGGCCCTCTCTTCATGGATGACTAGATAGTGATGGTGTAAGAATCTAGAGAGATAAGCTAGTACTTGTGTGATGTATGATTTCTTAAAAAAGTATGTAGTGTATCATAAAGAAACCTATTCTAATAAGATCTTACAAAAACATGTAAATCTCATACACATGAAATGACAATGCATCACTAACATTACTTTGGCTAAATTTTTCTATACTTATTGATCTCTATGATCATTCACTTTCATACACAACACTTGATCAGATTACCTTTATCTGATATTATGATGTTAGTAAGTTAGTGAAGTCCATCTCACTACTTACTCAGTATCAACAATGCAAGATTTAGTTAACATATATATAACCAATATATTTATATAGATTACTTCCTACTATCAATCACAAAACAGGCTAAGCACATGAATAATCAAATGCACACATTTAGTCTATCAAATATATGAACAAATCTCCACAATATCATTTATTACATAATTAATAAGCAAACAAGTGTAGATTATACCAACCAGGTATAATATATATATTAGGTTATATATTGTAATTTTTGCAAGCATACATAATACAGTAATTCCTACTATCATAAAACATGCTAAATGCATACATTTAGTCTGTAAAATATATGAATGAATATTCATAATATCATTTATAATAGAAATAAAAATTACAATTTGTACCATCTGGGTATAACATACATTTAGACTACAATTTTATAGTTCCTAGAAGTAGTTTAAAAATATAACACACTCTATGACATCCCATAATATCATAGTTCATTATTCATGAGCATAACTACTCAATTACAAAAAATCTTTCTTATAATTTCAAGAATCAAATGTCTCATTGTCCTAAATAATAATCAAGCAAGTATAGTTTATACCAATCAGGTATACCCTATATTTAAACTACATACTACTAATTAAAAGAACTATAATTTATAGGCACACATCATAATGCACTAGTATATGTTATAAATGTATAAGCACTTATACATATTAATTTACTCATAATATGTACTACACATGAATTTTCATTACTCTGTGTGTGTGTGTGTGTGTGTGTGTGTGTGTGTGTATCAATAGTCAGTCATGATATTTTCAAAGACTCAAATAACTCATAACAAAGTTATACCTCATATGAGCATAATTCAAATAATTTATTATATTTATAAGAGATTGTATTCATATGGTTTATAATTTCATGACCCATGGGACCCTTTGACTTAGTTTAATCATCTATTTGGTTATGGGTATAGACATATGACCCAATACACCTATATATGTGATATTTTATATGAATACCCAAGTCAATGTGTAGATAAATTTTATATATGAATACCCTCATAAATATTAATTGTATTCATACTATGTTTCACATAATAGTATATACTAATATATAAATATGGTTTATAAAGTTCAACAATTATTAGAACTCCAATCAATGACTTAATCATTATAACTTTCCTATTCAAAAAATGCATTAGATGATCTATTATAGATATTAGTACTCTCAAAATATTAATGAACAAATTATCATAGGCAACAAATTATTTATACCCATATCAGATCATCATTAATTATAATGTTCAAAAATTAACATAGTTCCTTATAGCCATCTATGCCTATTATCCAATGTATCTTGTTATAAGTTTGATTTTGTCGACTTGTTGTAAATAGCACTTACACACACTTAAAGACTCAAAACACATTGGATCCATCAAAGATATTGTGTGTGTGTGTGTGTGTGTGTGTGTGTGTGTGTGTAGGTATCATATGTAACAAATACCACAAAAAGGAAATATTTCATATGATACCTATATACAAATTTGCATATATATAGATATATATTCGAAACGCAAAAGAGAGATTCAATGCATAGATATTAGATAGCACATCTTACTTAACCGAGGTATCATATGGATAATATTGAATTAAGGATCAGATTAATATCTAATGCCAAACAATATTTTAGGCACAATAAGAATACACAACTTATTCTTCTAGGATATGTATAATATCATTATCTTCGATACCACAAATATATTAGTTCAGTATACATACCCAGATATTATACCATATGTAGATATTTTTACTAAGCTTACATATTAAGATACCATCGATATTATATCATTCACCTAATATAATTTATAATGGTAAACGTGGTTATATATTAACTCTTAATGAAATTAGCACAAAAGCTATGACAGATATCATATCATTAACTCTAAGATACCACATATATCACTTGATTGATGTAAATAACTATAGTATGTCCCATATTATATTTTTTAAGCAAATAAGAATTATAGATGCATCCACTTGATAGATATAAATCTATGCACAATAATATAAATCATAAATCTTCTACTATAAAACATTTATCACAATAATATAAATCGTAGCTTGTCCCTGATTTTATGTCCCAATTTATTTTTGTTAAGTAAATTTATATTTCATGTGATAATATAATTTTGTAGCTACATTGATTAACTAAGATCCATGTGTAAGAGTTACAGACATATGAATAAGTACCAAACAAGAACTTATGTTATTTTATACTTCCCTGAATGTAGACTGAGTAAAAATTGAGTAAAATCATTTCTACACATTTATGTCGATTTCTTCTCAATCAACATATTGCCACCACACAACTCTAGAATCCACCTATAGGGTAGGCACAACACAAGTGTTTTCTTCCTCAAAATTCATTATTTGTGTGTATGCACCTAGTTCAAAGCAGTGCTAGAATCATAACTACAGTGATTTCATTTCATGGATTTTTTTCCACTTGGAATTCACTATTCTTGTGCAATGAGTTATATCATACCCAGGATATGGCTGACCATTACCAGTATCTTTTTCACACAAAAACCACACCACACTATTGTGTGTACTTTTAGCTAGACATTATATATAAAATGCCTATAGAAATACATACCAATGCCTTGTGGTTTATGGAAACCCAATTATGTTACTTGTATGGTTATTTTGTTAGTCATTTAAATTTAGGTAACTATTACTACTATTAGATCATCATATAAATATACCGCATGTATAATGGGAAGACATGCAAATCACCATATATACACATATAATATGTATTATTTATATATGTTTGTATATTTTTTATTTATATATATAAATACAGATCATTATGCATATTAAGAAAACTTGCCAAGCATTACAAATAGAATAGTTATTTCATACCAATTTTTTGTCAATTTCCACATAATAATTTAAATAATCCACCTACCTGGTAATGTGTCCAACATTGTAGCAGCATGATCCAGACAACTTTGCTTGTATAATTATGTTTTTCCTCTATTCATTGTTATCTTCTCATTTTCTCCATGTCCTCTTCTCCTATGCAGTGCCTCTTTTTATTCTCTCCTTCCTTTTTTTCTAAGAGTATGATGCTTTTTCCTTTTTAAATTTTTTTTCTTGTTTTTGTCTTTTTTTTTGTTTTTATTTATTTTTTCCAAAATATATATTTATTAATTATAGCAAAAGGATTTTTATTTGTCTTTATTTGTTTTATTTCCTTCTTTTTTGTCTTTCCTAATTATATTTTTCTAAACTCAATAGTTAATTAAACACAAAATTTATAATTTATAACACCATTTTGGTAATGATAACTATTTATTTTAAGTTATTATATATTAATATTAATCCATTATCTATATGTATTAAGGCGTTAAGTCCTCTGATGATATTTCTAAATATCATTGGGATAACTAGCTTGTGTTCTCAATACTACTAAGATATGTTGGTTAGTCTACATACGGTAGTACCAAACACTAGTCACACAAATTTGTATTTTTGAAAACATTAATAGTTATGAACACATCAATATAACAAAAATGCAATCATACAAGATTAATTCATCTAAACATAAATATGGGCTACTACACACAACTAATCTTGCATAAACCATTATCTAAATGTAACATTATCAATAACGCACTAACTTAAAAAATTCAAACCATGCATCTAATATGTATTATTTGGTGTGGTATGTGTAGGGTTTTAGTCATTATTCTATCATCTCTCAATATCTCCATCTATGTCACCCTCTCTGATGATGCTCTCCCTCCATTAGGCTTTGAGGGATGAATCTCTCCTACGTCAAACTCATGATAAATAGGTAATTTTTCTATTACATCATGAAATATATACATCATAAAATATAGCTGAAATAACAACTCCTCATGATCATAAACGTAAAAATATACACTACAACTAACTCATAGAAATTTAATGATGAAATCAAATCAACATACTACTGTCCCATAACAACATATGACATATAGTTTAGTTATTAATAATCAAATCAAATTATCAACTATATAAAATCCATAGATAATCAAGTAGTTTTTTTAGTGATGAATCAAGATGTAACATACATAATACAAGAGTAATTTGTTACAATATATGACATGTTTCATATGCACTGATGTCATGGTCGACAATAGTTTCTGTCAATAATTTATATATACAACCAATGTAGGAGGCTTGGAGAGGTACACTCTATGATATTCTACCAAGCATATCATGATAATTTTTAGATCTTCTCTCTGCCTTTGATGCATACTTGGAGATATACTTTATCACAATGTACCATGAGAGTATAATTGGCAATCCATATTCAAATGCCAAGTTGAGAGGATGTCATAATTATATTTTTTTAAATTATGGGCATGTTTATATATTATGTTCCCATTTTCATCTATGAATAAGGAAGATGAGATATATAACGCCCAAGGTGATTTTTAACAACATTCAATGGTCAAGCCTTTATTTTGTGAAAGAAATGCCTTTACTATATTTGGTCTAGCATTGGGCATGGTTTAACAATTATTTATTGTTTTTATGTGATCTAGATATGCCAAATATGTCTGCATTTTGTAACAAACACGGATCATCAAGAATGAAATGATGGATTGTAAGGTTTATCTCATTTTTATCTCTTGGATTCCAAGTTGTTACATATCTATAAAAGAAGGCCTTTGTGATGTTTGTCTCTTCTAGGCTTTTCCAATCTAAGTTGTCCATGTTAAGTGCATTTTCAATGCATATGAATTGATGTATATATATATATGTGAACAAAATGCATGTTAAAAAAAATTGAATATATATACTTATTAAATTGGAGATAAGTTACAAAGTAAAGGTATGATGTGACTGACATGTACCAATAGTCATTTGCATGAATCTATTTTTGTAACATCTCTTCACAAAAATCCTCAAACTTGTTATTGATAAATAAAAATAAAATATGTGAGTTTTGAATAAAATTTATTATTCTCCATTAGTGTTTTTGTGGTCTAAAATGTGTTTCTTTAAGAATATTATAGTTGTTGCTTGGTTGCAATGGTGCATGATGAGATATACTAAAATATAGTGTAATGTTGGATGGTTTCCAAATTTATTATCATGGTACTATATTAGGTGCAAATAATATTCATGTAAAATTAATATTCATTATTATTTCTTACTTGTAATTTGTGATGTTTTTAGGAAAAAAGGTTAGGAAAACCATAACAAACAATATTTTTGTATTGTATTTATTGAATGGTGACATATCAATAGATGAACATTTAATTGTATTCATGGATCATGGATTTGCATCTTGTAATTATGTTCTTATTTATTCTATTTTTGTTCATGTATTAGGGAATGCAGGCATGAAATATGATGGATGTTGTTGTTGCTCCTTATTTTCATCTATGTGATGTTGGAATATCAATAATTCATATGTTGAAGACTTATGAAAACATCTAAATATTAGGGATGTAGTGCATTGATAACATCATAGTCAAACTACTGGCAGAGAATATTAATACCAATAAACTCAAGGATGTTGAGAGCCCTCTAGGTCTAAAAGAACAAAGAATATTGGAACAATGGATAATAAGCCCAAACATTTATTAAATAGATAATTATATAAAAATAGTTAGGGACAACACCAAATAGACCTTGCCTCAAGAAGGATGGTGTAAGCTCAACTTTGATGGGGCAGCCAAAGGGAACCCAGGGGTGGCTAGTGGAGGAAGCATTATTAGATTGGATTATGGAATGCTTGTGGTGGCACACACAAGGGGAATTATCATTAAAGGCAATAATAAGGTGGAATCCCTATCTATGTTTTGGGGAATTAAACTTGTTATTTACATAAACATTCAAAAACTTCATGTTAAAGGAGACTAGTAATTAATTGTTAACACTACCCTGGGATTAGTGGACACATGCTAGAAAATGGCAGATAAAATAGGAGACATCTGATTGCTTCTTAATGCTATGGAGGAGCACAAAGTCTCCCACATTTATAGGGATGGTAATGCAATAATAGATGCTATGACAAACCTAAGAAGCAATAGTAATGGTTGACAGTACTAGAGAGCCCTATCTAATCTATAAAGTGAGATCCAAATTATTTTTAACAAAGATGGAAGCACGTATGTGGATTAAGTGGTGTGGGGTCTTCACCATCTACATGCTCAGTTTGAGTGGGGGTGATTATTTCCCCTTAAAAGGTGATAATATAGTTATGGATTATGAAATTGTTGGATTCTAAACTCAGGACTTTGTAATTAGAACTACTATGGTACTTAATAATCGACATGGGAATGTGAGTAAAGAACACATGGATTTGGCCAATAAACACACAAAGATACCCATGTGTCTTTCTAAATGTGGGAGAAATATTTGGCCTAAATATTGGAGAAACTAAGGAAACAAAGCCATGTTGATTGGGCAACTAACAAGACCTAAACAAAGTAGAAGAGGTGGACAACAGATAGGCAAGATATAGTGATGACTATTCGTATGGGTAGGGAGATGAGTGGCCAAATGATGATTAAAGGAGAGGATGTTAATAGGTCAAGTTGGATAAAGGGAAATTATTTCTTAAAATGTCCTATCTTTGATGATTATTGCATGAGATGGCAGACGTGGGCCAATACTGAGGCTGAGTTCTAATGTGGAAAAGGATACATAAATATCCATATTGTTTTGATATGATGATCTTAGAACTCTCATGATCCTTGATAGGACTGAAAGGATTTATTAATCTTGTTGGATATCTTGTTAGGAATTTCATTTTTCTTTGCCTTAAATAATCTCATAGGTTTTGTGTCTCTCTAGTTTCGAATATGGGTGGTGACATTGTCAAGATTGAACCAAACTCTTAGGAGGAATTTTGACATAACCCTACAATCTGGCACATTATCTATGAGGGTGAGGTGGCTTCTTTTATTAATGAGATGATTGGTCATGATGAAAATCTATCTCATTATTTTATTGAGTCCTAGGAGGAGAATTCTAAACAAGTTCGTATGGGGGGCATTGGTTTTGAAGTCTCTAAGGAGGTGATTGGGAAAGCCACAAGGCTCCCCATCAAAGGGAAAAAATTAGTCGACACACTAGGGTGCTAGACCTTAAAAACACGAGGATTTTTTTTAGGGAAGGTGAGGTTGTTATGAAGATCCATTATGGATTTGATAAAGAGAAGCTGCCATCATTGTGGGGGCAAATTTGTCTCATGATAATGAAGTTTTTCACTCTTGAAGGAAGATTCAAGGTATTTTACTAGTACCACTTTGCTTTACTTAACCATTTCAGAAATAGGATGCAAATTAACTTCCCCTTTTTCCTATTGTCTTCTCTAGAAAATTTCATTAAGTCAGCTAAGGAAATATAGGCCAAAAATACAAACTTCCCCCTCATTCCCATCCACCAAGGTCTCATCTTGAGATTATACCAATTTCATTTGACCTTGTGTCCCCTAAAGCAAACCAAATTTAGTCTGTTGGAAGGCTCCTCATCACACCCTTCTGTTGTTAAAGGTAAAGGTAAGAAATCTCTCAGAGCCACTAAAATATCTACTAAAAATCTATTAGAGGGGCCCATAATTGAATACTATAGCATCCCAATTGGGACCCCCCCATGTTTCCAAGGTGAATTAACCTAAGTTACCCTATGGTAAGCTTGAGACACCCAGCCAGGGGATTGTGAAGGGGTCTACTAGAAGGTGGCTAAGGAAGAAGGCAATGTTTAAGTTAAAAAGGTTAAGTCTATGAAGGAGGATCCCAAGGGAGCTAAGAAGTTAGGGAAAGTTTTGGACCTGGGTCTTAATCTAGTTGAGAATGAGGCTAGGGTTAGCATAGGTATTCGTAGGTTTAACCATATTACTAGAATCCCATCTCAGAACCCCCAATGCATTATCATCTATTATGACTCTGAATTCTTTGAAGATACTTCTGAGGCTAGTGAAGATGGATCTCCCTTAAAGTTAGAGCAAGAAGCTGAGGGAATGAGCCATTTTCCTAAAATAAATGAGCCTTAATCAGATGAGATAGAGGAGGTTGTTGTATAGCCTTGGGGCTAGGAAAATAAAGGTAGTTGCTCACTATGTGTCATGACGGTGGAGGAAGTCATGGATATCAAGGCTAAAATGGAAAAAATGCATAAAAATGGAGAGTAATGGTTGAATATGCCGCTAAGTCCCTTCATCATGTGACTTTCATGTTTGATGTGATGAATGATTTTGATAAAAAGTTAAGGGATGTGGGTGTGAATAGTCTTGGTTACTATAAGGAAATTATTGAGTTCCTTGCAAAATATGGAACTATTGATAGCCCTTAGTTGCTTTGTTGGTTCTGTGTGTTTGCCTTTTTTTTCATTCTTGTTTTCTATTTTAGTGTTGTGTGTGTGTTGTTTTCATGTTGTTTCTGCCTCATTAGAGGCTTTTTGTGCATGTGGGTCGGCTTTGTAAAGGGCCCAAGACCCTCTTTTCCTACTTATTTAATCAAAAAATAACATCATAGTCAAGCTATATATCATTATAATATGTAATGTGAGGCTTTCATGACACGAGGTCGACTAACATATCATTCATAATTTTATTATTCAGGTCTACTTCCTCTAACATTTAATATGTCTAATTATTTAATTAATAATGGTAGATATCTAATAATTATGCTTATATCTTGTTGGAAAATTATGGTATGCTAGTATATTTTTATTGACCACCACATGCATGGGTGACTTGTGTTATTGGATTCTCTTCTCCTACAATTATGTCTTCTATTTGAGCAAGCTCCCATAATTATTTATTTCTATAACAAGGTCAATGATATTCTAACTATAGAATTAACCTATAAAAATGAGCACATGTTAAATTAGTCTATGTATCTCTATCAACGAAAAACTATAACAAATAATTTAGAGTAATTATAACATCTTTGATTACCTAGAGATCCTTGCAACTGAGTGATACAACAATGATTTCACATTTTAACAATGAACTAAATCCAAGAAATAGGCCCAATAGAAAATAAACTAATCATTATCCATATAGAATGATTAGATATCAATTGATTATTAAATTCATTTAATTATTTCAAACATGAAATGCACATTTTCATGGGAAATAAATAGTTTACTCATTTATAAAAACTCTCATCTTCTTGTTTGATGTCTTGTTGGTGGCTGTCTTTGTTGGTTGCCTAATATATTTTTGGCAATACTTCTATATTTATAGCTTGGTTGATAGAGATGGTTTTCCTTGTTTTCCTTGTTACTATTAAAAAAAAGGGATGACTCAATAGTACACAATGCTATAAAATAAGGGCAGGCTAGGGGATCAAACAAATACAATAATCAAACCTCCCTAATGTGTTATAATTCAGAATTAAAAGATTAAATGATTGGGAAATTTGGTAAATTGAAAAATAAATGGATAAATAAAAATGTGTACCTTAATCTAAATTGGGTTTTGTAAATGTATTCAAATAATGGAAAATAAGCTCTATAACTATGCATATTAGAACTCTAAAAGTAGACTATGTTTCTAATTATGACTAAAATCGGCCACCATATGACATGGTTCTATAAATTTTGGAAAGTAACTATGATTATGGCCTAGTTGATCCTAGGGGAAAAAAATTATGAGATGCTTTAGACACATAAGTTTTGTCTTCACTTGGTGTAATTTTTGTGTGTATTCCTCTAAATCACTTCTACTTTGATGTAATCAAAAATTTCCACAGTATCATAAGAATATTCAAAATGTTTGAGGTTTATGGCTTTAGACCCCTTGAAATTTATAACCACACATTTGCATGCTCAAAATCAAGGCTTATGTAGTTCTATGCATGTGAGTGGCCCAATCCAAATGAGAGATATAAATTTAACTTCTCTTCATAGATTATCAATAATAAATCTATATAATCCTTAACACAACCTTATTTTGGTACAAGTATGTAACCACAAGACTCCAAAAGATGATGAGGGTAAAAAATATAATCAATTTTCAAGCTCCTTGAAAAATGAGAGAAAGATATAATATATGTACTTCATGATTTGGATATGTTCAAATGACTTAGGATACATGTGTATATATAGGATCCTTTGAATTCAAATTTGGAGACATTCATGCTCAGCTGACTATAAAAAAGAGTGAGAACCAAAAATCAAGGAACATGAAATCAACACAAAATACAAAGGCCCACAAAAAAATGACCAAAATTATCCATCACTAATTATGGTCATAATAGAATTTCCATCATTGATTTTGGAAAGAGAAAACTTGAAAATAATGTTTTGGGTATTCTGAGAGCATCCAAGGTCATAACAAGGTAAATAAATAGTCAATGTGTAGTTTTTCAAGAATTTTAGATTGAATGGAGGTATTATCATTGACCAAAATTGAAATTAAATTAATTTTCTAAGAAAACTTAAGTCAATGGAAGACAATACAAGGACCAACACAAGGGGAAAGGGTACCAAAAAGACCCAAATATACACAAAAGCATGACAAAGATGTTGAGACTACATGGATTTTACCAAAATTAGGTGTTTACATAATGCCTCAACTTTTATGTGCATGCATGAATCTATGTAGACATATCAAAATAAAAAAAATTAAAAGGTGATTAATGTATACCATAATGCTCATTTTTCAATTCCTAAATCTTGATGATTATAACTCAAATCCGTATGCCACCTACCACACCTATTGAAGACTAGTACATTTAGGAAATACCCTAGAAAGAAAATTTCACATGACTAGCATATCATTCCACTTTTATAGCACTACATTTTTTTGTAAAATCCCACAACACGACTATCCATTTTCCTAGAAATTCATGGCCTAGCTATAACTGACCATTTATGGCTGTTTGGTGATCTATTGGGATTTCCAATCATTGTAAAAATAATATTTTTGGTCATACCAAACATTTCACTTTCATTTATATGCATCCATTTGGCCTCCATTACCACTACTTGATCATTTTATCATCGATTTTATATCAAACATCTCATCACTTGATCTATTATTGTGCAATTACTCTTACCTATTTGGATTGCCACATTGATTGTGCACTCATTAATGTTAGTGCACTCATTTGTTTCAATACCCTTATATAACACTAATGGTGTTAATTATATTATATATATTCATCACTCTTCATGTGATTTTATCCCTCTCTCTCTAGGATGCCTGAGTATTGAATCAAAAAAGGTTACTTCGAGGAACTACATGTCACATGCTTCAGGTTTGTGGATCCTTCACCATTTCTATCTTATTTGGATATGCTAGGAATTAGGTTTATATATTTTTTGAATCATTAAGATTTTGATATGAGGGAACCTTCACTACAACGTGACACATATTTTAAGTTCATATAGTGCTAGTGTTAGTTAATTTCTTTGATTAGGGTTAAATTTCATTTTTAGAATGTAATATTTCATTTTAAAAAAACATGGTTTATTTCTGAATCACATTTCCTTTTCTAAATAGCAACCTTATTTTTTAAATCACACTTTCTTTCTTAGAACAATAAGAATCTCAATTTCAATGCTTTCATAATAAATTTTAATTAGATATTAATTTTTGTGAGATTTTTTACTTTGTGTTTTAGTCATTACCCAAATGACCTCCATGAGTAGTCATTATCAAAATGACATTTTTCCTCTTGTATTTTTGGCAATAATCACAAGGTAAGGGGACCCACTTTATCACACAATCATTGAATGCATTTAGTATGGGGGTGAGTCGGGGTGGGGAGACTAATAAATATAATTCACCACATTGGGCTTCTCACCCTCTAGCTTATTTCCCCATTGGCAAAGATTTTGGTGAGTGTAGTGCCTAATAAATTATCATTGTCTCATAAATATTACTAGTGTGGGATTAATCTAGTTATAACTCAATCATGTAGTTTAATGTTAAGTTGAAGACTTCCTCGAATAATTTTTATTACAATGGTTGTGTGTTAATTTGAGTCTGCTTCCCTTATAATTATTACCAAAAATACACGAGGAAAAAAATCATTTTGGGTAATGACTACCCATGGAGGTCATTTGGGTAATGGCTAAAATACAACCAAGTAAAATTAATATATAATTAAAATTTATTGTGTAACCCTTCAACTTAACATTACAATACATGATTAGGTTGTAATTGGGTTAATCCCACATTAAAAATAATTATGAGAAAAGGGTGATTTATTAGGCACTATACTCATCAGAAGCTTTGCCAATTGGGAAAGAAGCTAGAGGGTGAGAATCCCAAAGTGGTGAATTACATTCACTTTTTCTCCCCTACTATCAAATGATTATAGTGGTTGTGTGATAAATTGGGTCCCCTTACCTTGTGATTATTACTAAAGATACATGAGGAAAAATTCCACTTGGAAAATGACTACTCATGGAGGTAATTTGGTTAATGACTAAAACACACATGAGTAAACAATCCCATAAAAATCAATATCTAAAAATATTCTTGTTGTAGTCACTCAAATTTGGTTATGAATACTTGATAATGTCAATTTTGACCCACTTTTAATTTAATTTATTTGATCACTTAATCTGGATCTATTTTACCACCTTACTCTATCCTAAGTACCTATACAGACCTATCCTTTTCTAAGTTGTTTTACACCTACAAAAATGTTATTAATCACTAAAAACCTATCTAAGAATTTGTACAGACATCCTAAATATTTAATTTTAAACATTACCCTTTAGGACAAAATCGATTAATATGGGATAGTAGTGGAAATTTATCTTGACCCCTATGGGTCAATCCTATCCTTCACCCTAGAAATGACTATTTTTCAAATTTATACCCTCCCTTATAGGCTAGCCTATATTTTTTATAATAGGTAACATTAAGTTTTCCCCTTTTGGATTGCTATATAGGCACATATAAGTCACATATTTTATCACTTAGAAATTTCACTATTGAGGCACACTTATATTATTTCACATTAAGTAAATCTTCCATGTTCATCCCAAAACTAATTTTATTCATTTGAAGTAGTCTCTAGCTATGTCAAGAGCTTATTTTATCCAAGTCAATTGAATCATCATCAATTATTCAATCCATCTCTAGATGCATGCATGTAGTAAAAGGAGCATAATCACACTAAGCACTCTAAGTGTGAGAACTACATGGGATTGATTTCCATCTTCAGAATATCAGGGATAATTTTAGTGTGTATTTATAGCCAATTGCCTATAATTAAATGACTAATTGTGTGAAAACATAAATTGGTTGAATAACCCAAATTTTATATAATTTCCTATATTTGTGTTTCTAATCTCCCTATAAATTATACTTGAACCTATTTTGAGGCATAGTTTCACCATAATTACTATGCATGTGTGGTTCTAATTCACCAAGAAATTATAGGAAACATGTATTAGTTACTTAGAATTGTCAGTTATAGTGGTATGTGTATATATGTATGCATGCATACATGCATATATGTATGTATTTATTTATATATGTATTTATATGTATATATGTATGTATATGTATATAATAAATACTTTTGAATTATTTTTCCTTGACATGTATCACATTAGACATTTTGGGTTGGAGAGTTAGAATTTGTTGTGAAGAAGCATTGTGTTAGGGTTTGAAAGGGTTGTACACCAAGGTGGTTATCATAACCAAGGAAGTTATAATCAACCTCAAGGTGGCATTTTTAACCAAAATTGAGAGATGGAGGGAATGCTCATAACCAAGATGGAAGTTATAATCAGAGTGGATTCAATCAAGCTAAAAGGTCTAATCAAGGTGGAATAATGTCATGACACATAATAAGAGGTGGTATAGGAAAGGGTTGTGGTCCTGAGATTTGATTCAATTGAGGAAAAGGCCAACACCAAAAGGAATTTACAAATTATCTTAGTTTTAAATTTTATTCACAAACTATTTATAACTTAAACTCTTCAACATGGAAATTGTAGCATCCAAAAATAAATCTATAATAGCCAGGGCGATGCCTAAAATTTGAGATAAATTAGACCACTATAACACTTTGATAATAGGAGATAACTATAGATAATGGGTATTTATGGAGATGTCATTTAAGTTTTTATCTCATTTTCCCACAAGCAAAGGCTTAATGGCCTTTGAAGTTTTCCAAATGCTCTTTACAACAAAAATATCTACCACTTTGATATGCACATGAGTAATGACAAGGGTTTTAAAACTAAGCCTTTTACAAATGGATTGGCCATGCAAGTTGGAAACAAATATGTAGAGTTTAAGTACACCTTTCAGTTTTCATAGCCTTCAATGACTCTTTAAATCAATAAAGATCACATCCCTAGGTTTTTAGTATGACAAATAGGTCCCAAGCCTCTTCATGAAAACCTTATTTTACCTAAAAATTCGCCCAAAGAAAATCATGAAGTAATTTTTCTAACAACACACATATATTTTTCATATTTCACTCCTTTTAGAGCATAAACACGTCATCACATACTTTGTTCCAAGGGTTCAACCTTGTTTAAGTTGTGAATAAAAATCTTCTCTTAGTTGATTATAAGCATATGTAGTGCTCATGTAAGAGTCAAACAAAGTTATTTGTCCCTTGAAAATTAATATTTTGACCTCTTCCTTGAGTTTTCATAAAGTTCAATGAATCAACCCATTTCCCTAGAGACTAACTATATTTACCATGTATATTGAGATTATGCTAAAAATTGTGGCATGTACACTCATCAATTTGTTTAGAGGACATAAGCTGTATAAAGATCTTGCGCACACCATCTCTCAATGAAAGACAAATACATGTATACTTATATTTGATTCCTTGTCCTACCTTAGTTTTCTTTTAGACTACCTTCAATTAATTTTTCTTAGCCTAACTCACCTTAATTGATTAAACTAATAGTTTTATAGTGTGTTGTGCATCAAAACTTGGCAGGTCATTATAGATAATTTTTCAGGTAAACCCACTAGGTTTTTTGAAATTATTTCCATTTTGTAAATATTACAAGGAAACATGAAGCACCTTCAATAAAAGATTAGTTACATAGCAGCTCCATAGTATCATTGCTTAAAAATATTTTAAATATAAAATGTAGGGTTGGATCCTTTATGGGGGATGTTGATTTTTATTTATATGGCTTAGGATTCTTATGGAATTCCATCATAAGGAAATTATAAAACTGTCAAACCACTAGTTCTTCGAACATACCCTTCCCATTTTAAAATTTTGCCTTCCTATCAAATATTAAACTCCTTTATTTTGAAATATATTTGTATAATACATAATTAACCTTTTTTAGAAAATGTTGTGGAGGTTACAAAACAATAATTAAAATAATTATTAAACGATAATATTTTGACATAAAAATAAATTAAATATCCAAAATACTAAATAAACAATATGATTATATTTAAAATAAAAAATAGTGTATCCCTCTCTTTTGCTAACTTAAAATTTTCAAATCTAATCATTGTGTATTACTAGAAAAGGATTCACCACATAAACTAAGTCAATTATCCACATTTAAATTTTTATCATATGTGTTTTGTTTCAAAAGGATTTTTTTTTTAAATGTTTTGCGTAATCATATATATATATATATGATTACCCTATATATGTATGTATGCATATATACATATACACATATACATACATGTGTGTGTGTACATACATACATACATATACATATATATATATATATATATATATATATATATATATATATAATGTGTGTGTGTTTATATATATATATATATATATATATGTATATATATATATATATATATGTATATATATATATGTATATGTATATATATATATATGTATATGTATATATATATATATATGTATATGTATATATATACATATATATATATATATACATATATATATATATATATATATATATATATATATATATATACATATATATATACATATATATATATATATACATATACATATATATATACATACATATATATGTATATATGTGTATATATATATATATATACACATATATATACATGTATGTCTATATATATATATATATATATATATATATATATATATATATATATATGTATGTATGTATGTATGTATGTATGTATGTATATGTATGTATATGTATATATATGTGTGTGTGTGTGTGTGTGTGTGTGTGTGTGTGTGTGTGTGTGTGTGTGTGTGTGTATGTATGTATGTATGTATACATACATATATATATATATATATATATATATATATATATATATATATATATATATATATATATATGTATGTATGTATATATACATATACATACATATATATATAAATATATATACATACATACATATATATGTATATATACATACATACATACATACATACATACACACATATATATATATGTATATGTATATATACATACATACATACATATACATATATATGATATTTATAGTTATGTAGATATTGGCATCTTTATTCTTATGTAATTGATTATAACACTTTGAGTAAATATACATAGATTAATGGATTTTGTTCCATCAAAGTCATCTAAGGATCGACCCTGACACTCTCATCCTCACCAATTAGAATACAACTCTTTTGACATATAATTATAATTTGAATAAGCAAATATTTTAAATTAAAATCCCATTTAGCTACATTATCATCACTACAAGTTTCATTTTATTGAAGGCATTTATACATTTGGCCTTTTCTATATTAAATATATTTAACCTTAATGAATGACATTAAAAAGAATCATCTTCACAATTAAATTATAATATTTTCAACTAAATTAGATTAAAATGAGTTAAGAGTGCTTAAATTTTATTAAATTTATTAATCAAATACTATGTACTCAACAGGGTAAATTTTAACAGCCCATATCTGAAACCCCATTAGGTTTGTTTAAGTGAATCTAATTCACAACCTTGGTAAATCTACAAGTTCTAAAGCATTTTTTACATTTCTAGGTTTTTCATACAACTGCATGTCTACATAGTACAGTCAAGTGACCTCAGTTTCTGCTTGGTTGCATCATGATATCAAATGACACATGTTGTCACCTAGTTACATCATGCATTCAAGTGGTACTTGTTGCCACTCGATTTCACCATGTAGTCGAGAAACATCCATTATCACCTAATTACACGATGCCATCAGGTAAAAATAGGTGCCACCTAGATGCATAATGTAGTTGGATGATAATAGGTGCCACCTGACTATATAATGTGATCAAATGATAATAGTTTCTACTCAATTGTATGATATGGTCGTTGACATCAAACACTACCTATTTGCATTGTATGCATAACCGATTACTGCTAATTGCATTTACTAGTCACCTAGTCACCTTTATTTCACTGTGAGCCTATAAAAACCCCCTTTTGCCCTCATTTTAACACTTTATTCACTTGTTTTTTCTTATCCCACTCTCTCTAGTTGCACTTTTGATGAATAGGAAAGCTATGACATCCAAATGCATTCAACATGGATAACATCCATAAACACAGGTATCATCCAAAAATATATTTTCAATAATTTATTATGTCCCAATTTTCTCAAAATGGTAGAGCAGCCTGAAACATATGTTTATTGGATCAACGTGTATAATTTTTAAGGCATCATCTACATGCCTCAGTATGATACTGACATAAACCTACTCAGATGTCTAGTTGCTTGTTATGATAATACTTAGACTAGATTCCATGTGAGTATCAACACTAAATTGATTTCCTTTGGCACATCTCTTGTGGATATCCATAATTTAACAGGCCTTCCACAATACAATGTAAACCTTATTACCACCAAACTATTTGGAGTTTGTGGATAACTTGGCCATCGACCCAGCTAGTAATTTATAACTTTATTATTTATAGTTATATTTGTTTTTATAATTCATTATTCCATGTTACTAATGTCCCAATTACATGTTTTTTGATTTCATTATAGATAGTTGGCGTAGAAGAGGGATCCAAGAGGATAAAATATCTAATCCATTTATAAAATCCATTGTGCATTTCTTTCAAGCCATAATTATTTTATAGATAAGACTAGGGGACATTCCCTATTGGGATGTTTACTATATTCTTCGTTCTCTTACGGGGTTAAAATATGACTAGTGAACCTATATATCAAGTAGGATTAGGACAAAGTTGAATTATGTTTTTACCAATGATAATTCCACCATTTCTTGCTCAAATTTTATTTTTGCCTTGTATTATGAGGCCTTATATGATCTACAAAAAGTAGTTATTCTAATTGTGCTTCATACAAAAATGACCACTAATTCTTTATCCATCGATGAACATGGGGTTAGTTTAGCCTTCAGATTAATCAACTGACTATTACTATATAAAATTTTACAAATTTAAATTATAATATTTATTGGCTTGTTACAGTTAAGAATGTGTGAATTTAACACAAGAAGATAGGCAACATCAAAAGGTCACTGTGCCCCTGAGGGCTTTGGTGATACTGAGTCTACCAAGTCATTATTTAATTCATTTAAAATTTCCAAACATTGAAGGCCTTATTCAACATCATCTCCCCTTGCAAGTTATCCTCTCCCAAATTTTAATGATTATTTATTTTTTTAATTATTTTATGAAAAATTATTTTTTGTATTATTTTATTTATTTGCTTACTTTTTACAGTTGACTCGAGTCATTGCCCTTGAAGAATCTTCTCAACAACATTTTAAATGTTTGTTACTTTAAAAATTTTGATTTTTGAATTAAATTTTATTCATCAATTGGATAATGTATTGACTACATAATTTATTATTTTGTAGTTGAAAACATCACTCTCACTTTGACTCAAACACATAAGTGGAAGAGAAAATCTTCCCAACTATGCAGAATAACTATTAAATTTTGAATTAGCATTAATTTATGTTTTTAAATTTACCTTTTTCAATAATTTTTTCATTTTATAGGTCACCCTTCATCTGTGAGGAGAAATATGCCAACACCCCCACTAGCCATCCAAATTAGGAGAAGAGGGAAGAATATCTCCTTTCCTACATAAACCATAAGAACCCTACAATTTTTAGGGTTTGATTTTCCTAGTTTCTCTATTGGTGGTGTTTCGATTGTACAAGGAGTTACATGTTTGCATCATATTAATATTGATGAATAGTATCTTGGGATTAAAAGTGGGGCCCTAATTGGTAGTGATTTCATTCCACATGATTTTATATAAGTTTACAATGTGCCTACTGTAGAAGTTCCTTCTTCCTCTTCCCCTGCTACCCCAGCCACCACTGATAATTTGAACATGTTTGATGATGCTATCACTTATTTTCCATTATATAATTTAGTGTGAAAAAATCTAATTTCCAATCTTAAGGAGGGTGTTATCAATGAGTTCAATGCTTTAAAACAATGGGAAATAAGGGAAAAAATATTGATAAAGGAAATTAACACTCATTTTCACAATCACTTTGAAAGAGTGAATTTATTTTAACTAGTTAAAAATGAACCCTCAAAGAGTGGCACTTTATTCAATCAAGCTCAATATGGGTTAAGTTTAGTTAACAATGTTTACAATGACAATTTTTTGGGCATTATGATAATCAAGTTGGAAAATTTGAATGTAGAAGCCCAGGCTTATTTCAACAAATGGGCAAGAGATATAAACCTTATTATCATTGCCCAAGTGGAGAAGGAAAAATATTTGGTAAGTTTTCATCATTTATAAAATATATATTCTTGTTATTATAATTTTTATCTAATTATATTTCATTTTTCAATTGTAGGCAAAATATGAAAATTTGAAGAAAGAAGCATAATTACTTAATGTACATTTTAAAAACACATGGAAAAGTATAACTTAAATTATTTCATTCAATAGAAAACTTGTTTTATTAAATAAATAGAACAACACATTGAAATTTTTTATTAAAGAGCGTAGGATGGACCCAAATTTTTTATTAAAGTAGAAAATAGATGTAGATCCGAGTCTACTTTCATCAGGCAATACAGTGAATGAGGAAAGAGAAAATATTGCTAATATAAATTCTACTACGAAAGGTATTCTTAAATAACAAATTTTCAAGGATAGCACATAGGAAGGGCAAGAGGGGACCAGGGTTTCAAATAAGGGTAGTGGCACAGAGCAAGTGGTTGTAGGGTCTATTTTAGAAATTTGATAGTTTGTGTTTCAAAAATAGTATATAATGTTTAATATGAGAATGCTACATATTAAACACTTTATTATGTTTAAAATACTCTTGATTTATTCAATATAATTTACCTGAGTTATGCAATATATGAATAGTTTTTATTAATTATTCTATTGGTATAATCATGATAGACTACTATGTAATTTTAAGATCTTAAATGTATTGTGGTCAAGCTTAAATATTCTATGAAAATATAATAGTGTAGTATTTAATTAATACTTGGGTGAATTTTGATTTTATGAACTAAATGAACTAGACTGTAGTCTATATTTTAAGGTTGAATACATTTTTGGCTGGATTGTATATCTCATTTCACATTAAGGAATACCCAGTTATACCGTAGTGTGTTTTTCATCATTTAATATGGTACTAAGGATACAAGTTCTTTTCTTTATAATTATGGAACCTATATGATTATAATATGTTGTCATACAATGAAACATTAGAGCTTTGTTTCCATTTAAGACTACTTTCACCACCAAGTAGGGAACATTCACTTATAAATGATGCCCTTTGGGTTAATCAATGTTGGTACCACTTTTCAAAGGGAAATGGACTTCACTTTTTATGGATTGATAGGTAAGTACATAATAATAAATATGGATGACCTAACTATGTTTTCAAAATACAGGTTAGATTATGTGCACCACTTGGAAAGGGTATTTGAAAGATATAGAAGGTATGGTATTTCCTTAAACCTAAAGAAGAACATGTTTGGTGTCACCAAAGGTAAGTTTCTTCGTCACATTGTCACAAAAGAAGGTATTGTCATCGACCCCATAAGGGTGAATGTAATTTCTAATCTACCTTTACCTAATAGGAATAAGTAACTAAAATAATTCTTTGGGAAAATCAATTTTGTGCAGAAGTTTATTTCTATATTTACTGAAACAGTGAACCCTTGAATGCAATGTTGAAACATGATGCTAAAGTGGAGTGGCACATGGAATAAAAGAATCATGGTACATCAAGTGGACCAACAGAGGTTAATAAAATCATATTTGTATGCCCCATCCATGCACTTTCTACTCTATGTAAACTCACCCCTAGGACTTTACCACACATAGAGAAGAGCCTTGTGGTTGAAGGCCATGCACTATATGTTGAATAAAGGAGTTATCCTATAAAGAAACCATAAATGAATCTACTTCCAGTGTGTATCATAAGAAGACGCCAAATAGATAATGAAAATTTTTCATAAAAAACTAGGAGTTGGCCATCACACAACAAACTCCATGGCCCACAAAGTTCTCATGGTAGGTTATTATTGGCCCACACTATTCATAGATTTTCATGCTCATGTTCATTTCTACCACTAGTTTTACACCTTTGCTAAGAGAGAAACACATGATGAAATACTACTATAACCTATTATAGGGTTTGTGTTATTTACACAATGGGGGTTAAATTTTTTAGGGGTGATTAATGACAATTCATCAATTGATCATAAGTTCATCTTATGGGCATAGACTATTGCACCAAGTGGGCTGAGGCAGTTGTAACCAAAAAGAGCATCATTGCCAAAGTCATCAAATTCCTAGAGAATGCCATAATCACTCATTTTGGAACCCCCATTTCCTTAGTATGTGATAATGGCCCCACCTTTAAATCTATATCATTCATAGAATGGACTTATGATAATGGGATCATGTTGAAGTTCTCATCTAATCACTACCCATAAGGGAATAGACTAGAAAAATCCACCATTAAGAACTTAATTGATGCCATAAAGAAATCAGTTGGAGAGAATCCCCAAGACAAGTACTCATTGCTAAAGTTTATCTTATAGGCATACCACACTAGGTATAAATAAGCCCTTAAAATATCTCCTTTCCTTATAGTCTACAGATTGGAGTAAATCATGCCAGTCACTCTCAAGATATTATTTATAAGTTCATGCAAAAGTTTATAGAACTAAATGACAAGGTGGATTTTAGACTCCTGAACCTGATTTAGTTAGAATAATCTTAGGATGAAGTTATATTAAGCTTTATCAAATTTATATATAGTCAGGAGGTGGTTTCATAAGAGGGAAAAGATAAAGACCTTAAGAATATCTAACCTAGTCCTAATGTGGGACAATGCCCATGAGAAGAAAGGTCAACATTCTAAATTTGATCCCCTCTAAATTGGCCCATACTAAATATCCAAAATATTGGGCTAGAATGCCTTTTGTCTTAGAGATCTCGAGGGCAATGAATTACCACTTCTAGTAAATGGAGAGTTATTGAAACACTATTTCTCATTTGTCCCCTTCAATGTAGTTTTTGAGTAATCCAAGTAGGAAGTGATAATGTATATATTGGATAGATTTGCTTTAGTTGTGTGTTTGTTTTCATTGAGTTTATTTTATTTTTTTGTATGTGTTTTTCCCCTTTGATCCCTTTTTTTATTATTCAATGTTCTTATAAGGCCCAACCCTTGTAAGTAACTGCTTCAAGTGGTGGCTAAAGCTTGAAAGGATTGAACAAAAATAAGAAGACCCAAGTTGAAACCTTCAATCTAAGTGATTTTGGGATGGTCATAGAAACTTTTGACATCCAATATTTGTGAGACCAAGGATTGTAAGTGAAATAGGTGTATTTTAGAATAACCTACACCCAATAGAGATACCAAGATGTACTTAAAATAATGACTCAATAAGGTACTAGATTATTTAAGCTGATCAAATATTGGTTAGCTATTCTGGACTTCTTCCTTATCCATTCACCCTTGGCTTGGTCCCAAACCCTTAATGGATAAGACTAATAGATAATGATATTTTCATGGCAAGCTTATAAAATAATAAATAAAGCATGTAGAATCTAAATTTTGAGTCTACCTTGAAAATGGCTATACATGCAATCTCTACCACAAGCTTTTTAGTCTGGCTGGCAGTGGATTAAGGTTATGGATAGGACCAGAGGCATCTCTGTCAAGGCTATAGACACATATTTGGCATTATATTAATTCCCCAACCATCCCCCCCAAGACATCAAGCCACCAATGCCCCAAAAGAAGCTTGATAACTAGTCTAGCCTTGATTACTCGAATAGAATCCATGAATAAATTAGAAATGAAAATCACTTCTCACACATGCTAGTGGTCATCTATGGGGTTGAATATCAGTATGCTACCTATTATTATGAGACTTTAGCACCTCATATTTTCTATAGATAATGAAGACACCCTATATAATATTTATGTTAGGTAAGGAAAGAAGAAGAAATTGGTCAGGTTCTAAGTGTTTCTCATCACTTTCCCCATAGAAGTCACCATTTATTATGGCCAAAACACCCCATTTTCTTTGAAATGGGGGACCCCACTAAGAATGTCATAAACTAGAGCTTTAGCGTCCTTTCTTTTGTTCCCATCATCGACACCTACTCAAATATTTGGAATTTGCACCACCTTGATTTCCCCGAGCAGTGATAGGCCTCTTTTTTTATCTTTAAAACCAAGGAGTGTTTATTCTTTTTATAAATCATGATGTTAATGTTGCAAATTGATTTTTTCTTGAATCTCCTAGATTCTAGGTCCCTTCATAGAGAAACAAACTTGTTTCCCTCCATGGAAAATAGAGATCTTTATATCTGATAAGTAAATTTTAATGTATCGTATTCCATTTTATTTTCTTACTTAGTCATTTTGTGAATTTCATAGAACCCAGTCAAATGGGAAGGTACCATGTCACCATGAGTCAAAGCAGCTAGTCCCCTAGACTTATTAGAGATGTCAGAGCCCAAGAATGCTCAAATGAATAAGAAGGTGCCATGATTCCATGATTTAAATTAGTTAGTCAAGACCTATCAAAGATGTCAAAGCCCAATAGAGCTTAGCTGAATGGGAAGGTGCATGTCACCATGAGTTAAGAGCAGCTAGTCTCTCAGACTTATCAAAGATGTCAGAGCTTAGGAGATTCTGACCAAATGAGAAGGCACCACATCGTAATGAGTCATAATGGTTAATCCCCCAGACCTATCAGATATTTTAGAGCTTAGGAGAGTCTAACCAAATAGGAAGGCACCACATCACCATGAATCAGAGTGGCTAGTCCCTTAGACCTATCTGATATGTTAGAGCTTGAGAGAGTCTGTTCAAATGGGAAGGCACCATGTCACCATGAGTAAGAGTGGATATTACCCCATACATGTGAGAGATGTCAAATCTTAGGATATCCTGGTCAAATGGGAAGGAACCATATTATCATGAGTCATAATGGCTAGTCCCTAGACTTATTAAAGATGTCAGAGCTCAGGAGACCCTAACTGAATGGGAAGGTGCCACATTACCATGAGCCAAAAATAGATAGTCCCTCAAAATTTTTAGAGATGTCAAAGCTCAAGAGAGCCTAAATGAATGGGAATGGCCCATGTCATCATGAGTTAAAGTGACCAATCCCCTAGACCTGTCAGAGATGCCAAATCCTAGGAGAGCCAGACTAATTGGGAAGGTGCCATGTTGCCCATTATGCAAATGAACTAGTAGCCACCTAGGGCCATGGGAAGATCCAAACAAAGTATGAATAAAACTAGAGATTTAATTTAGATATGACACATATCCCTAGGTGATATTACTTAGCCTAGGGAATGATATGGTGTATGGAGTCATGCATAAGTACTGACCATTAATAAGAAAACCAATAGGAAAATGACACATGTTAAAAATAAAGAGTTATTTAATAAGCCTCTAAGAGATGTGACTATGTGCCTACCACACATTAGGCATTAATAAAATGGGAAGTTGTACCTGAATAGATAGTTTTAAAACATCCCATCACCATTACTATATTTAGGTAGTAGTAGAGGATCATGGGCTCTAAATTTAATTCTCGATTTAGAAATAAAGGGAGAAAATCTAGCCACCAACTCAAATTCAAATTCACAGCAAGTGAGATACCAATTTCCACTAATACAAGGGGATGTATACATATGCTTATAAATCCTAAGAGAAGCCCATTAATGGATGCCATTGATGACTTCAATAAAAATCTCTAACTCCTTACTTTCAAAACTCCACAAAGCCCATGTATATCATGCCTTCTACACTCAAGCTTCATAATTTCCCCTCTATCCTAGTCCAATGGCTACTACATCCTTAAACCCAAAGGCCAAACATAAATATTGGGACACTACCTTCTTGGATGGCTTGACTAAGTACAAACACTACAATGATATATTCAAACCAATTGAGTAGGTCCCCTAAGGATTCTACTGAGGATAATGACCAAAAATAAGAATATGAGGATGCCCTCAGGTCATATAAGAAGTGTGGACTCCATAGAGTCATAGCCAAAATAAAGGCATTTCCCTATGTTAACCTATTGGGCAACATATTTCATAAGGCCATCCATATGAAAGATGGGGTCAATGATTGGGTGTGCTCACCCACCTCTCGATGCTAGATTATCAATATATAGGAATTCCTTCAAGGCATACTACTCCCTCTTAAACTTCTCTTTCTCTTATGATGCAATGGTAGTGTTGGTCTAGATGAACACCTACTACATCTATGATGTCCTCCATGATTGAGCTAATAACCCCAATTCCAAGTGGGTTAACAAAGAAAAAATCAATGCTTACATAGTTTGCACCTTTTAGGAGGAGATCCAAGTAGGCATGATCATACTCAATTGGTTATTTAGGGACCCAAATTGCCAACACATTAATGAGTTGTGGGTGTTGATCTTGCACATGATACTGACACACTTAGACATCATAGACATGGGAGGATTGATAAATTTAAAGTTAGTCTATATCATCATAGATGCCTAAGTTGGATGTGACTTTTACATGATTAGCTAATTTCTAGATGTAGTCTACAAGATATTCTCACTCAAGCAGTCAGCCTTTCTTGCATTGGTTCTTGGTGGTTTAGTAATCAACATGGTATTCTATAAGTTGTATGGCCACCAATTCTACTAGCACATCTAATATTTTTATGAGCACTTCTACCCAATTATATACTAGTTCATTGATGAATCTCTAATGCCCCAGCTCTGAAAGTCAATCCCAGACTCTATCATAGCCATTAGGTACTACTATTGTACAAGGATGACATGGTGATATAGATCATAGGCTTTCTCAAAGATCCCCTCTACCTACCATATTATGTCTTGGACTACTTAGTAGAATAAGAGATCTCATATCAACTAGTGGATGAAATTTTTAGGTTCTATGTACAGCATTAGTAGAAGGAATACCCACAGTTCCTGATCACCATATGATACAATGTCTACATCACTTTCCCCTCAATAAAAAAGATGGTGGTAGGGTGAGACTCTTTTTCCCTTGAAAAATGCAAGGTCTAAAAATGGCACCCTAAAGGAGTGATTTGAGTTTATTTGACATAGTACTCAACCTACCTTAACATCAACTACGACCATCAGGATGAAGATGAAGATGATCTTTACTTGAATTCCACTAATAACTATGAGGTGTTATCCTAGATAGCAGCCAAGAATAATAAGAATGGGAAGAAGGATGAATCAGGACCCTCTACACCTCCTCTTACTCTTACTCATTCCATGGAGTACCCAACTCCAATAGCTTTGGCCATCTCCTAGAGGATCCTACAGGGCATCCCACCACCTTCTACCCCATGAGTTCCATCTCCAACTATAGCTCCACTTCTACCAATTAATCATGCTCTTTATGCTCAAGCTCCCTTCTACTAGTAACTCCTACTCCTTGTTCTCCAGCTCTAATTCTTCTAGTAGCTATTACTCCTTGTGTTCCATCTCCCCCTCCACCTACTCTATTTTTTCCTTGCACTCTACCTCCACCTCCTCTGCTATCTCTAGTAACTAGGCCATGGTAGAGCTGACCCCAGACTACATGATGTTAGGCACCCCAAGTGTAGCCCCCTCAACCACCAGCATCATAGCCCCTAAAATTTGATTTGGCTATAAGTTTGAGAGAAATCCTAGAGTGAAACACCCAATAGGCACATATCTAGGTTTCCCTTTTCACTCTTTTGTCTCATCTTATTTCCATTCCACCCCTCACTCCTGATGTATTTTAGCTCTTAATTATGACACCTACTAGTTCTGCTCTACCCCCCAAGGTTTCCCAAGTGTTGGTTCCCCTATTTCCCATTGAACCCCCTCCATATTTTACCTAAGTACCTTTGGCCTTGATCCTTCTAAGTGTCCTTAATTCTTCACTCCCTTCTGATCTTCCCACCTCACAAGCTATAGTCTTCCTAGTGCCTCCCTTAGGCATGCCTTTATTAAAGGGCATGACTACAACCTTTAAGAGTATGTTTCTTCTAGTAGGGACCTTCCCAGCCCCCATTATAGTTAGTCGAGCACTCCCTTCTGAATTTCTAAGTCCTTCGCCATTAACCCCTATGACCCCTATCATCTAGGTTAAACAATCCATTACAACACCCATATCTGACCTAGGAAAGAAATTGAAGAAGAAATAGAAGGCAACCCACACTCCAACTCTAGCCTAAATGCTTTCTACTCTATTTCCACCTCCTCCAAAAACCTTAGTAGCTCTTTCATCCCCAATAATATCATCTCAATATCTAACTCCTTGCCCCCTCTGTCTTACCCAAGGTCGTATAGGACTCACCTTCAATCATCCCATATCTTCCCTATTGTTATAGGGGTAATTTTGCCTTAGGTGAACCTAACTTAGGAATAATGGTGGGCATAAATCTTCCCATGGGCCTCCCCTTTGGTTCTCCCTCCTTTCACTCCCATGCCCCCTCTACCTCAACTCATTTCTTCTTTCACTCCTTCCACTTCTCCCATCTCCCCTCCAACTCATCTTTTACCCATCACCACCATTTCAAACACACCTCCTACACCCCTTATAACTTGAGGGATGATCCTGGGGAGACATGTGCTATTTATGGCTGTCTAGGGTGACCTGAACATATATTGGAGTTTATACTTAGCTTCTAGGAGTATGAAGAGAATGTTTACATATAAGTTTATCTAGGAGGAGAACCCAATGATATAAAAAACCCATCAAAATTTATTTTCCCTCAAAAAGGTGAAAACATCTACTAGGGAGGAGAGGATGGTAAAGTACCCACTATTCATCCTCTAAGCTACCCATGATATGTTTAAGAATCTCCTTAAGGACATGCAGATCCAAGTCCAAACTTTCAAATCCCAAGTGAAGAGCACATTCTCAATCTAACTAATTAGGCAAGTCAAGAATGCCCTCCTACTACTTTTCTCAATCCTTTAGAAATTAGTGGAGACTCTAGTCAAGACCAACAGACTTATATAGTAAACACAAGCACCAGTTCTGCTCTACCCCCCAAGGTTTCCCAAATGGTGGTTCCCCTATTTCCCATTGAACCCCCTCCATATTTTACCTAAGTACCTTTGGCCTTGATCCTTCTAAGTGTCCTTAATTCTTCACTCCCTTCTGATCTTCCCACCTCACAAGCTATAGTCTTCCCAGTGCCTCCCTTAGGCATGCCTTTAGTAAAGGGCATGACTACAACCTTTAAGAGTATGTTTCTTCTAGTAGGGACCTTCCCAACCCCCATTATAGTTATTCAAGCACTCCCTTCTGAATTTCTAAGTCCTTCGCCATTAACCCCTATGACCCCTATCATCTAGGTTAAACCATCCATTACAACACCCATATCTGACCTAGGAAAGAAATTGAAGAAGAAATAGAAGGCAACCCACACTCCAACTCTAGCCTAAAGGCTTTCTACTCTATTTCCACCTCCTCCAAAAACCTTAGTAGCTCTTTCATCCCAAATAATATCATCTCAATATCTAACTCTTTGCCCCCTCTGTCTTACCCAAGGTCGTATAGGACTCACCTTCAATCATCCCATATCTTCCCTATTGTTATAGGGGTAATTTTTCCTTAGGTGAACCTAACTTAGGAATAATGGTGGGAATAAATGTTCCCATGGGCCTCCCCTTTGGTTCTCCCTCCTTTCACTCCCATGCCCCCTCTACCTCAACTCATTTCTTCTTTCACTCCTTCCACTTCTCCCATCTCCCCTCCACCTCATCTTTTACCCATCACCACCATTTCAAACACACCTCCTACACCCCTTATAACTTGAGGGATGATCCTGGGGAGACATGTGCTATTTATGGCTGTCTAGGGTGACCTGAACATATATTAGAGTTTATACTTAGCTTTTAGGAGTATGAAGAGAATGTTTACATAAAAGTTTATCTAGGAGGAGAGCCCAATGATATAAAAAACCCATCAAAATTTATTTTCCCTCAAAAAGGTGAAAACATCTACTAGGGAGGAGAGGATGGTAAAGTACCCACTATTCATCCTCTAAGCTACCCATGATATGTTCAAGAATCTCCTTGAGGACATGTAGAGCCAAGTCCAAACTTTCAAATCCCAAGTGAAGAGCACATTCTCAGTCCAACTAATTAGGCAAGTAAAGAATGCCCTCCTACTACTTTTCTCAATCCTTTAGAAAGTTAGTGGAGACTCTAGTCGAGACCAACAGACTTATATAGTAGACACAAGCACTAGTTATGCTCTACCCCCCAAGGTTTCCCAAGTGGTGGTTCCCCTATTTCCCATCGAACCCCCTCCATGTTTTACCTAAGTACCTTTGGCCTTGATCCTTCTAAGTGTCCTTAATTCTTCACTCCCTTTTGATCTTCCCACCAGACTTATATAGTAGACACAAGCCTACATGGTGAGGTTTATAGAGATTTATGGGAAATGCTAGAAACTACAGGTGGTGGTCAATAAGGGAATTTTCTTGGAGCTCAAATTGATGATAACCTCAAATTTGAAGTTTTACCAAACATATGTTGACAACATGAGAGTTATAATGGAGGAGTAGTTATCCTTGCCCCATATTGCAATAGGACCATTGGAAGAGGGCAAGAAGAAGATATTTACTTACTTCAAAGATGGGTTGTTTTAATTAATTCCAACTCTAGATTTAAAGTCTATCCCAATAAGCTAGTAGACTTATATAGTAGACACAAGCCTACATGGTGAGGATTATAGAGATTGATGGGAAATGCTAGAAACTACTGGTGGTGGTCAATAAGGGAATGTTCTTGGAGCTCAAATTGATGCTAACCTCAAATTTGAAGTTTTACCAAACATATGTTGACAACATCAGAGTTATAATGGAGGAGTGGTTATCCTTGTCCCATATTGCAATAGAACCATTGGAAGAGGGCGAGAATAAGATATTTACTTACTTCAAAGATGGGTTGTTTTAGTTAATTCCAACTCTAGATTTAAAGTCTATCCCAATAAGCTAGTGTGTTATCCCTATCATATGAGAGTTAGGTCTTGCATGCTCACCCAAAGCACATAATGAAAGACCAATTATTGAAGGTTTTTTAACACAGTAATGTATGTTTGTTTATCCTTCACTATATAACTCTAAATGATTATTTGATAACACAAATATACTACTACTATTCTTCTTGTCCCAGATGTAACTACCACTATTAAGAAGATCATCATTATTATCTAATAATATTGACTCAGAAAAGAAAAAGATACCAATAACAAGACAAAGAAATAAACCATATCCATCTCTAACACTTAGTGTATTTCATCATTCATAACATAATTTGGTAAAAAATAATATCTCCCATTAGATTCTTAATGAATTACAAGGCAAATCTCTATTATCCATTCTATAAAAAGACCATCCTTACAAAAGATTACAACAGGGGTATTTATACTTGTTTTTTCTTGACTAAGTGTTACTATCACTAATGTAAGAGCAAATGGCACACGGACTCACAATAGACTGAGAGTCATTAAACTTTATAACAAGTTCTTCTTAAGGACCTAGGGCCCTATTCCCCTAGATCCTCACTCTATGTTATAAACTAGTGGCCATGTGTTTCATTCCTTGTAAGCTAGTACAAAACCTCCAATCAAAATGGTCTAAGTGTCCCATATGAATCATTATTCTAACTACTCTCACTCCCATGTGTTCTACTTCTTATGCACTCCCCTTGTCTTCTACTTTTGTTTTGAGTCCTATGTTCTCAGGCTCCTCATGACATTCTCTTTTGACTGGTTCCTCTTACACTATTTCTCCTACTCCATTATCCTCTCATGACTAGCAAGTCCCATACCATGACACTTCTATGCTTGTTAGCTATGTGCCATGGTCCTTCTATGTCTTATCAGTCTTATGCCAAAATAGGATAATGGTCCTTCCACACCATGATAGTCCCATACATAAAAATGGGATAGTACTTAGTCAAATTTAGGGGCTAACATCACCCCACACTATACCCTTAGTCCATCTCATACTAAGCTACACTAGCATCTTCCAAAAATTTAGGCCCCTTCTACTCGAGCTTTTTCTTTAGACCATCCTAATAGGATAGTGCATCAAGGAATTTGGCACTTATTCCTTCAATGGCCTCCTTTGATTCTTTCAACTCCTCAGGTTGGGTTGGAGTCTCGATATTTTTTACCTATTCATCTAGAGTTATGCTAGCATCTTTATGAATGTCTTTTAGTATGGAGACCTCCTTATCAACTTTTCCTTTGAGGGTGGAAAAACTTGCATTTAGTTGTTGATGATGGTTTTTAATATCATCCTCCATCATTTCTACATCTTTAAATGCTTGCACATGCTCTACATGATCTTTTATTAAAAGGTAAGCATTAATCATTTTTTACCTTAGGACCTCTTCAGCTTGGAACCAAGTCTCTAAGACTTTATTTGGGCATGTTAGGTGGGTAAAAATGCTATCCAAAATGGGGATAACTTCCCCAACTCTCTCCAAGGTGCACTTTCAGACATCAACTATCTTGGTGAACTATTTAATTTCTTTCCTCTCGATGTTTGGTGTGGATCACTCCTTGCATTTTTTTATCAACAGTCTAACCAAGGTCTCTAGCTTTTTGATGGCATCCCCATCTAATAGTATGCCATATATAAATGTCAAATCTTCCTTTAAAATTTTTTTACAAAGGGTTAAAACCCTTACTTTCACATTCATGGCCTCTTGGATCTTTTGTTTTAAAGAGGCCACTTCCTCAGTGAGTGTTTGCTTTTTTACAAGCACTTTATTGTACATGTACACTACCTTGGCATGTTTTCTCTCCATAGTGAATGTTATTTTCATGCCAAGTTTTAAAAATGTGGTGCTAACTATCAATGGGGTAAGCTTTTGTGGATCCACCCTCATTTCATTTGGCAATGCTAGAGCATCTAGACCTAAGGTAATGTTCTCCAACATGAGCTCAAACTCACACTCCTCATTATACATGTCAATCAGGAAGGACACCTAATTTCTAGTCTAAATAATTAATTATTTGGGATGAAAGCGTAGCCAAAGATAAATTCATCTATCTTTTATGCCAAACTGGTAATGTTTGCATGTAGTGGTTGTCATTCTTGCATCTTCCTATCCTAATTCAACTAGTCCCTTCCCCTTATTGGGGTCTGATTCCAAATTAGGATCCTAGTGGCTGCCAGTGGCTATCTCACTTTCTTCTACACCATATTCCTCATTGTATTATTATATCTTAGCATCAATCAGGGAGTCATTAAATTCATCCTTCTCTTGTACCAAGGAGGAAGTCCTCTCAAAATTTGTTCTTGAGCTATGGATTTGCCCCTAAGGGAACTCCTATTGGGGTGCTTGTCTTGGATGTAGTTGTGTAAAAAATATTATGTTATTCCTTGGGGAATATGGAGGTGGAGAAGTTGGGGGAAAAGGTGGAAGTGAAGGTGGAGAAGGTGGTAGAGAAATTTGGGGATTGGGCTAAGGAGATAAAGGGTTGGGGATAGATGAGTGTAGAGGAGTAGAATGAGAAGGGGATGGAGAAGTGTGAGCAGGTTAAGTGTGAGGAGGGGATGGAGATGGATGAGGTGGTGAAGGTAAAGGGAAAGGTGAAGGTGAAGGTGTAGAAGTATGATAAGAGGTGGGTTTGGAGGGTTGTGCCTCTACCACCCTTTACTTCTTTTAGGGGGTCTAATGCCCACTCTAACTTGTGATTGGTGTAAGTCACTTATTCCTCCTTAGCTATGGTGTTTGGGGAAGTCTTTCCTTGGTACCTCTATCTTGAGGGTGTTGAGGAGGGTGTATCATATAGAATAACTTATTAACTTGCTCTCTAACTAAAATATCCTTAACCTTTATATCAGTTAAGTGTGTTTCCAACCTCTCCATATAGGCCTTCTTACCTAGATATAAATATAGTTTTTAGAGGGTATGAAGCTCTATATCAATATTTTCTACCTATAAAATGATTAGTTGTGCATGATACATCTAATTAATGAATTCTATGAAGTATTGCATGGAGAAGGCATATGGCAGCTTTAGCCATGCTGAAATCTCTCCTGATGGATTCATATGGATCCCTGCAAGGGAGAAATATTGCTTTAGAATGAATTATGCTTGATCTACAGCAATGGGGCTAAGTCCTTAGAAATGAGCCACTCATTCCTAAATGCTTCCTGCATCCCCTAAAACCAATACCTCATCATTATCTTGTATAAGGGGGTGATATGTTGGGGGCAAGTAAAATACTAGTAGTGCTTAGTGGGGGACTTGTGAGTGGGAGGGTACACCCACTTTAATGCACCTAAACTATAATTTGGTACTTTGATCTCATTAAAGATCATTAATAAAAGGATTTATCCCAAAAGGAACTGATACTTTGATGTTTTATGGGCCTTCTTTTCATCTTTAGTTATTTTTTGGATGAAGTACAGTGCCTAATTTTACTTTAGTCCCTGTGAGACTTGGTGAGTAATGTATAGGTGTGCCATGTCCACTTCCTTCCAGTGATCACTCTCTTTAATCCTAATATAAATGATCTATACCATGACTTTGAGAGTAGGATATTTCAATTTCTTAATGTGCATTATGTGCCCTTGTTTCTGGTACATTATCTTCATGGTCATCCTTTGTATCTCCTCTATATCAACTAAGTCATTGATCACACTCATCCTTGAGCACTGTAGTCTGGTGGCTTTATTGATCCTCTTAAGGGTGATCTTCATGTTGTTCCCAATGAATTAGATATATTCTGCATGGATATGTAAAAAGAGTAACTATACTACCTCTGTAGCTTTACCAAAATATGGTAGCTTAAATAGTTGAAAGAGTCCCACATTATCTAGTTGGTTCTTAATCGATAAATCATAGACCACTTGATTCCTTGTGTCAGTGGTCTTAACCTGATAGTCATTCTATATTTTGACCTCATTACCCAACTAGCGATGATTATAATCAAAGATTGTGGCTATCAATACTTTTGAAACCTAATTCTCTACATGCAATATTAAATTTGGGTATTGCATCTCTTCTATCAATAGAGAGGGAGGTGGGGATGATGGGGTATTTTGTGTCACTAATGTTTATGCCTATTGTCCTTTCTTCACCATCTTTTCTTCTTCTTCCATGTGATTTCTTATTTATCCTCTTGTACCCTATGCTTGTTTTCCTAAACATTATTCTTGTTACGGAGTCTCCTCCCTAATGGTAAACTAGTCTCTTATGCTCACCTCTTCTTCCTCTGATATAGTTGGTAGTTTCTTGAGTATCCTAGACTTTTTATTAGGCTACATTACCCTTCGAAGAGCCAAAAGGTTAATCCATGGACATCCTACATTCCCAAAAGAATACATGGTTACAGGTAAAATTACTTCAGCTTTTTGAGCTTCAATGGTTTGTTAATGGTGGACCTACAACCTGTGAATGTGAAAACTTCCACTTTGTTCTGCTAATCTAGACTAAAAACCCCTCTTCTTGCCTGGGTAATAACCTAATTGAATAATTTGATTTTAGTGTGGTTACTTATTTTTTAGTTCTAGTTTATTGCTTATTCTTAGCACTTAGCACTTCGATAATTCATGCATTGTAAAATATAAAATGACTTTACCCTTTCTATTTATAGGCTCTATGGGGGGGTTTACCCTCATTAACTCCTTCCCTCTCCCTATCACTTTAGATCATAAATTTAAATATTTTAATGGACATCATATTTTGAACCTTTCCCTATGTAATTAATGCCTTAAAAAATTTGTCCCATCACATCCTTGGCATGCTTCTCACCATAACTGACCTTATTGCATTAATGGCACATCCCTTCTCATATATTTCTTTGAAGTGGGTGATAGTTGCATCCTGCCCTTTTGATGAGGTGGAAGAATTTTCATTTTTAACCTTACATGTGACTTCGTACCCCACACTAAAATGGTTCATTGTCCCCCATGAAAACAAAAACATAAAAACACAAAATATTATAAATAAAGAATTATGTGCAACAAAGGAAACACTTTTATTAAAAGTAGGAAATCCTAATATAATGACATAAGCCTTATTGAGTAAAAACATTTTAGTTATTATTATGTGAAATACTGTCAAAGCTAACTTCCATTATAATGTCCTAAGAGGAAATAACCATCCATTCTTTGTAATTGGCATGCCCTTATAGGTTGAATACTATGTATTACAAATGGGCCATCCCAATGGATATAGAGATTTTTAGGGTGGCACTCAAAGTTAGAGTCATATAAAAAGACCATGCCTCGAGAAAAATTCTTGTTATTTATATGGAAATCATGCTATGCATTCTACTTGTGTTTTTCTACATCCTGGCTCTAATGAGTGAGAAACCAAGTCTCATCTAGTTTCATTAAATCATCTAATCATGATTTCAAATATGCCTCATAATCTAATTTTTCCATGCACACTATACGGAGGGATGGTATAAATAATTCCACTAGCATAACTACTTCCTTTCCAAATACTAAGTTGAATGGCATGCTTTTATTAAGATGCTTATATGTAGTTTGGTAGGCCCAAAGTATTGCAGATACCCTATCATCCTAGTTAGTTCATCCAACATTGTAGATTTTTGTTAAAGTGGTACCAAGGATCTTATAGAAAGCTTTAGTAGTTCCATTGGCCTATGGGTTATATGGTGATATCATGTCATGTGTGATCATGAAATTAGCTAGCAAGATATGAATGGTTTCATTCAAAAAGTGGGTTCTTTGATCACTAGTAAAACTCATGAGACACCTAAATTATGTTAAAATATTCTCCTAGATGAACCATGTATAAATTTCTATGGTACAGTCCTTTTTTGATGTTGCTAATTTCTAATACATGAGGTAGTCAATTATTGCAATGATGTATTAAGTACCCATTCATCATCCTACTAAAGTGATGGCCACCTCAAAATCGATAGCCCATTTTTCAAATAGTTCTTGAGAAGGGATGGGTCACAAAAGAATAACATCTCTTATATTAGGTTTACCTATGCACTAGCAGATGTCACATTGCCTAACATTAACCTTAGTATCTTTGAATAGAGTTGGCCACCAAAGCCCAGCTACCAACACCTTGCATGTGGTAGCTTCTATAGCATAGTGTCATCTGGTAATACCTTCATGAACTTCTCATAGTCATTAGGATGCTCATGTTGCATTACATAGTAGTGAAGTACCTCATCATGATCCATTTTATAAATTTCTCATGTTATGAATTGATAAGGTGTAGTGCAAATCAAAAGTTTATTTTTCTCTTTCAAGGTGAGAGAGTCAAGCATAGAACTAGTGTTCAAAAATGTTGCAATATATTCTAATTAGTTAGGTGCTCAAGAAACTCAAAAGAGATATACATCAAGCTGATAATGCTCTATGGTATGTGGGGGTTCACCAATATTAATCCAAGATAAATGGTTAGGTCCATAGTTATTCTTCCTAGGTTTCACCATTATAGAATATTGGAATTCTTGGAACAGGACAATCTAGTGGAAAATTATTCATTGTAGCACTAGTTTGTTGACAAGGTACTTCAAGGCCTCATGATCTATATAAAATGTAAAATAAGTGGCTAGAAGATATTTCCTAAACTTTTGTAAAGCATAGACCATAGACAAAACTTCATGCTCCATGGTTATATAATTCCTTTCAGCTGGTATCAACTTCCTGATGGCAAATTAAATTGGGTGATCTAAATGACCTTCACCTGGTTGTGCAAAAATCATGCCAACTGCCATGCCAGATAAATTAATATGGATATGAAAAAGCTTTGTCTAGTTAGGTAATTGTATAATAAGAGTAGTAACCAATTTTTCTTTGAATGTTTCAAAATTTGCCTTACAAGAATTAGTCCATATGAACTACTCATTGTGCTTCAAAATTTCTTCCAATAGCATGACAATCTTGGCATAACTGTGAATGAAATTTGTGAAATAACCTGAGTGACCTAAGAAGGTGCACACCTCATACTGAGTCTTGGGTATTGGTAAGTAAAGTATCATAAATACCTTCATTGGGTCCACTAGGATTCCTTCCTTATAAATAATATGCCCAAGAAGTTGCTAAAAGGTGTCATAAATAAGTACTTCAAATTTAAGGAGATTTATAACACCTAACAATGCTCAAGCATGAGTCTTAGATTAGCACAATGGTCCTTAATGAACCCATATACCATCTAGTCATCTAAGTAGACTTGGAGGAATTTGTGAATGAAATCTTTAAAATCTTCAACTGCTATCCGTGAAAACACTGCTAGAGCATTTTCAATCTAAAGGGCATAACAATATATGCAAATGATCCCCATTCAATGGTAAAATTTGTTTTAGGATAGTCTTCTTTATTTATTTGGACTTGATGATACCCTGAGAATCCATCCATAAAAGAGTACACTTCACAACCAACAACACCTTCTAGTATTTCTTCCATGAAAGGCATTGGAAAAGGGTATGTTACATATGATGCATTTAACACATGATAATCCACATAGATATATATACGTCCATCCATTTTTATAATTATTACCATGGGACTGACCCACTTAGATTTGGTAATGGGAGTAATTATTCCAGTGTGGATCATTTTGTCAATCTCTTCTTTAATATGCACCTGGAGATTAGGGTTTATCTTGTATCATTGTTTACTCATTTGTCAAGCATTTTCGACTAGCTTGATGTGCATATTTCCTAAAGATAGGTCAACTCCCTTCATTTCACTATAGTTCTTTGGGAAAACATCTTGGTAATCTTTTAATAACTCAAAGTTTGTGAGATCTTTATATCAGTCTAATAGTTTTTGACTATAGCCATCTTTGGTTCTTGGTCCATACCAATGTTACATTTTACAATTTGAATTAGTTCATGATAGGGGTTATCTATTTGAAGACTTGTATCCTAAATATTTCATGTACTTATGCTTTTAGGAACATATAAATGGTTGGTCAAGGGGTTGTGTGAAGTAGATATTTCACCTTCATCTACTTGAAGGATGAGTTTCTGCTTTCCCTAGTGAATTCATTCATGTCATTCTTCATTAAGACTTGGCAGTGGTGCAGATGGGTAGAAGGCTTAGTGAACAAGTGTAAAGGTTCTTCAAGTTCCTAATGAATATGCCATAGGTGATCTTCTATGGGATGTGGGTCCCCAATAACTACTTCATGCATGGTTTAAAGAGTGAGGCATAAGTCTATCCTTGGTGAAGAATAGGATAGTGTCAATGTCATGTTCTCCTTTAGTAACTACCAAAACCTTGTACCAATGTGCCTCTCTTCATAAATATACCATGCTCATGCCCAAGTGTGTAAAGTCCCATAGAATGGAATCATCCATAGGTACTTTGGTAAGTATGTTTCCTTAGTTTTCCATATTATCTCACAAGCCTCAGTGTGAGGTTTGAGTGCTTCCATGAAACTATAACTAAGTGTTTCCCTTACCTTATTATCATAGTGGAATTTGTGATAGAGAGAAAAATGTACTTGATCCCAATTCATAAGGTGCTCTTTATGGGTATTCCACCATTTTGTAGTGATACCATCAAAAAGGCTATCTAATGACCTCATCTGATCATTATTAATATCATAGATTGTTTGAGACATTAGACAAAGTCATGTACCTCTATTTTTCTTTGGAATTGTGGAGCTTTATCAAATCTTTCTAGTGGTGGTCCTATTAGTGGCCCTCTCATTGCTAAGCCCATGAGGCACACAAATTTATGAAATTTGGGGAGTTGACATGGGAATTTTTCTCTTCTTTTGATAGTGCTACACATCATTTTGATGAGATCATAGTCACCATGGGTCCAATAATTACAATAATTACTTGTAGTATCTAAAATAGACTGGTTATTAGTCCATTGAAGAACATCATTTGAGGTTAGATCATGTTGTTCATCATTCTAATTAGTAACATTATACAATTCGTTGATGTCTTCATCAATATTTATGGGCTTGATATAAGGTCTTTGTCCCTAATCTAGTGGTATTAATACACGACGATTAGTATTTTCAAAACTAATGTATTATTTTTTAAAGCTCAAGTCTGCAAAGTTCTCATAGCACCAAGGCCTTCTCAGTAGGGCTAGGTGATAATTAACTTTAGCTAACTCATGAACCTCAAAATCCACTTTGAAAGGAAATCTAAGTATGTCAACTGTGGAATTCTTGAGGATCCCAATAGGATATACTCAACTTTTATTTTCCATGAATAAGACATGAGGTGAAGGCTATAGGGTTGGACTAGACATTTTATGCCAATCATCTTTAGTGAGGACATTGACTTTCATATCAGTATCTACTAAAATGTCTCAAATTACCCATCCATTGATGGAAGCACTAACCAATATTCATCCATCTTCTAGGGAAGTAGAGGAAGTAGGTGTATCCTAATGCCAAGCATGATGTAAATAGTGGTATTCACTTTTATAATTGAGGTGAGGGTGAATTCCATTTAATGATTGGGCTTGGATCTTAAGCCAAGTGCTGAGCTAGGGAACAATGTCCTCATCCAGCATATGCTTACATAGTTCTTGAAAGTCATACTATGCCACTAGTCGAGGTTCACCTTCTCTTTACACATTAGCATGATGCATTATGTCCTTGTCTTTGAGGTATTGAATCTTGACTTAGAGATCTCATACAATTTTCATCATATCATGAAGGACATCCTTTCACTAATAAGCATTAGGGTAATTTCTAGCTCATGATTTTTCCCATTGTACCTTCTTGATTGGATTGGTTGTTAATTAAGTCTATCCCCCACTACAAGTGGAAATATTTACTTGTTGGACTATTAGGATGGTTGGGCGTACACATCATTATGGTTTGTCTATTCAAATCATTTTGATGCCCTTTTTATTTTGCTCCTTAGTGATAGCCGCATATAGATCAGGGCACTTCTAGTCGATGGTCTTTTTTACAAAATGTACATGTTGAGTACTCTGGGAAATCCTTTTGATAGTGGTATGGAGATCTATGAACTAAGAATTTTAATCAAGAGAGGATTGTTACTATTGTGTTAGTTTTAAAATGAAAATAAAATAAAAGAAACACACTAACTAGCATAACATCTCTAGGCCTAAACACTAGGGAAAGCTTAGTTAACAAACCTGAATAAAGCACACAACTAGAATGCAAAAGAAACCCTCTTTTACCTTTCTTAAATAATATAAAATTATTTTTGTAGTGGCTTGCTTATATTTGTGCTCATGAAGTCCTTGGAAATGGAAGTTTGTCTACCTTTATCTCTCCTTGGCACCTTTGGCTTTTGGCTTGGCTTGGCTTGGAATCAATTTGGCATGGTAACACTACTTGCTTGAAGCTTTTATAACCAATATTACATTATAACTTTGAATAAATTAAGCTTAGAAATGATGTTCATGGCCTCTCTATTTATAGATTTGTGAGATTGATCAGAATCAACCTGAACCATCCATCTCAGGATTGAGATGTGTGGCTAAGGAGTAATCCAATTTTGTAATTAAAATTGATAAATAGGCTCATCAATATTTGGGATAGAGGAGAAATTAAGAGGCATGGAGGGATTTGATGAGGCATGAGAGGCATGAATCCTGATATTTATGGAATTTATGGTCTAGGGATGTCTTCCCAAGAAAGGAGGTCCCCTGATGATGCAAACATTCAATATTAATTTCCAAAAATAAGTATTCAAAAAGATATATAGAATTCTTGATTAGGCCTTGATTTGGATTAATTAGTTCTTAACCATGTTTAATTACTTTATGCAAAAATTACTCAGATTGATTAGAATGTCTTATTATTAGTCTAAAATATAACTAGATTAGAATTAGAAGGTGATGTTAGATGTGTTAGATCCATTATTCCATTTAGGATATTATCAATATTAAATAACAATGGCACGTGTCTTGTGCAATAAATTTGATAGGAAAGAACAATCCAAAGTACCTAGGTACAAAATTTGCATTTTGACTCAGAATGATCTGATCAAAGTTAGTTGGCCCATAAATTGTATTTCCCCATTGAGGGATACCCTGGCTAAAATCAGCACTTGAATATGTCAGTTTCACATCATTTAGCATGTTTCAGTGTTTTTAGGCCAAATTATGTGTTTTAGGTAGAAATTGGTCAAAAGCCTAGTTGGAGGTCATTGGTGGCCAGATTTAGGTGTCTACAGTTTACCCCTATTTGGGAAGATGTTGCAACCGTAGGCAAAGTAATGTCTTCTCAAATAATTAGAGATGACATGCATGCCAAAAAGAAGATGATGGTTGAATAACAAAGCTCTAAATGGTTATTAGGAAGCCTATGATGATGCCCCATCAAGGGAGTGGCTATCACATTTGTTGATGGATGGTCCCTCAAAAAGAAATAAGAAGAAAGGTGGAATTAATCCATGGTTGAGATTAATCCAAATAAGAAAATTATTGCATGCATTGATGTAAAAGAGATGCTAATTTACCCAAAGGCAGTTATAATCAGGAATAAAAGTCAAAATAATAATTTACCCATAGGCGATTATAATCATTAAGTAGACCTAGATTGGTTAAAACTGATGGTGCCCCAGTTAGGGATGATTAGTAAGCATAACTCAAGGATTTATCTTAAAATATAGATTAAATGTGAGTGGGTGCAAAGTGATAAAATAGATAAATAGAAGAATAAGATTGATCAGTGTGAATGATTCAATTATACCTATCAATGAGGAGATGTTCATCCTGATTAATAATGATACAACTAGAATGGTCAAATGAGTTATAATAATCAAGGTGGGTGGGAGGATTTGCCAAGGTACCAAGGTGAAACTTCTATATCTCCATTGATTGTAGACCTTCTTAAAGCTAATTTTTTTTGTAGCATGTGATGGTAGGCATCATGAAGACTTGGCCAAAAAATGCATAAACACTGACTCCCAATATCTAATAAACACTCAAAAATAATGTACCAATGATTAAAAAAACATGATGACAATGTTAACGTATGAATATGGATAGATTAAAGAATAATGTGCACAAGGAATCACCTAATGAACACATATAGACAAGTTAAGGCAACAATGTTGAAAGCAAACAAACAAACAAATAGAAATCCTAAAAATGAAAGTAAAAGGAAGCATCCTAACAATGATCATGCCACAATAAGGCAGATCGAGGATAACTACTAGGCTTAAATAGGACAAATATTTTTGGATTTTGAAATATTATAAATATTTTTGGCATTTTGAGGTATCTTAACTCATTAGAGAATGACGAGATACGTACTCACAAAATGGTGAGAGTATTTGGTTTAGGTTGCTCACAAAATAGTGAGAGCATATGGAAAGGCGAACTGAGATGACCTCAACATGAATTGAGCATAACCCACATAGTCCTAAAATGACCTCATGTCATAGTAATTCCATCCACACAAAAGGTGAGGAAAAACCAACTATGTCCCAATAAGTTCTCAAATTTGGAAAACAGCCAATCAAATGAAAACAACGATGGCAAAGTGATTTCACAATGCATGATAAATAAATGTTGCCCATAGGTGGTTATAACTAGGATATAATGGCATAGGACAATGATACTAATTTGCCCATAGGTGGTTATAATTAGTATCAAGACTAGTGAAACACTGATTTGCCATAGGTGGTTATAATCAGTCTCACATAAACAAAATGATATAGCATGGAAAATAAAAGATACCTTCCCAGATCATCTATCACACTACTTTCATAGACTATCATTATAAACACGGATTGGATTAATTTTTGAAACTTGATCAAAATCCCCCCATTAAAAGGTGCAAGAAGAACCAAATGAACCAAGATAAAAATAGGATTGGGTAGGATGACTAAAAATAGGCTTTGGTCTAGATAGGAATAGAATGATAGGATGTATAAAATGGGAAGAGGGTTTTCCCCCAAGTGATGGGTTGAATGGCAGGATACATGACAATGGCAAAAGGATATGTAACAATGGTAATGGCATGGTAATGTGAAATGGTATGGTATATGTTGTTGGCTTGGGTATGGTTTTTGATTCTGTTGTTCCTGTTGATGGGGAGATGCACATCCTAATCAACAAATGATACAAATAAAATACTTGATCATTTTAATTGCTATCCCACACCTCATCTGAATAGCTTCTCTATCAAAAATGGCTTACACATTTAGTTTTCAAGAATGCTTATATGATCTTCATTGGTCATTGATTCTAATTCCTTCAAACATAGAGACAATGTATCTTTGTAGCCTCTACAAAGGAAAGTGCGACCATGGATGGTAAACAAGGACAAATAATGGATGGTAAGTTTATTTATGAAATGGAATGGTAGGTGATAATAGAATAATGGTGGGGAAACAAATGAAGATCAAGACTTTCAGTCATATGTAATGTTGTTGATGTTGGATTTGACATAATTTTGATTATGGGGGGTCAAAGACTTGTTCTTTTGATAGGACCACCAAATTTTTTTGTTATTTGATCTTGAGAGTAGATACCATCTGATTAGGCTGTAGATTAGAAGTTATTTTGATTTGATCTTTGATTTTTTCTTCATCAAGTAGTGAAGAAATTTTGTGCTCAGCTATTGGTGCCTCAATGAGGTTTTTAATAATGAAGTTGTCTTGATTGTCTTATAGCAACTTCGAGAAGGTTTCACTAAGGAATGTTGACTTTTGACTTTGATTGTCTTTTAGTAATTTTTAAAAAGTTTCACTAGAAGATTCTGATTTCTAACTTTGATTGTCCTTTAGTGCCTTCAAAAAGGTTTCACTAGGATAATGTTCTTATGCTATATGAATTTAGTCTTGGCCTCATTGTTATTCTTCAATTGTTATGTCACCATGGATGTAGTTTAACAAAGTTTTATTCTATTGATCCCAATAAACACTTGTGGGAGATGAAATGTTAATGATATGGCTATTTTGGTTGATGGTAATGGCCTGTGGAATGGTAATGGAATGGAGAGAGGTTGCACAATCCTCATAGAAGATACTAGGATAACTTGTGTCAAAGCTAAAGTACTCATCCTCAAAAACTATAGAAGGATCACAAATGTATTCAAATTGATCTGCAAGGCATGCATAACCAATATTGGAATAGCCACAAACATATTCTTCTTTTGAATCTAATTCTAACTCAAGGGAATCTGAATCCAATGTTGAGACTGATGCCAATTCAAATTTTGATTATAAATCTAATGTCATTTTAAGAATAGAACCTGACTTTAACTTTGATTCTTCATCTAATGGGTATTCTATTATAATGATGTCTTCTTGAATTTTTAGTATTGGATAAGTGACAACCTATAATGGCATGATGGGCTCTACTAAGACTAGTTTATCAAAGTGAGACTTCTCTAGGATGGAAAAAAGGTTAAGAGACAACTCCTCAGAGATTGGCTTGTCAATAGGAGGCTCTTGAAAAATAGACACATGATCCAGGTAATGATTTTCCCAAAAGCAGTTATAATCATTAAGAAGTGACTCAAAAAAGACTGGCTCATTAGAGTGAGACTCCCTAACAACTAGGATAGGATCAATAGGTGATTCATCATAGGCTAAGTTATCATAAATTGTTGATTCAATAGAAACATCTCATATTAGTTGGTTCTCTTTGCCTTGGTTCCAATGAGTTGAAAAATACTAGTTTTGAACATAGCTTGGTCTTCTAAGGATTGGATCGATTATGGGTTTGATGGGATTATTACTAGATGAGGAATGACATGTAGTTAGATAATGGTAGGGTATTGGGAATCATGATTGCTTTCATGAGCCAAAGGACAAAGTCCTAAGATGGTAATGATAGGGTGTTTTGGGGCTTGATTACTTGCATAAGCCAAAAGACTAGGTCCTATAATGATGAAGGGGCATTGTGGAGCTTGATTACTTACACAAACCAAAGGATGAGGTCCTGGTATAGAAATGGTTGTGTGTTGTGGAGCTTGGTTGCTCGCACAAACCAAAGGATGAGATCTTGGTATGAGAATGGTGCAACATTGTGGTCCTAGAATAGAAATGATATGATGTGGTAGAGCTTGATTACTTGCATAATCCAAAGCATCCAAGTCTTCCTCATAAACCATATCATCCTAGTTGTGAGTTGGCTCATAAGCTAGTTCTTGGTTGTGTTCCATGTACCAATTATTGAAAAGAGGGTATGGATTCATATCCCAAACAAAATTATCTATAGTTGGGTCTTCAAAGTCTTCCTCACAAGCCTTTTCATGCCAATCAAGGTCTCGATTTGGATTTTGTGGATTTTGACTATGTTCCCCATATGGAGTATTGTAGGGAGAATAATAAAACTCCTTATAAAATCTTTCTCTATAGGGGTTCCTAATGGGATCTTGTGTGGCCATTATGTCATAAGTTGGATTCTACATGACTCCACCATAAGTATAGCCAGACATATCTGTATAAATGATGAAATCTCCAAAAATGAAAAGGCTTAGAGTTCTACAAACTTTGAAAAATTATCTAAAGGATAAATGGTTCAAACTTGGTCCAACTTGGTCGAAGGGGTGGAGTTGTATCTGCAATGGGTTTGAAAGTGGAGTTGTATCACTAAAATGGCTTGTGTTAAGACTTGGCATTTAAATGTCATACACACAAAAGGTCAACCATCTAAATAAAAATTGTCAAAGGTCTAGGTCAAAGTATTCCAAACAAGGTCTAAACTAGGAAAGTGAAAATTTGAGTTACTAGGTCTTTTGTCCAAACATAGAGTCAAAAACTAGGCTCAAACAAATAGGTATGTGTTAGGACTTTTGGCCAAATGACATCAAAAGCTAGACTTGAAATAAAGATTGATGTGATTTGTTTTAATCTAACAAGTTTGGAAACAACTTTGACATAGACCTGACACACATAATAAAACATAAACCTGATCATTTGGCATAAGGCATAAGACAAAAGGCTCTTTGAAGAAAGACTATGTTTTCCCAAATAAAGGCATAAATAATGATAAGGATAGGTACTAAACAAACAAACCATCAATAGTTTTCAAATTTGGGTAATTGATTAATTGAAATTATGCAACCCAAAAGAGAAATATCTATGTATTAGCCCCATGAATTAAGGCCTAAACAAAAATCAATCAATGTTTGAATCCAAACTTGATAAGGCTTATTGAAAACTCAACATTGAAAACTAGGATTTGACCAAACAGGCTAGACAAGATTGGATAGCATGACAACACAAGACAAAGGTCCAAATGGTATACATGACATGGTTTGAAAAAAATGGTTTTTGATACAATGGTAAACAAGTCTTGAAACAAATTGAGCAGCCTAACGGTGTAAGCATGCTCGAATGATGTGATATATGTTATGTTTCAAAGACTCAAAAGGTTTAAAATGTTTTGACATGATTTGGGTAGCATAACACTACCCTCCTCAACTCAAATGGCACATACATAAATAAGTTTAAAATTTCTTAAGGCACAAGTGTGGTGTAAAATGGCCAGCATAATGCCTCTTTAGACAAAAGAGTGATGTATAGACAAATTGGTTTTGACATGGCTTATGAACAAACAAATAATTTTTAGTCTCAAGATATACCAAGAAAAAATGACCAAAATATACTAAGTATACTCGTCCAAATCCTAGCAAAGGTATGGCAATGTGGAGTTGACTAAACTAGCAAGTTTCGAATGTCTCTAGGAGAATCAATTGCATAATGAATTTCACATCAAACAATGCAAAATACAAGCACAAAAATTCGGTGACTGTAGCATTGGTGAGTTATAAAAAGGTCTAGTCCTTTTTACAACCACTACATTTTGTTTCTTGTTTAGTATAGTGTGATGTCCAAATATAGATACGCCTCATGTGCAACTCCAAAAGAGTAAGCGAAGTCAATGCTGGGAGGTGAAACCCTGAGTCAAAGATTACCTAAAGAACTTGTAGGAGGTAATGACATCCCCCTTGCCAGCCAAGATGAAATGAAATGAAAGACAAAAAAAGAAAGACTTTAGGGTCATTTTCAAGGTCACCCAAACTTTGACGAGTTTTTAGGGAGTGTTTTAGATGACATTCTTTCTAAGCCTTGGACTAGGCTATTTGCCATAGGAATGGCACTTCTGATTCTAAGGGTTCCCTAAAGGGGAAACATGGAAGATAATTCATGCAATACCCCTCTCTTTGATAAACAAAAGTATATCAAATAACTATTGAAGACAAAAATGACAAGTGTGTTCAATTTTAATCCCAAATGAAAGATTTGGTGGTGTTCATTTGACCCTTTGGTCTTAGTTGTAACTTTGAAAACCAATGATAAAAACACTTATTTAAGCACCTTAAATGTTACTTAAAGAACCAAAATAATGTTCCTAAGTCATTTTAAAATATTCAAAATGTGTTCTAAAACATGATTTATCAACCTTAAAATCTGCTAGTTACCTGTCTACCCTTAAGGCATCACTCCAAAAGCAAATATGTTAGATTAGAAACATTTTAAATAGATTTTTCAAATTTTATAAAAAAAATATGAAACTTGAATCTAAAATAATATCAATTTTTTAAAATTTAGGAGAAAACATGTGGTTTATAAAAAAAAACATCCAAAATAGAGTCTGTATGACCCCAAACCAAGAATTTTAAAATGGCCTATTTAGCTCTCAGGTTTGTGTTTTTAAGAAAAACATAGTGATCAACGTCAATTATATAACTGACATCAGTTACACTTACTAACCAATTATAGTTATCTAACTGACATCGGTTAGAGTAATAGTGATCGATGATGGTTTTAATAACTAATGTTGGTTACTATGTAAACTTGTGACAAAGAAAAATGGAAAAACAAAGTTAGAAAATCAAATTGCAAGAGTTTTAATGATGTAAATGAATATTTGAAAGTTTTAGAATGAAATTCTTCATGTGTGGGATGCATTTGGTCCCACCAAGTGTGCCATTATGTGAGCTAGGAATTTGACTTGAGAGAGGATGGTTAGTATTGTGTTAGTTTCAAAATGAAAATAAAATGAAAGAAACACACTAACTAGCATAACATATCTAGGCCTAGACACTAGGGAGATCTTAGTTAACAAACATGAATAAAACGCACAACTAGAATGCAAAATAAACCCTCTTTTACCTTCCTTAGATGCTCCAAAATATTTGTTTTAGAAGCTTGCTCAGCTTTGTGCTCATGAAGTCCTTGGTAATGGAAGCTTGTCTACCTCCATCTCTCCTTGGCACCTTTGGATTTTAGCTTGGCTTGGCTTGGAATCAATTTGGCATGGTAACACTACTTGCTTGAAGCTTTTAGAACCAATCCTGCATTATAACTTTGCATAAATTAAGCTTAGAAATAATGTTCATGGCCTCTCTATTTATAGATTTGTGAGATTGATCAAAATCAACCTGAACCATCCATCTCAGGATTGAGATGTGTGGCTAAGGATTAATCCAATTTTGTAATTAAAATTTATAAATAGGCTCATCAATATTTGGGATAGAGGATCAATTAAGAGGCATGGAGGCCTTTGATGAGGCATGGGAGGCATGAATAATGATATTAATGGCATTTATGGTCTAGGGATGTCTTCCCAAGAAATGAGGTTAACTAATGATGCAAATATTCAATATTAATTTCCAAAAATAAGTATTCAAAAATATCTATAGAATTATTTATTAGGCCTTGATTTGGATTAATTAGCTCTTAACCATGTTTAAGCACTTTGTGCACAAATTACTCAGATTGATCAGAATGCCTTGTTATTGGTCTAAAATTTAATTCGATTAGAATTTGAAGGTGATGTCAGATGCATTGGATCCATTATCCCATTTAGGATATTATCAATAGAAAATAACAAAGGCATGTGTCTTGTGGAAAATATTTTATAGGAAAGAACAATCTAGAGCACCTAGGTGCAAAATTGGCATTTTGACTCAGAATGATCTAATCAAAGTTATTTGGCCCATAAATTGCATTACAACATTTAGGGATACCCTAGCCAAAATCAGAACTTGAATATGTAATTTCACATCATTTAGCATGTTTTAGCATTTTTAGGCTAAATTATATGTTTTAGGTAGAAATTGGTCAAAAGCATGGTTGGAGGTCATTGGTGGCCAGATTTAGGTGTCTACAAGATCTACATTTGTAATAGGTTCTGGGTGGGAACCAATTACCTCCTCATCCTCATCCTCTCCCTCACCCATGGTAGCCACTATTGTCTTGGTTGTTAGCGATTGAGGTTTGGCATTGCCCTATGCTCGAGATTCATGGATATCACTGATCAATCGGTAGTCATTGGTGTCATTAGTGTAATCATCACAAATTTTACAATACTCAGACACCTTAGTGTGCATATCCCTTTGAAAAAGAGGACAAGAATGGACATCATGTTCCTCATGGCATATTTCACATGTTTGTTTTAGTACCATGTGGATGTTCTTGCACGAGTAGTTACTCCTCGTATGTCCTTCAATTTCATAGTTGGTACACCAAACACCACTACATGTGTCATGTACATTTTTGGTTGTTAACTTTTCTAGATGTCATTCCATTGAGGCTATCTAGGTCTCTATGAAGGGACTAATCTCGGTGTCAATGCTTTCAACTACTTCAGCATGAGGACTAGCTTCTAAAGCCTCATGTGGGATAGTGAAGGTCTATTGTGACAAGGTTCATTGAAAAGGTAGTAATAGTCCTCCCAAAAACCATTGTGCATATTGGGTGGCATTAATTTCAAAGGATAGTTTAGATAGTAAGGTTTTAAAACTTACATCATAGTCATGTACACTCTCTGTAAGTCCTTGTTTTATGTCCTTCAGTTCTGCTATACTCTATTTCTCAAACTTAAGAATGTCAAATTCCTGTAGGAAGGCTACTTTGAGTTGATTATAATTGACTACTACTTTTTGAGGGTCAAACTTCTGATACCACTTGTGAATTCACTCTAAAAGTGTAGTTGTACACTACGTATCCTTACGTTCAAAAGACATGATGCCTCGCACTCTCAAATTAGTTCATACTTATGGACATGCTTAGCTACATTCTCTACCCCTTAGTATTTAGGTAAGTTCACTATCATCTCATAGTAGACTATAGTGGGTTTTGATGGTTGAATAGGTAATTTTTGGGAAGATCCAACACATATTCCTTAAGGAGGGGGCCTGCTTCCTCCTAATCCACCTCTTAATCCTCCTCTAACACCCCTAGTAGCAGTGCTTGTGGGAAGGGGAATAATAGTGAGATGGTTACCCAAGTTTAGGCATGTAATATGGCCTTGAGGTCCAGACCCACTAGGCATTCCAAACTATACCATAGAACTCCCTTGAAGAGGGAAAGATAATGTAAAATTTGAATGAGCATTTAATGGCTAGTTTCAATTTCCTTATTGGTTCAGTTTGTAAATCTAAACTGTCTGTATCCCAATTTTGTATACATACTCTATTTGACTCAAAGGTATGAGCATGCACTATGGTGTGGGAACTTATTGGATTTACACTTAGTTCCTTGACTCTTGTAGTCCATCTTATTTATCCTTCATAAGATAGAAGTGGCAAAGAACCCAACTCAAAAATGATGGGTTCCTCATGCGTGTTCACTTCCCTATAGCTCCTCATAACACTCCTAAAGGTCTCTTGGGATCTTCCCATACTTTTAACTCCCATGATCCTTTATTGAGCTTCATCATACTTTCATTTCTATGATGTTCACTGGCTTGCTACCATGTTAAACTCCCAATCTTAAATCAACCCCTAGTCTCCCCTCTAGAATGTACGGCTCATGTACAGAAGAATTTAACCCTCCATGGGTATAGTTTCTAATCCAAGGTTAATAATTAATTTTTTAATTTTGAAGGCAAAAAGTGTGAGATAGTGACCCCTTAGCTCTAGGAGAAATTAGAATTCAAATTCTTTAGAACATGAATAGGTGATCACAGTGTACTCTAAAATGTAGTTATTTTGAACTCCTCTCCACCAAAAGTTTACTGCTCACATCCATAGAACTCCAAGTCATGCTAAAATCCTCTATCATTTGAGCATCCAAGGTTACCTCCTTCCAAGATTTTTGGATCATCCTTGAGCATATGTTATTATCCAATCATGTAAAAGAATTGGAACCTTGAAAAAGAAGGTTTCATATAAGGGACTGTAGAGATTTTTCTCTACCCATTATCATACAAAGATTCTTGGCTCAAGATACAGAACTAAAAATTTATCTTTGACACTGGTAACCCATTCTTCTATATTCTCTAGTGTAATGCACTCAAACATTTTTTCATGATTATGCTTCAAATACTTCATGTCTCAGTAATGAAACTAAAATTTTGGTTTATTTTAGTTAATTCCAAATTTGGCACTGAATTATATCCTAACAAGCGAGCACATTGGCCCTATCACATGAGAGTTAAGTCTTGTGCACTCACCCAAAGTGCATAGCAAAAGACTAGTTCCCAAAGGTTTTGTAACATAGTAATGTATGTTTTTTCATCCGTCATTAGACATCTCTAAAGGATTATTTAATAACACAAATATACTACTACTATCCTTCTTTTCCCAAATGTAACTACCACTATTACAAGGATCGCCATTATTATCTAATAGTAGTGACTCAAAAAATAAAAAGATAGCAATAACAAGACAAAGAAATAAATCATATCCATATCTAGTACTTAGTGTATTTCAGCATTCGTAACACAATTTGGTAAAAATTGATATCTCCCATTAGATGTTTAATGAATTACAAGGCAAACCTCTATTATCTATTCTCTAAAAAGACCATCCTCATAAAATATTACAATAGGGGTATTTATATTTATTTTTCCCTAACCAAGTGTTACTATCATTAATGTAAGATCAAATAGTGCATGTACTTCCAACAAACTGACACTTTACAACATTTTTTTCCTGAGGACCTAGGACCCTATGCCCCTAGATCCTCACTCTATGTTATAAACTAGTAGCCATGCATTCCATTCCTTATGAGTTGGTACAAAACCTTTGATCAAAATGGTTGAAGTGTCCCATATGAATCATTATTCTAACTATTCCCACTTCCCACACACTATTCTTCCCACATGTTCCCTTAGTCTTCTACTTTTGTTTCAAGCCCTATGTTCTCAAGTTCCTCATGACATTCTCTTTTGATAGGGTCATCTCATGCTGGTTCTCCTACACTATTGTCCTCTCACACCTAGTAATTCCCACCCACAATGCTTTTATGCATGTTATCTATGTATCATAGTCCTCCTATGCCATGGTCCTTCTATTTCATATCAGTCTTGTGCTGAAATGGGACAATGGTCCTTCTATGTCATGCTAGTCCTACATGTAAAAATGGGATAGTACTTAGTCAAAATCAAGGGGCCAATAAAAGACGTCAATATCTTTATGATATTCCATTCAGATGGTACCTTGTTCAACCAAGGGGAATTTAGAGTCCATCTGGATCAATTCAAATAGGTTATGAAGGAGAAATTAGCCAAGGAAAACCAAGAAGGGGCCCGAATAGTGATGGACCTATCAACTCAGTCCATGATGAGCATCAATCAGGTCTTCAATGTCCAAGCATCAATGGAAGCAACCTTTCAAATATCCTAGAGACTGGTAGCTCAAGCCAATGTAATAGTTAAGAAGCCCCTAATGAAATTGGCCAACCTAAACAAAAAATTTAATCTCATGCCAACTTTATTAGAATCTCAGAGAACCTAATCAAATCAGTTAGGATCTATCCCCTCTCATTCACCTCCTCATGTCAACTAGCGGTCTCCCACAAATCTATTATAGGTTTATAGGGATTTTTTTGTTTAAATTATAAAATATAGTTATAATTATAATGAGTGGCCATCATGGCCTAGGATGGGATCCTTGTGTATTTTGGAGGTGAGCCCCAATCCTTATCTATTTAAAGAATAACCTTATTGTATTATAGAAGTTGACTAAAATTTCTTGCAAGTGTTGTTAGATTACTGCCAAGATTTTACCTACATTTCCTTCATCACTTAGACTATAAAATCAGCCCATATCAATTATTGTAACATCATTTTAATCTTTTAGTGAATATAATCTCTATTTTTTACAAGAGGGTCTCTTTTGTGTTTCAATTTTATTTCATCTTCATGTTTGAATGATCATCAGTGCTAGGTTAAATGGATTAACACTTTGTTACTTTATGCATGTTGTGGTTATGATGTCCTTAGCTATTATAATCTTTGTGTGAGTTTTTTCAATTCCCCCTTTGGTAGTATCTATAATTTGTGTTTCAAGCTAAAAATTATTGCATGGCATTTATGTGTTTTCAACAATAAACCCCTAGTACTCATCATTCAAGATAACTTGCATTGAATGCATACTCTCGATTCCCTCAAACTCAACCCATTACATGTTCTTGGAGGTAGAACTCTAGTGAAACTTGCTTTACAGTGGTATAACTATGATATAGTCACTTGGTTCGATGACCAGTGCATTGATCTCATTTTAGACCTGAAGGCTTCCCTTTTCTTCCTTACCCTTCCCTCTCTTTTATGGTTTTTTTAGTGAAATTAAAATACCCATTCCCCTTATGTTTAGAAATAATAAGCCCAATACACAATTATTCATAGCAATTTTTAACTTGTGTGTAGGATATCGGATTGAATTTTTGATGGTGATAGTACATCTCTTAGAGACTATTATGTAGAATCCATTTTTGAATTCCAATACCCACAATCATGCCCTAGGTTAATCCTAGATCAATCCTAGAATAGAGGATGAAATTCTATAGTTGTCCCCACCTTCCTCTTTTCAAGGAAAGCCCAATCTCATGGGCATCTCATGAGAAGGAGAAGATTGGAGTGAACAATAATTTCTAATATAAAAATTAAGTGGATACATAATCCTTCTAGGAAGTCTATGATCTCTAGCTTTTAGGCTTGTTAGGTAGCCTATAGGACCTATGATTTTATCTTAAGTTTGATGGAATTGTGCAACTAGTTGGAGTGTGTACGTACATATGTAATAAAATTATTCAAATTGTAAGAATACTATATGGTCATGTAAAGAATTAATTATGTGTGTAAAAAAGTGGGTTCACTTGTGCAATAAACCTACATGGTAAATGTAAGAAAATTTAATTAAAATGTAAGGAATTTATAGGCCTTGTAGGAAAATTTAAGGATTTTGTACAAAATGTGTAAGGGTCAGTTTACTTGTGTAATTAAACCCACAAGGACATGTAAGATATTGTTTTGTTTAATTTAGATTAATAAAATCAATAACCCTTTAATTAGATAGAAACTAATAGAATATAATTTGGCTATGAATTGGTATAATAAGCACAAGATACAATTTTCTAACAATGATTTCGACAAGCAAGTTCAACAAGGGTAATAAAAATAATGAAGAGGGTAGAGAAAGAATTAGCTTATTTGTCACACTTCCCTGACATGTGCAAACTGATTGGCTGACTAGAAGCTATGTATATTGATTTAGTTTATTTATTTATAGATCTAGTGACTATTTTTGATCTGGGAATGCATTTTCAAGAAGAGGAAAATATAGACTACCACTATTATCCTCTATTGATCTATTTTTTCCTTATCTATATGCTAACTATGCAATATTGAACACAACTGGGAATGAATAAATAGATTTTATTAAACATGTGCAAATGAAATAAGATTTATCATTGGTCTAGGACATTATCACCAAGAAGAGTAAAGTATATACTACCACTACCATAAGCTATTGGTATATGTTTTCCTCTATTAAAAATTAGGGAAACTGAAGGCACAATCACTATTGTTTTCTTGAAACATGTTTATATGTGTAAATTTTGATGTTTGATGCATGTGGATGACTTATAAATGACTTCTCCAAAGTTTAAATCTTGGTTTCCTACATAAACACTTGAGATATCAAATTAGGGGGGATTAGGTGAAAGAGATTGAGTTGGACTAACTTTAGTCAATCCACATTGAAAGACCATGCATTACACTACATTTCCAATGCTTTGAAGAGGGATAAAGCTCAAATGTATTTCTCCCACATAAGCATGTGTTTGAAATGGTGATATGAAGATCTAGATGTTCTTTCTCTAGCTTACCCTTGGAAGAAGCATGCAAATGTATCAATACTTTAAATATAATTATAGTAATTCAATCTAAGTAATGTATAATTTTGTATAACTCTTAAAATGTGAGAGTTATTATCTCAAATGCCTTCTTACAACTTTGTTTATATAGGGATATCTTATAATTTGAATCAAAAACTTAGTGGCACATGCAATGGACCAAAAATACCTTAAAGGGGAATCAAAAGTAACGAGTAGAAAGAGGAAACATGTAGAAAGAGAAATTAAAATATTAAATGACAAGATCATCAAGAAGGGGATGTGAAATAGAACATGATAAAAGATTTTTCCTATATCTTGTCCTAGACCCAAAATAACCTCAAAACAACAAAAGGGTTTAGAGATCTCTATTTTTAAATATGTTTTAAATAAAGTGGATAGGAAAAGGGGGTCATATATTCTTATAAAATTATAAATTAAAAGGGGGAAATACATGCTTACACCATTAAGTGTTCAATTTTTAATTATAGGATCCATATTAACAAAGTATTTAAAAGACATTGTAAAACAAGCATTGTTCCAAATTTAGGTGTCTACATCCCCCTGCCCTCACTGCCCACCATCCACCCATTCCCCCATCCATTTAATCTAACATTTTAGTGAAATAAAATTCTTGATGAAAGCAAAAAATAGAATGTAAACTTGTATAAATGATTTTCATGTAGACTTCTCATGTGCCATGATGATCCAAAGTGTTCCTAAAAAATGAGATGTATGTAGTTAGGTGCAATTATTATTTAAGTGAAGTAAGAGAGATAAGCTTAAATGAACTATTAAAAATGTTATTCAAGGTATAAATAAAAATGTATGTGTGCTGCAGATAAATATTAATATCAAGGGTAAAGAGTTGACCCAAACACCATGGAGAAGAATAAGGGGCTTATAACATCTATTCATTTTTTGGCCAAGGAAATAGATAAGCTTTCAAGTGGTCAATGTGATGAATGAAACCATTGAGGGATGTAGAAACCTTAATGTGTTGATTCTAGTAATTGCATTGACTAGATAAATTTTCTTTTATGTTGAACTGGAGAATTTAGAGTGATCAATCCTTAATTTCAATTATACCTTTATAAAATAAATGACACCCATTCATGGATGCAGAGACCTCAATTTATTCATTTGGTGTTTGTAACCCCAAGATGTGAAATGGTTTAAAATCTAAAATGGATTCACATGCAATAGTTTTAAAGGGTGAAAAATATCTAAGTTATGCACTTTAACTAAATCACACAGTGTATATCGATTTAGATTCAATTGTCCATGTTTTCCCTAGTTCATGTATGCATGATCAAAATAGAATGGATGACATCCATGCCCCTACCATGTCTGCAAATATAAAATAATATATAGTATATGACATAAATATGTATTATGCCCCTTTAACTTGAAACATAGTATAGTGTCCATGAATTTATATCATGCCTCCATTGAATTTCAAAAATGTTATAATGTGCATTAATCTAGGTCCCATTGATAAATGTAGAATCTTTAACTGTATGTAGATTTAGACTTGTAAATTTTGTTCAAAACTTGTACATAAATATGTATCATGCAACTAAAATTATATAAATTTGTATTTCATTCATGTAATATGAGTGCATATGTATAATATATACCACCATAATCTGTACCAATAATTGACTATTTTGAACCTTTTTGCAATCTTTAAAAATGTAATTTTGCAATATTTTGGAATATATAATCTATCGTTTATAATATGATTATATGTGCATGGCATATGCCCCCCAAATATTATACAAATATCTAAACCTCTGATTTCACACTGTGATGTAATGAATAATCAAATATTTGAATTCCATTGGTTTCATAGTAAATAATTTGTATTTTTCCCCATTTTTACCCCCTTTCAAGGTGAGGGATGAGAGTAGTGAACTTATTAAATAAAAATATATATAAAGTTAGATAAGTTCAATAAGTTAGAATGGTTAGTATAATGTGTATTAGATTTTTAATTTACCATGATGTAAAATATGTTGGTCACAACAGATTATAAATGATATAATATGAGATAGTCACAATCGATTACAAAATATGATTACTAGAGGTAATGGTGCTTGTATCATTAAGTACAAAATTAACACATTTGTAAAGTTGGCATTATTAACTAAGTATCATCATGATGTGGTATAAGGTGTCATGTGTGTCTTGATGTAATTTACAAAATGTGTTTTCAATAAATAAAAATCAAGATATTGATTACAAAAGTTTAAATCGATGAATTAAATTAACTACATAATAAGCATAATAAATGATATTGTAAAAAGTCAACTTAAACAAATAATAGGGTGAATTTTTTTATAATTTCATTTTCAATGCTAAATTATGTAAAGTGAGCTTTGACTTTTTAATATGCCTAGTTGATGAGTTGCATTGATGCTTCAATTTGAGTGCTTACAAACTACTTTATAGACACATACTACAAAGAATATAGTGTATATCATAATTACTCAATTTTTCTATTATATTGTATGATTTGGGGTTATTTTTGGTGAAATTTTAGCATTTTGAGAGTTAGAAATTTAGAATTTGATGTTTTTGACCTAATTGGGTTGATGTTGTATTTTTATATTAACCTTTTTGTTGAAAATGTTTTGCCTGTATATTACATTTATTTGGATTTGAAGTTGATAGACCTTATGTGTTCTATTTTTTCAAAATGATCTTTATGCACATGAGCTTATATATGGGAAACATATAATTACCTTCCTATATTTGGGGTTAGATGATGTAGTTTGGCATATATTAGAGGAGGTCATTTTGATGCACATTGGTTAATTATTCCAAATTCTATATAATATGCATTTTATGACTACATTATAGAGTGATAGAATCATGATACATATACTTTATGATTTTTTATGGCTGAGATGACCGTCACACTAGAGGATGTGCAACATAACTTATAGTTCCCATTGTTGTGAGAGGGCCATGGTGATGGATGTAGGATGTACAATTGCTTATACACAATGATGAACTAATGCATGATGGTTTGTATTGTTTCCAATTTTATTAGATGATCCTAATATTGTGCCCCCAACATAGGGTGAAGTGGGTTGAGATGATAGAGGTGTAGATGGAGGAGGAGGAGGTAGATCAAGTTAACCAATTTTCCATATCATGTTGTATAGTCTATTGATGGACATGCCCAAGTTACAATAATTATTATGGATGTTATATCTGAGTGTGAGTGTTTATATGATTATGTGTATGTGTTAGTTGATATTCATTTATAATTTGTTACTAATTTATTCTCATAATTTGGTATGGTAGGTGATGTGTGTTAGTCTATGATGGTAGATGCAGTTATATTTACTTTAAAAAATAATGTCCTCTTTGATGTAGTCGGTAGCGGCTTGGTGGAGATAAATGATTAAATTATGGGCAAGCATGCACATTTTTTTATCCATGAATGATAAAATTTATGGCATATACAATAGTTTCTATCGAGTGTGCTGACTTACAATCTTAGCCCAATAAATATCTTGCATCAAGTTATGATTTGATCTATTTAGGTAATTTCTCGATCGAATTTATGTTTTTTAATATGATCATACACATGCCATGGTTAAAATTGGGATACTTTAGAGGTAGATTAAATGATATAGGACACAGTCATGATCACATGGCATGATAAGATAATATGAGGCCTTCACTTCACAAGATAGAAAGCCATTTAGTAGTGATAATTCAAATGGTGAGGATGCCCCCATCATTGATTGGCATTTATATTGTAAACATGATTTTTGATATATATATAGAGATCATTTCATATATGTTAGTATTTTATATGTGTATGTTGTATGCTTTGAATTTTTCATATTTATGAGTTTTGTAATCTAATTATCGTTAATATAATATTGTAGAATTACAAATGTATGATGTATAATGTTTTGATAGCAATAATTATTGTTAATATCTATTACTTGTTAGTATAGTGTAGATGATATTGTTGTTGAAAAATGGTTTCCAAAACTATTTGTAAAAATTAATTCATTGTAATATGGTTAGAGTATTGGTTATTCGACAATTTAAAATGGTTCCACTATTGAATATTGTACCACCCTATTGACTTGTAGTTTTAGTTGTTCCATATATACCTAATTCACTTTTGGCTTCCATATTTGTTTCAGAGAAGACATATATGCAATTTTAACATATAATTTTGGAGCATTTGTGGTTGGACTTATGTTAGTATCATCTCTATCAAGAGATCAAATGACCAATGATTCCCAAGTAGGAATATGTTGGGATAACTCGGTTGTGGTAGACTATGAAATATAAGGAGGACTTCTTCTAGTTGTTTGTTTCTGCAAACGTTGATGGACAATTTGTTCCTTGCTAGGAATGTCATATGGGATGTCCCAATCTTCTTAGAACAACTACTAGAAGAAATGGGAGAAGAATACCTAGTTATCTTGTTCTCAAATGTGAACACTCATTTATCATAAAGTTGTGTAATATTTTATCTTAAAGCATAACAATCATTATCTCAATGCCCATTAATACCATGATAAGTGAAAAATGGTTGACTTTTGACCCTATAAAAAAGTGAAAAATGGTTGACTTTTTACCCTATCAAATATGTGAGGTCGTTGATAATAATTTAGAGGAAGAGTAATCAAATTTTTATCCCACAATGTATGTAAGATATCATGTGTTATATCTCTAGGGTGATAAAACTCAAGTAGTTTTTTCTTAGTAGAAGTAGATACTTTTACTATAGGATCTATTTTGTAAGTTGATTCTTTTCCTTTATGTGAGACTTTTATTGATTTTTATTTTCTATGAACTATTGGTATAAAATAAGTTATTGGAGATGGATTATAAACCTCTTTTATCAATTCTTTTCCTTTTTAATAATATTTAACAATTTTTTTACATTTTAAATAAGATGCATTGAATCATGCATTATTAATTACTAACTCACATGCCTATTTGTGCACATCCATATATAAATTCTCAAAATAAGTGTAAGGATTGTGTAAATATTTTTATTTTAGTGGAGAAAGAAGTTCATTAATATATATGAATTGTATATCCAAATATGAAGGTCTATATGTCAAAGAGTATAAAGCATTCTTGAATTGAATAGTGTAATATCTAATGGACTCATCATCACCTTTCCTTAAGCCTTGTAAATGTTCCAATGTCAATTTATGCATTTCATGCTTATGATAATATAATAATAATAATATGTCATATAACTTCTTGAAAGTGGATAAAAAACCATTAGAAATACTATAGAACAAATTATAAGCATCTCATGTTAGCCTCCCATGGAAATATTTTAACAATATGTGTCAATCTTTAGCCCAATCAGCAAATTAACATGCATATTATGTTAAATGGTTTTCAGGGTCTCTATGACCATCAAATAATGGATTCATATGCATGGAAAACTATTGGATAAGTATTCTCAAATACATTTTGTGTAAGAGGTTGATCTTGAATGATATTATCTTTAATATTAGTATGGCACAATAATAATTATAAATTAAGATTTGACACTTATTTTTTAAGGTCTTCTATAGTATTCATCCTAGATACAATATGGATAGTAAGAATAGTTGTGGTTGGGAAATTTGAATCAAGGGTTTTAATTTACCATCTACTTGAAACATAAGTATAATAAAATCATCATGACTATCATTACATTTTAAGTCCACATCATTGCATAAGTTAGAAATGATGCATATAGTATCATTCATATCACATGATGTTTGTAAAGAAGAAATTATATCATTTTGAATGTCATGAATATTTTATTGTAAAAAGTGACTATTTCATGACTTTTGGGAAGGAGATAAATAAATATTGTGCTCATGTGTTTCTAATTATGTTTCTAAAGACAAAAAGAGTGACATTTTTTTCCTATAGAGAGAGAATAAGATAATCATATTATTTTTGTAACATTTTCATCATTTATATAGATATAATGTGAATCACTTTCATTTTTTTAACATTGGTGTCATATATAGAGAGAAAGAGAAGCACTTTCAATTTTTGTAACAATGAAATCATCTATAAAGAGAGAAAGATAAACATTTCAAAATTTATAGCATTTACATCTTCTAGTAAAGGATAAGCATATTCCACTTTTGTAATATTAGCATCATCTACTAAAGAAGAAGCACATTGAACTTTTATAACATTTCCATCATCTTGTAAATAAGAACACACTCAACTTTTGTAACATTTTCATCATCTAGCAAAAAATAAACACATTAAAATTTTATAATATTTTCATTATCTAGTAAGAAAGAAGCACATTCAAGTTTTGTAACATTTGCATCATATTTATCATGAGAAACATCTATGCATGTAAGATTATTATTATCTATACTTTGATTCATATATTGTTTTTTTATTCTTATGCATGTTTGTTTAATAACATTGAATGTGATGAAGTGTAGTAGTAAAATATAAAGACAAATGAGGTGTATTTTCACATAAAGTATCTTTATATTGTAATTCATGCAACATAAAAGGATTAGAAAGATTTATATTATCATTATGTTCTTCTTATTTTAAAGTATGATTAAGAGAGGTTTCTAAAGGAATAGGGAAGCTATGATTTTTTATTCTGACCTGGTATAGTATTTCTCTTCCTCATTATATGTTTCTTCATAATCAAAATTATAATCCTTGCCTTCACAATCATATTCCTCACATACATCATTATCATTGTTGAACGTACATTAATTATAATTAATCCATTCATTATAGTAATAATATGGTATAGAATTGCTAAAAATTTAAAAATCTAAGGATGAAAACTATGAGATTTTGGAATACAGGTAGACATTTTAATATATTCATTAGAGTGATCATATGGTATAGAGTTGCAAGAAAATATAAAATCCAAGGGATGAGGATTTTTATCATTTTGGATAGAGGTATACTTATTAACACTTCTAAACCCTAAGATGGAAAGAAATAAAGGAATAATAACTATTCCAACAACATACTCCAATATGCAAACCCTAAGGGAGATGGTTAAAAAATAATTTTCAATAAACTATGTGGGTTCACCAATATTTTTTATCTAAAATTAGAATAATAAAATCAATAACCCTTTAATTAGATATAAACTAATAGAATATACTTTGCCTATGAATTTGTAGAATAAGCACAGAAAAAAATTTGAAAACTATGATTTCAACAATCAAATTCGATAAGTGTAATAAATAAATGCAAGGGGGTAGAGAAATACCTAGCTTATTTGTCACACTTTCATGATTTGTGCAAATTGATTGGTTAACTAGAAGTTGTGTATATTGAATGTATTTTGTTCATTCAAGATATGGTGATTTTTTTGTTATGGGATGGTATTGTTAAAAAGATGATAGTATAAATTACCACTACCATCCTATGTTGGTCTATCTTGTTTTCTACTAAAAATAAGGAAACTAAAGGCAAAATCACTTGAATCTATTTGAAACATGCATGTGTGCATAAATTTGGCCTTTGGATGCATGCAGATGACTTGCAAATGACTTCTCCAAATTTGAAACTCTAGTTTATTCACAAACACTTGAGATATCAAATAGGGGAGGAATCAGGCTAAAAGGATTGAGTTGAACTAACCTTGGTCAATCCTCATTTAAAGACTAAGCATTGCATTACATTGTCAATTTTCTGAAGAGGGATCAAACTCAAATATAGTTTTCCCACCTAAATATGTATGTGAAATGGTAATATGCAAATTTAGATGTTCTTTCTCATAGCTTACCCTTGGCACAAGTATGCAAATGCAACAATACTTCAGATATAGTTCTACTAATTTAATGTAATCAATTTACAACTTTTTATATCTATTGAAATTCGAGAGTGTTTATCTCAAATCCATTCTAATAGCTTTGTTATATAGGGATTTATTACAATTTGAATTAAAAACTTAGTAGCATGACAATTGACCCAAAAGACCTTAAAGGGGACTTAAAATCAACTGCTATAAAGAGGAAATGTGTCAAAATGAAAGTTAAAATATTGAAGGACAATATCATCAAGAAGGGGACAAGATATAGGACATGACATATGATTTTTCCTATATCTTGTCTCGAACTCAAATAACCTCAAAAAGGCAAAACGATTTAGAGATATATATTTTTAAATGAGTTTTAATCAAAGTGGATAGGAAAAGGGAGTCATAAAGTCATAGAAAATTATAAATTAAAAGGAGAGAATATACAAGACATGTTCCATTAAGTGTTTAATTCTTAGCTAAGATCTATATTAATAAAGTGACTGAAAGATATTATAAAACAAATAATAATTGTAAATACAAGAATGGGTGTATAAAGAGAAGTAAATAATTTTTTAAGGAGGATAATCCCTATATTAATGAAATTTGGTGAAGTCTTATGGAAGATAATTCTATTTCATTTCCCAACAATAGCTCATTTGGGGGTAACCTTTCATTGTTGGGAGCTTAGAATATTGAGGTGGAGGTCTTTGTGTTGGAGTTTTGAGACTTGTATTTTATTTTTAAAATAGTAGAGAAGAGGTAAGACCCCTTATTTGAGCCTTGTTTTATTATGTAATTCTAGAAAATGTGTAAAATAAAAATATTTTACTCTACTCTCATTTTGATAAGTAGTTAGTATAAAATGGGAAGTTAACTTAGTATTATAAGATAGTTATTTTTATAAGAGTTAAAAAATGGAGAATAATAGAAATGGAAAACTTATTTTGTGATTTCTCTCTCTCATTATACTTTTGGTTTTAAATATTTCATCTTACTTACTTCATATGTTAGATTTTTTGTTCAATACTAATATGAATTAAACTTGGAATCAAAAGAATACAGTTTATTTATAAGAACTTAAATAAATGAAATTTCTTCTATACAAAGAAAATAAAATTTTAGACTCCATTTTTAAGAATATTAACCTAAAAATAATCCAAAAAATGGACTTTAGTTGTTATGAAAGACATAATTTTTTGTGTGTGTGTGCATATTGTTGTAGTGAAATTTGACCACAAATTGTAAATTGTAGATTTGAAATAGCAAGTTTGATAGAAGATTTGTTGACTAAATTACATTATTAATTATTTTATAATTAATTAAATTCATTAAATGACTATGTATTTGTGATTCATGGTATATTAATTATTTTTAGAATTAATATATGTGTAAATATAAATTGAAAAGTCAATTTTCATATTGTAAATTTGTCTAAATAAAAATAAAATCAAAAGAGAGGCAAATGTAGGCTTTTCATCTTCCACAGGAAGGAAAATATTGTACAAAAGGGAAAATTCTAGATTTTGTAGAGGTGGTTCTTGTTTTTCACAAGCTATGAGATAGAGATACTTGCAACTTTATGTGGAGCCATGTTATTTCTAGATTAGAGCAATAAAATACAAGCAAATAAGTGATACTCTTTTGGGGTGTTTGTACATATAGGATATCCTTTGTTTAAAAATTCTAAATTTCTATTTGTAGATGAAGAATCCAATAAAATTCTACATTAATTTGATTATATGCAACATGTGGTGTTTCTAAACTTTTTGTTGAAATCTCTGTATAAGCTTTCTTGATGTCCATGAGTTTCTACATGTTTGATCTCATTAAAACCTTATACTAAGTGTATGTAATAGGGGTTGTGAGGAGACTTTATGATTCTAGGCATGTCTTTTATTCCTTAAATCCTGCTAATTTTATGCTCATCCTTGTGTGAGAGGAAGGACTTTTCATTTATGTTGTTTAATCTTGAGTTATCCCGGTGGTTCTTCACTTTTATCCCATTGTGGGTTTATCCCAATTTATCTTTTTTTTCCTTTTATACTTTCAGGTTAAAAGTACACAATAAGCCCCAAATTATTCATATCCTATGAGGGAACTACCCTTCTCAATTGTAGAGGAGAATCATCATTCTCTACGGTGATATCTCCAACTATTGGTGAGTTTTCTTTGCTTCCTATTTATAGAGTCACAAATCTAAGGTGACCAAATTTTACACCAAAAATTTTTGGAAACTCTATTGGGGATCAAAAAGGTAGCTTTGATTTTTACATTTTAAAGGGAATATTCTCCTTGAAAAATAATATTGGCAACTCCGTCGAAAATATTTTTGGAAATGATGAAATGCAGCGTATGCTTCTAATTTTCTATTTTTTCTAGTGATGCTCATATATGATTTTTATTGAAAGTATGAAAATATTTTAGATGAAAAAAAGTATGCATACTCTGGAAACATTGGGTGGCAAAAGGAATAAAAAATAAAAGAGATAAACATTTCAAATTAAACCAAATTAGGGGTTGATTGCGTTTAGCAAGTGATGATACAACAAATAATGTATTTCTCTTCATACCAAATTGCAAAGACAATTAAATATTTGAATTTGTTAATGATAATAAAAGAGTACATTTTTTGAAAAACTTATATACAGTCATGCAAGTAAAAAGGAAATAAATTTTCCTATTCTAAAGCTTAGCCAAAGTAGAAGAATGTATGGAAAGGAAAATTCAACTACCTTTCAAGAGCATGAGATGAGTCATGAAGGTAGTGGGCTTAATATTGGTGAAGAGAAGGTATGTAATGATGTTGATCATGAGCACATAACAAGTTTTGAAGAATAACCAAGAAGCAATTCACAATAAATTTCTAGGCATTTGGAATGCCAAGAGGTTTTAGTCCCTAGTTTACATTTGGAGGCACCTATGGGAGATTTGGTTTAGCCATTCATGGTTAAATAATTTCAAAAGCAGCCAAGAGATGAGGATGTTGGAGGTATTTCTCATGTTGTTCATGTTTCAAGTTTCAAATCAATGTAAATCCCTTTCATTCATGAACAAAATACAAGTAATTTTTAAATTTTGATTGTGCAAGGCCAAGTGTTTGAATCAATGTTTGTTTTTCTTCTTATGCCTCATGTCTTTCACATTGATGCAATAAAAAACACATCATTTTCTTTACTCTTGTCTTTGCATGTGAGGTCTTCATTTTGCCAAATTTTATCCCGCAAAGGTTCATACTTTACCCAACCGATAAATGTATTTGTTTAGCCTTGTTTTGTTTTTCATCCCTTTGTAAATAGTTTTAATTTCCAAAAAAAATTGGCTTGTGTTGCTTTCCCCTCCCTTTTTTTTGTTGTGTCTATTTATGTGTATTTTCAATAAAACCCATCTTGTGAGTTGTCATGTTTTATATTTCTCCCTGCATTTGTCTCTTGATCCCATAAGGTATTCGGGTGAATGTGTTCTTGCCAGAGATCATGTTTTTTTAGTGAAGGTTGTGGCAATAATTTTGCATATACACTTGCTTTGGAGCTATGTATTTAGTGTTTTATTGGTTGTTTTTTTTCCAACAAAATTCTTTGTTTCAGAATTTAATGGGAAAGCTAATGGATGTGATTGTTAATTATTGAATGATGCAAGGAATTAGAGAAAAGCATGCTTATTTCATTACTTTAACTTGGCCTAGTATTGAACACTGCTTTTATGTGGGAGATTCAGAAAATTCCATATTTGCATCATTACCAGCAATGGTTTATATATCCAAGATGACATTTGTAGAATTTGGAGCAAACAAGAGGCAAGTTGGGCTTTGTGGAAGTTTTTTCATCAAATCTATTGTGTGGGATTGCATTTATTCTTCTTAAAGGAATGGGTCAATAAATTGGGATGTATATATCTCAACATTTATTGTAATAGTATGTGAATTGTCTTGGTTTCCTTTCTACTATGGTCTTTTTCCCATAGCCTGAAGCATACTTGAGCTCTTACACATTCCAAAAGCACTAATTTGGAAAGACATGAGGTGAAATCATGATAAATAAAATGAGGGACTTTTCCTTTGGATCATCCATAGGTAAAACTATCTTGGGCAATTATGCTTATCATAAATAGTTCATGAAGAATGAGGATGGGGTCTGTGGGCAAGAGGTGTTTTATTTGCAAATGGAAATGTTGCAGGACTTGTTTCACCTGTTCCAATATCTGAATCCCTTGTTTCATTTTTGGGTACTAGTAAATTTAAATGTCTCATGAAGAGGTTGTAAAACATTTATGGGATTATATCAGAGAAAATAAATTGCAAGATATGTTGGATAAACAAAAGGCAAATTGAGATGGACAACTCCAAAAGTTATTTTGTTGTGATAATTTCCTTAGATTTGAGATGACATAGTTGTTATCTCCTCATTTCTCAAGAGGATAGCATTGGATAAATATAAAAAAATATGATCATAATTTAGAGCTGGTGATTAGAAATCATAAAGGTAGTGCCAAATTTTCAAATGTTGTAAATGATTTGAAATAGATATTTGATTATATCAAAACCTTGTATAAGTTTGAGAAGACCCAAAGTGTAATTCAGTTGCATTCATGTATGGGGATGAGATCTTGGTATGCAATTTAAATTAAATACAAGGGTACATCAATGAAGATGATACCATCAAACATTGGTGGTTGTGAAATAAATTATTATAAAAATACGTTTGATCTACTGTGAACATGTACATCTACAAGGTTTGTGTCAAAGATTGAATGTAAAGTGGTGCATAGGAGTAAGGATTACATGAAACAAAGTCACTCTTCATCCACAATAGTTGTAACTAGTTTAGTAGTCAAAATAAATATGTGATGTATCTAGATATGCATTAATCATATGGAGGCTTACCTTCAAACCTTTCTAGTTACATAGAGAAGAAGTAAATTGATTCAAGATTTGAATAATATATGGCTCATTTACAAATGAAGAAATGGTAGACAGTGGATAATAGTTTGATTTGAAGGCAACTACTATCAATCTAGTCTCAACACTTTGTTCAATATTTGGTTTCAAAAATAATAAATTATTTCAACCTTCACAAATTTGAAGCTCATAGTTTGGAAGAGGCTTTGATGGTTGTTATAGATTTTAAAATAGTACCATTCAAGGTTTTGAGAAGGGGCAAGATGGAAATGACAACCCCAAGAATAAAACATTAATAACAAGATCAATTAAACTGGTAGATGTTCTTTGTGGTGTCATTCAAGTATGGGGAGAACTTGCCACTCCCAAATGATCCTTCTATCAAGATGAAGATAATAACATAAAAATTTGTTTTAGTGATTAGTTTTCTAGGATTTTTGACTGATGAGTAAGTTCAACATAGATAAAATCAATCACATGCTACTCTAAGCAAGGTGTTGTATAACAAGGTCTAGTTCAAAGGATAATTCGAGTGGAAATACCCATTCAAATAGAGCCCAAGCTAAAAATTCAAACTTAAGATATTAGAAGAAACACTACCACACAAAGTCATTGAAGGAGGTTTCAATGGAAAATGTGGATAGTGAACATAGACAATATGAAGAGTATAAAGCACGACTAGAGATTTATTTTCATCGAATTGGTCATAGTGTCGTATGGAGCAGGTTGATGGTCAAATGTTTTTTGAGGTATTTTGTCAAAAATTTGGTGCCTAGATGAGATATTTCTCATGAATTATGGTGGATGGTCCAATGGGCATAGATTTTAATCAAAGCATTTTGTCAAATAGTTCACAGGAGGTGTTTAGTTTTGGGTGATTAAGTGCATATCTTTTGAGGTAGTTTGACAAATAGTTCTTGTTCCTTATTCCTAAGCAGTCTACAGCCCCATGGGAGTTGTTCGTTAAGGTTTTTGGCTAAGCAAATTAGGTTAAGGCAAACATATAATTGGTTAGTGTAAAATTAAACTCAAAAATAGTCTCAGGTGTCCTCCCAACTAGTTTCATATGGAATAGGTCGATAGCTACATCAATTAGGCATAAAAATCAATTGATGTATTTTGTCAAACAGTTCATGTGCCATTCAAAGATTGTATGAAGATTTGAAATATTAATGCATATAATCTCACCTTTATCCACATCAAAGGCTTCACCATCTATGTTGGAAATCATGTAAATTAGGCTAGCTTTTTCAATTATGTGGGATATTGATTCTCCAAATGAAGTCTGGGATCACTGGATTTGGTGTATAGTAACTTAACAATGCTACAAGCTATCATATTGACATGCACAAAGGATGGAATTAAGGCAGTGTGACATCCAAATGACCAAAATTTCTATGAATCATTTTGTCAAATAATTCATGTAGCTTTATGGGATACAACCAAATGGGTGAATCAAATTAAGCATTGCAAGATGTTGCTACCCAAGCTGGAAAGTGATAAAATAAGGAATGTCATAGATTCCCCCTGAGTAGTGAATATCAGATCATTCCTTATTCTTTTAAATATCAGGGAACATCCATTTCAGAATCTAAATCAAGCAAAAAGAATCATTTGACTGCCATTGGTAAGAACAAGTATAAACAAGGTTTGGCCTTCATAGAAACAAAGGGAAGACAATGTAGCAGCAAGTAAATGAAACATCTATTATTTTAAGCATTTTAATCTATACTCCCCTGATAATGCTCATAAAATGGATCATGCCTACAGTCATCATAGGTTTTTTCCCACAAGAAATATGTATAAATATGCACCGTTCAAATGCAAAACAAGAGAGATTGTATTAAAAATGAATACAAGATTTTATTTATTAGCAAGTAAAATATAGGAATTTTTAGTGGGTGTGTCAAGATGTGTATAAATTTATATAAATTGTCTTGTGAGATGAAGACAATATGGATATAGGCAAAATTTTCAAATATGGATTTGGCCCAACAACTCGTGTTCATTCCTATATGATTAGGATTGGTGATATAGTTGTCAATTGGTCGAATCATGGAGTGAGAGTAGTGTTATTTTGAACAGGTTGGATGTGGCACATGTCACTAACATTTTATGTAGTTTTCATACATTATGCCCTAAAATGTGGTCTGACAATGGAGCCCAGTTGTTGTAGTGAAATTTGGTCATCCAAATTTTACTACACTATTTTATTTAGTTCTCATCATTTTTGCATACTATCTTATTTTCCATAATATTTTACAAGACTGCATATCCCAATAGATAGGCAACATTTTATTGAATTAATTATGTTATTAATTATTTTATAATCAATTGACGTTAAGTAGAGTTATTAAATGACTATGTATTTTTGGATCATTTAACTATATATTAATTTTTTTTATAATTAATATGTGTGTAAATGTAAATTGAAAAGTCCATTTTAATATTGTAAATTTGCATAAATAAAAATAAAATAAAAAAGAGATGTCTTTTTGGCTATTCATCTTCTAAGGGAAGGAAAAGATTGTACAAAGAGTAAAAATCAAGATTTTATAAAGTTGATTCTTCTTTTTCACAAGCTCTTAGAGAGAGCTAGTTGCAACTTTGTGTGGAGCCATGTTATTTTTAGATTGTAACAATGAAATGCAAGCAAGTGGGTGAGACTCTTTTGAGGTGCTTGTAGATTTTAATGTCCTTTGTTTACAAATTTAAAATTTTCATTTGTAAATGAAGACTCCATTAAAATTTTACATTAATTTGATTATATACAACCTTAAGTATTTCCAAACTTTGTGTTAAAAACCCCCATATAATCTTTCTTGATGTTCATGAGTTTTTGCATGGTTGATCTTATTAAAACCTTATACCAAGTGTATGTAAACGGGGTTGTGAGAAGACTTTATGATTCAAGACATGTCTTGTATTCCCAAAATCCCTATTGTTCTATGTTCATCCTTATGTGATAGGAAGGAATTTATATTTTTGTTGTTTAATCTTGAGTTATCCCGGTGGTTCTCCACTTTTTTCCCATTGTGGGTTTCTCCCCTTTTTTATTTTTATTTATGTTTTGTTTCCTTTTTTAATTTTGGGTAAAAGGTACATAAAAACCCATAAATTATTCATATCCTATAAGGGAATTGTCCCTCTCAATTGCAGAAGAGAATCACCATTATCTACAGTGATATTTCTAAATCTTGGTGAGTTTACTTCGCTTCTTGTTGGACGAGTCACAAATCCAAGCTAACCAAATTTGTAACAACTCCACTGGGTTAGACATAGAAATACATGATTTTTTTTTATTATACACATATACTTAAAATAGATTACACCACAAGAATCTACATACATTATAATAAATACTCGAGGTGATAATAAAAATAAGCATAATACATCACATAATACTGATCTCTACTATCATGAGAGTACATGTCATGAAATGAATATAAAAAGTAATCACATTAACTTAGCTACAACTGAAATAAGTCTACAAACACCATTGTTAAAGTAAAATAGCAAATAATTACAAATATCATGTCAATATTCAATAATAAGTACAATAAAATACAATGTAAGATACATGGCTCCTCCGAAGCATAGTTCCCAAACTCAAGTATCTATGGCAATCTCAAGTGTCATCTCGATAAGTAGTACTATTGTGAGGAGGGAGAGCATCATCCGAGCAATTTTCTACACCAACCATGAACCAATGATCCCCCACACTAATCCCATCAAAAAAAGGCCCTCCCTTTATAGATGAGTAGATAGTGATGGCACGAGAATATAGAAAGATAAGCAAGTACCTATGTGTTGTATGATTCTAAACTAAACATGTAGTGTATCATAGAAATCCATTCTAGTGCAATATATCACACAAATTTGTGAATCAAATTCATGAAATTATAATGTCTCATTAAGCATACTTTAACTCAAATTTTTATAAATAATAAATAATAACAATCTAGATCAATCAAATTCATACACATCACTTAATCAGACTGCCTTCATTTGTCATTGTGAGACTAGTAAGCTAGTGAAGTCCATCTCACTTCTTACTCCGTATCAGCAATGTAGATTGGTCAAATATAATTCAACCACAAGATTCATTTAATTTACATTATACTTTAAAAATACAACATATAATATGTTATATGTAGGAGTAACCAAAGCATACATTTATTCTATCAAACGCATGAATGAATCTTACATTAATTTCTATCTCATATTAGAAATAATGACTATAGTCCATACCATCCAGATAAAATATACATAACTGTAGATTTCAACGTATTACACATATGATAACCCATATTACCATAGTTTAGTATTCTAAGACATAACTACTAATTTTCAGAAAACAGTAATATAAAATAATCTTAAAATCATGGAAACATAATAAATTATACAAGTAACTATATATAACGAAACAATTCATAGTTCCCACTGAACACAATAACATACCAACACAATATTCGTTAAACTCTCAAAGGTTGCATGTATGCAAACACAAGGTCTTACCAACTATTACCAAACATGTTATTCATAGCAATAAGCAACATGTATATAGTAAATCAAAAAAATTTAGATATGAGTTTAGGCATAATAATTATAGTATGTACCATTTGGGTATTAGTACCCTATGATATTCCATACTATCATAGGTTCCCAACTACATAATAACACATAATCCAAACTTAAGATTTCAATAATCAAATGATCCATGCAAATAATAACAAGTAAACAAATATGAGATTATACCACTTGAGTATACCCTAAAATTAAATTGCATACAAGCATTTCAAAGCAACATAACATATAAGCATGTATCATGATACACCATTATATGCTAATTATAGTTAAATATTTATACATATTAACATACTCATAGTATGTATTGTACACAAGTATTCTTTATTGAATATATATAACTAACAATCAATCATGTTATTAGTAGTGAGTTAGATAATTCATAAACCCGTTATGAATTTTCATTCCAACAACTCATTTTGATTCTAAGGGAATGTTCTAAAAGGTTATAGTTTTTGGTTTCTAATAAACCTAATGACCTACTTTAGCCATCTATTAAACCATAGGTATAATTATTAAATTGGAGTGCTTATACATCATAAAATTACACCACATGTAAGTATTCCAATATTATGCAAAAACTAACCCTTCATTCACTTATGTGTTTTAAATCAAGAATCTCTCATATACTTAATTATGTTTGAATGGACATGACCATACACTAGGTTAGAAGATTATGTTCAACTTTATTAATGACATCATTAGCCTTTACGATTCTCAAATTAAAAATTGGTCAATATAACCTAATTGATAGGCTAATCTAAACATGACAATATTTATTTTAGAGTAACTTATAATTCAAACAAACTCTGAAACATAGAGTAAGTCCAAACTAGTATTTGACATACATTTAGAGGTTTATAGGTATGCATTCGACAAGTTCTATTATTCTCAAATCCTCAATAAGAGTTATAATATGCCCATGCAAATATAACTATGAGAATACTCCTCAATGACTATATACATAAACACCTAGAATTCTTATTTAACATATCATAATCTCAATTTATTGTTACGTTCACATCCTAGGTTTATTTTATTTGCATTCACATCCTATGATTTATTACTCTAGCACTAAGATATGTTGTTTAATCAAAGTTTTGTAAGCAACTAACTAACTATTCATGCATTTATATTACATCTCAATATTTACATTAGATAGTCATTATATATTTACATGGATTAAATATGTATATCTTCACATTGTTTCCTATCTACAAAATTAATATTTAAGGCTACCACATGTAACATAATCTCCCTAATTATATTTAATATTTAAGGCTACCATATCACATTAGATAGCTCTCTATCGATCTATCTATCGACCTCCCCATTGACAGAGACCATTAGTTCTCCACATGTAGGACAATGACACTACACATTTTCCTCTAATTAGAGATAAGATATATATGACATCACCACTCTATTTCAATAGATGTGGTAACTGTAATGTATTTCATATATATAAAGTATTTTATATTAGCACCACTCTGATCCATGTTTTTGGGTCATATTTATCTGTGATGTCATATAGATCCCATTTAACATCTAACAAAGATTTATATTCTCTTTCTTATTAGTTTTTTCCAAGTTATTAATAATTCATTGTATTTTATTTTCATAAAATAACATGCTTTAATCACAGAATAACATTATATAATCATAGAATTATATGATTTATTCTATCATATAATAGTTGTGCACAATATCATCAGCACAAAATTAATGAATTGAAATCACTCCATATGAATTTAAAATCATAATGAGTCATTGCATGTAAACTGGGGGTCATTGCTTGTAAATTGGGGGTCACTGCATGTATTGGATCCAATATTTAAATTTGTGAGTAACATTATGTAGATTATCACCCTTTCCCCCCCATAAGGCTAGCTTATAAAATAATTCTTATTATTCAACTAATTTTGGTTAAAGTATATTGTTAACAACCCATTCAGTAATTCATTGCTCTTTAATTTAGATGTCACTACCCAGATTTTAATTGAGTGTATAAATAATTAAATCGTTGGTTTTTCCAACTTGGTACTTCTCTTGGAAATAACAATTTATGTAGCATTACCATATGTACAAACGTATATATATTACAGTCTACATATAGATATGGTTATATGATCAAGATTTAACCGATTCTCTACTTGGATATACACTCCATACAATAAAACGTTAAAGATTATATAAATGTTATATATAGAAAATATATTAATATTATTAACAATATATTATATAAGTCTATATATTTATATTATATATAATATAAATAGATCCATACCATTGACCTGACTGTGGAACATTTATTAACTGAATATGAAACTAGTATACCATAAGTATATATAGTCTCTGTCATATTATCATGTACCGGGACATAGTATTATGTGTTACTCTTCATATATACACTATTAAAGACTATGGAACATTACATAGTTCATATTTGCATGACCTAAGAATCCATCTCTTTTTTTTGGGTGAATCGATGGTAACAACTTATTTGAGCAATCTATGATGTATTTCTATTTCCTAAATAGGCATCCATTACCAAGGAATCGATGCATGCATTAAGATTTGCTTGTTTTATTTTGTATATTAGATAAATCAATTTTTGCATCACAACATTATCTCACATTAGTATAATTGAGGATTTTTGTTTCACCTCCTAAAGTGCTATAGGTGAAAGCACAGAATATCCCTTCCATTTGTTATTTTTTAACAACCAAAACTTATTATAATTTTATCACAGAAATATAACATACATATACATTATTTACTGCAAAATATCATAACTAGAATTTGGAAATGCACAAATATCCTACCTCACAAGAAATTCTTAGCTAAAGCAGTATGACATGTTATTTCTTTCTTTTCTCTCCATCATTATTCCATTTCCATGGTTTTCCTTCTCCTTCCTTCCACCAATCATGCACCTTGCTCTAACTTATACCTCCCCCTTTCCTTTATGTGTTACGCCCTCCCTGGCTATCTCACTTTGTAATTTTCCTTTTTTTCTTTCTCCCTTCTTTCCTTTTTTTTTCCTATGATGCCCCTCCTTTTAGTAAAGGATATAGGAGTATCTTTATTTGTTATTTTTTTTTAATTATTTTTAATATCTTTGATTTTCTATTTTACTTATAGATTTTCCTAATTTAATAATAATTAACTTCATTATTTCTATTATCACACTTTATCTTTTATTTTAAATATTTTTTAATAATTTAATAATAAGCATTTATTTAGTATAAATAATTAATAGTAATGAATTAGAGATATTAAAACTAATGTAGACTTAGTTATATCCCTTTGATCTACTTATTAAACTAATCATCAACATGGGTGACATGGTATTACTATACTTATTCTTGAAAATTAATGTTACCGCATCCAATAATGGGCTTGAACACAATAACATGACATACACACAGCTAATATGCTTAATCAATTATCTAAATGCATGAATTATTAAAAATATGTTAACACTAGCAAATTATGAGCAGACAACTATCTATTGTGAGCAACATCACACATACACTATGTTAACCACTGAATTACATATCTAATCATGTGTTGGTTATTTGTGGTGTGTGTGCATGGTATTGGTCAGTTTTTTTATCGTCCTCTGACGTCTCCATCTATGTCACCCTCTTCAATGATGCTCTTCCTCCATCACACTCTTAGGGATGAGTTCTCCTGCATCACCCTCACACAAAATAGATTGTTAGACCATAACAGTCATGATAACTATATAGCATAAAATATAACTGCAAGGACAAATCAACATGATCATAAAGTAAACATATACTTACATCTAACTCATAACTAATATTGACTTGTTAATCTAATATGATGATTTTTGTGATCCTTTTAAGCCTCCAATAAAGAATGTGTTGTAACAAATACATTTAAGTATTATTGATTTTTGCAAAAGCAAATCACAACTTAAATTATACACCCTTATACAAAGGAATTTTTTAATTATTTTGTAAATAACTACTTTTGAAAGATGTTTTGGATAACTTTAATTCACTCGATTAAAACCCTAGTTTAGACAAAGAAATTATAATTACCCTTATATAAAAAAGGCTTTAAATCAAACCTAGAAGACAACTATGAGAATTAAGTGGAACCCTTGTGGTATTTTGAATAAATGATAAATCTTGTCGTAAGGCCAAGTCTTTAATCTAAATTATCATTTTAAATTAAACTTCTCGGTTTTGAGAAATGGGTTTAATGTTTGAACTAAACTAATTGAATTAAATAAATTTAAACTCAGCCACAACCAAACAAATAATTTTTTAGTGTTTTTTCGCTCCTTTCTTAACCTAAAAAAATCCATTTGGAATTGACGGAAAATAAATATCCTTTATCAAAATTCCCTAAATTTGAAACTTGAACTACTTTACAAATGGGTGTGAAATTATCAATAATTACATTATTTCTATTCACAACTATTTCAAATAAAATAGGTCAATTTTGGAAGACATTTTCACAAACAAATTATTTGTATTTTCTATGTTGTTAAGTCAGTTTGGATTGTAGATAAATTAAATGTCTAAAAATAAAATTTATCAAATCTAAGGATTAAAATATGTTTTAAATGGATAAAATTTATCACTTTAATAAATAAATAATTTTATTATTGAGAATCGCACTTAAAGTTAACTAGATTTTAAATCAATTCATGAGTGAAAATTACTAAGGCACCTTTTAGCTTTTTAAAACCATTTCAAAATGGTGGGTTAATTTGATACTTATTCTCGCATAAATAATTTCTAATGCTGAAATTGTATTCTTCTTAGCCTATGAAATACATAAAAACCATCAAAATTATTTATTGCCTCTTCCATGAAATAATTTAAGGGTATTCTCAAACCAATCTTTTCAAATTGAAATTTGAGTAAAAATAATGTTTTGAAACCATTGTTTTTCATAGAGACTATTTAGTGTGTCCCTTCTTAAATAAATTGTTTAGGTGCCTCCTTTATGACATTTTAGAACTAAAAGTAAAGAATAATCATAAAATTAATCTTTTTGCCTTTTCAGATAATTATTTTTAAATGTTTCTTTTAATTTTTCCTAGCTTGGAATGTTTCCCAAGGACTAGTGTTATGATTGTTTTCATGAAAATTGTGATTTTCAATTGAAATTAAACCTACTCAATGAATATTTATATCCTATAAAATTACATAAAATCATAGACCAAAATTAAATACCTTAAGCATTTCTCAATTTAAAATTGGTGTAGTTGCTTCTACTTAGCTCTAAAGAGGCTATCAGTTAACAAAAGAGTAGGGAAAACTCTTGTTATTCATGTGCCAAACTAAGGTTGTATAATGAACCCCTTTCCACATACAAATGTGTCTTTTATCAACCCTTGGTAACATCTAACTATGTGTGGGCTAGTTAGTGGCCGTAGTGTTACCCACATGGGTAACTATGTAAGTGAAAGTTGTGAGGCTGGTGGTGAAGGTTGGATGCCCTCATAATATAATTAAAACTTTTTTTGATAATGGGTGAATTACAACCAGCCCTAATTTTCATATGAATTTGATCATAGCATATATGTAGGCAGCTTGAGAAGTGAGTGTGGGCACTAATAACTAACTCTTATGAAAAATTTCTTTAGTGTGGGCACTAATTACTAACCGTTAGGGCAACTTTCTTTATGCACTAAATATATTGTATCATTTATAACCTTGTAGGATGTAAGTATGATCAGATTCTGTGGTCTCTAATTATCTATCTAGGTGGCAACCTGTGTAGTTTCACTAGTTGAGGAAACTTGGAAACATGGATATATATTTTTACACCCTTGTCATTGAGAAGGCACTCTTGATATTTGGAGCTACTTTGAGTAGTGTGAGGATGAAAATTTATGAAACTTCATAGTTAAATTAGGTGAACAAATATTGGTTTCTTAATGTTCTATCAACACTCAAATGTACTATTTATGTATAGTTGTTTTGTATTAGAACATTGAACTTAGGATGTTGTAGTGTCTTATGTTAAGGTTAATGTAAGGTAAGATTTACGTTTGGGATATTATTTTTTAGATATTAAAGAATCTTGTTTTTGATATAATAATTCTTCATTCCTTGTTTAGCTTAGATTTTCAACCCTTTTCGGTGATGGCATATCATAAAGGAGACTCTTCACAAGTCCAAGTGGAAAACTACATATGACCCTGATTCTGAGGAGGAGATATGCAAGTTGCCCAAGATGTTGGGACATTGAGTCCTCAGTCATAGGCTAGGTTATGTTTTCCTCATCACTTGCCCTCACATTAGGTTAGATTATTTTGTTAGGATCTCTAGTATAAGTATTAAATAAAATAACTATGGATAATTTTTGTTTTGAATATTGTTGATATTTATATTATATTTAGTGTGAAATGATGTTGTTTCCTTTGATATTAATATAATAATGTAAAGTCTTTTTTGTATTGAACACTCATTAGGAGTGATATTTGTTTAATATTATAGTAGGGACTTCTCCCTTGATAACCATAGGGTACTAGCCCTATCAAATTTAATTTGCAATATAAATGTTCTATGGTTTTAATTATGTTTGATCTTGTAAGAATGATATTTTTTATTCATAAATTTAAAGTAACTAAAAATATATATATAATTAAAAGAGACCCTTGTGTTTGGACATCTTAGTTATTACTACTAGTGTTAATTATTTCTTCTTCATAAAAAAATACTAAGTGGATGATAAAATAGACCCTCATATGGTGTGGTAATTTTGAAAACCACTTTTGAACTTAATTCTCTTTTAGAGATGTTTGTATGCCACAATTATGGAAAGGGTTGTTGTGGGTTAAATAAACAAACATTAATTAATTGTTTAATTACTTTTGTGTGTCACACTTATTCTTGTGTTGTTGATTGATTGATAACAACAATGAATAATTATTATAATGAAATTAATTAACAAAAAAAAATCATCATGTTTTACTTGGGTTTTTGGGACACAAAAAATGGGCATGATAAATGAACTAGAACACTTGCAAGAGGATTCACGCAATGCACACTTGTTCAAAGTGATTATGGTCTTAGAGCAATCAAAAGAGATTATGATATTTTTACAATATGAGACATTATTAGAGAACTATACATAGATAAAAAAATAAAAAAATAGTCACAATAGTTTTGTCATTAATCATTGTAAATTGATTTCTCTATAAATTGGGCAAAGATAATGTCTTGTGCATAGTGGATTTGGAGCATAAAATGGAACAAGTATTGAATGAAGCACATGAATGGATAGTTGGAGGCTATTTTTTATGATAGTTGACTATTATGAAAATATTTTACAGTGGATTATGGTGGCCTATAGTGTTTCAATATGCATATAAGGTTGCGGAACACTGTGATTTGTGTCAATGCATCGGCAAGCCAACTCAACAGGATGAATTATCACTTAATCCAGTTCTCGTAGTACAATCATTTGAAGAAAGGGGGATTTATTTTTCTAGGCATATCACTCCACCCTATAAAATTTCAAATGCTCGATATATTATTACAGTAACAGATTATTTTTCAAAGTGGGTTGAAGCACTTATGACTCCAAGTTGTGGGGTAAAATATGTTGTGATGTTTCTATATGAGAACATTATCAACATGTTCAGATGCCCAAAAAATCCCATCAATGATTAGGACACAAAATTATTCAATAAGCCCACCAAAACTCTCATAGAGGATTTCATGATTTTTCCTCACAACGGTACCACTTACCATCTACAAGCCAACGGTCAAGCCAAAGCCTCAAATAAGGTATTGTAAAAAATGTTAACTGAAATTTGTAATGCATGGAGAGATGACTAGGAGGATCACATTCCTATCATATTTTGGGCATATAGGTACAACTACAATCATGCCATCAAACATCTTTCATTTTAATTTATCTACGACATTAAAAAAATGATGCTAATGTAATATCTTATTTCAAGTTTGCACATTGCGATAGTAATGTGGTTGGGGGATAGGTAATCATTGGAGAAATGTATTTTAGAGATATCTCGCATGAAATAAACTAGAATGATGGAAAATAATAATCATGATGTAAATAAGTGTAGGTAAAAATCATGGCATGATCATAACTTACAAACCAAGGAATTCCAACAAGAATAATTGGTACTCTTATATTAAAGTAGGTTAAAAACACACACATGGAAGTTATGAATCAAGTGTAAATGATAATATGTGATCCACCACATGACAAATAAAGGTACTATTGACTTGAAATATTTCCAAGGAAATGTTATTTTAGGAAGAGTGAATGGTAGTAGGCTTAAGCCTTACCATAACTAGTTAGCATAATGAGAAAGCAAACATAAGTCCCACAAGGCACATGTAGAGTATAATTTCAGTTTTTTCAAAGTGTGGTAGAGTGGCACAAAAATGTATAAAGGTAGTAGTTATCAATATAAAGTGGAGATGTGATTGGGATGTGACAAGGTAAACACAACAAGTAAATGGCACAATAGATGTAATAGGTTCTCGGTACTAGATTTAACAACATGAATGGATCATATTTGTGAGATATTATAATCAAGTAAGTCTAGGAACAATGTGAAAAGGAAATTATAAATTAGAAGTTGAAAAGGGAAAATTCATAAGTAGAGGGCATGAGTATTAAGTCAGTTTCAAATACAAGCAAAAGATAAAATCTAAAAATGGAAAGGATTCCAAAACGGCTACAAGCCAAATCATGTCAATAACAAAATGAAAATAGAAAAACCATAAAATGGGAAAGTGTCAACTCATCAATGACTAGTGACTTAATGGTATTAATATTTGTGTGGGAAGTAAATGGATGGATCTCCCCTGAGCCATTTCAAATCAAAGATAAAAACGTCATGAAGGGTTGGTTTACACAATTGAAAAATAAGAGATCAAAGGAATTGATGATTCAAAGAATTTATACTTCATCAAGCTATTTTTGCATTACAAGGTGAAAAATAAGAGATAATTCAAAGTTACCAGAACAAGAAAAGCAATGTGTGCAATAGATTGCAATACACACAATGTCAAATCCATTCACAATACTAATATCCACATAGGCACATGCCTTCATGGCATAAAGTGGGCTTACATTAGTCACATTAGGAGATGCCAATAAAAAAGAAATGGGGATTAGAATCGCATTATGACAAACTAAATATAATGATTCTGATCCATTTGAGTTCATCAAGGCGATATAAGTGAAATGATTATGAGCCAAGGTGAAGGGTATATCACACATCATAATCCATTGAAAGGCTCCAATGCATAAATATTGGTTCAAATGTCAATTTTTGGAAAAAATGAAAAACTCCTCCAAAAATTCCAAGTAGAAACAATAAGGGGGAAATTTGAATTTTGATGTAAATCATCATTAAGATCAATATGGTGAAAGTTGTAAAAGAAACAAGATTGAAAACAAAGGGAAAGCTAATGCAACCATATAAGTCCATGAACCTGCCATGCCATGCTGATATCCAAGTGGAATTTTCAAAGTCAACTTGGGCCATCTCCATAAATGCAATCACTAAAAAAGTAATGTGAATGCTCGCTGAATGCATCATAAAGTGGTGTTATAAAATAACCAAAGGATCTAAGTAAGTTACAAAGGGTGTCATTAATATTACACATCATATGGTTAGGTTAGGAGATAAATTCAATTGGCCTAAGTGTTTAACCTTAGAGATGATCACAAATGTAGAAAAGGCACTTGTAGGAAAAAATAATTGTTTGGTAAGTACTTTGTTGAGTTGTGGAGCTAAAAGCTACACCAGATGAGCGAATGCAAGGTTGTTGTATTTACACAGTCACCGACATCGGTCAGGGATCGACTGGAGGCTGTCGACATCGGTTAAGGATCGACTGACGTCGATCATATGCAGGCAAACAGGGACCGATGTCAGTCACTTGTGCGTTCCAGAAGTCTATTTTCGTGGGATGAACAGAATGTTTGCATGATAAGTTTAACTGTTAGTGTTGAGTCTGCGTTTCTATTATTGGTAGGACTAATTTGAACATTTGACTAAGAGGTGTATCTAACAGTGGAGAGTGCATAGCTCATGATCCCTAATTCTATATAATAGGGATAGATCTTCATAGCTTGTATGTATGAGAAAAAGGTGAATCAATCCAAGTGTTGGAATTGGTTGTAATTGGGAGAGAGAACTCTTGAGGGAAAGAGATCTGTACATCTGAGAGGTGTGAGAAGAAAGAGAGATTTCTTCATTTGTATTTTCTTTTAGAAGATTTTAATATAAGTTTTCATTATTTCTTGTATCTCTTATTCTTTGCTGATTCTGATTTCTAGTTACTTATAATTCTGGTTTAATTCTGTGTTTAGTTGCTTACACAAAAGTAATCAAGTGTGTTGTAAGATCCACAACAAGTGGTATCAGAGCTTGGGTTCACTAACAGGGGGTTTTAGATCTATTTAGTGTGTGTTGATTAGAGGTCACTCATAGGGGTCTCTGTTTGAGTGGGAGTATAGCAATGGCAAAAGAAAGCAAACTAAGAATGGAAAAGTTTAACAGCAAGAATTATCAATTATGGAGGATGCAGATAGAAGATTATCTGTATTAAAAAGATCTATACTTACCATTGGGTGGGGATTCAAGAAAGCCCACAAATATGCAAGATGAAGAATGGAATGTTCTTGATAGAAAGGCTCTAGGATCCATAAGGTTGAGCCTGGCATCTTCTATGATTTCCAACTTATCACAGGCAAAGACAACAGTAGAGTTAATGGATACTTTAGCAAATTTATATGAAAAGCCCTCAGATTCAAATAAAGTATATCTTATGAAGCAATTATTTAATTTATAAATGCAGGAAGGTGGATCTGTATCTAGTCATCTTAATGATTTCCATGCAATAGTAAATCAGTTAAATTCAGTCAAAATAGTTTTTGATGATGAAATTAAGGCTCTATTAATCTTATGCTCTTTACCAGAAAGTTGGCATAGTTTGGTAATGGCAGTTAGTAATACTGCATCTGCTACAAATATCTTAAAAGTAGATGATGTTGTTAGTGTAATCTTGAATGAAGAAACTCGCAGAAAAAACACAAGAGAAACATCAGATAATGCTTTAAGTATTGAAAGCAGGGGAAGGCAAAGAGAGAAAGGCAAGTAAGGGAGATCAAAGTCAAAGTCAAAGATGAGAGGTAGATCCAAATCCAGAAATAGAAGAAAAATAACCTGCTGGAATTGTGGGAAGATAGGGCATGCAAAGAAAGATTGTTGGTTGAAGGTTAAAGAAGAAAATCAGCATGAAGGTAATGAAGAAGCAAAAGTTGCAGGTATTATTGCACAAGATGCTTTTGCACTTTCTTTGGATAATATAATAGAATCTTGGGTTATAGATTCTGGTGCCTCTTTCCATGCAACCCCAAATAGAGAATTTTTCAATGATTATGTCCAGGGAGATTTTAGAAAAGTTTATTTAGGGGATGATGAGCCTTGTAAAATTGTTGGCAAAGGAAAAGTGCAGCTGAAATTGCAAAATGGAAACACATGGGTGTTGAAGGATGTCATGCATGTACCCATCCTGAAGAAGAATCTGATTTCTACAGAAAAGTTAGGGGATGAGGGTTGCACAGTAACTCTCACATCTGAATCTTGGAAAGTTACCAAGGGAGCACTTGTATAAGCCAGAGGTAAGAGAGTAGGTACTCTCTATTTATGTAATTGTATTACTGATTATTCTCCTTCTGTTCTATCTACTTCAGATGTAGATGCAAAGTTATGGCACTGTAGGCTTGGCCACATGAGTGAGAAGGGAATGAAAGTTCTTAAGTCAAAAGGTAAGCTTTCAGATTTGAAAAGCATAGATCTATATTTCTGTGAGCATTGTATTTTTGGAAAACAGAAGAGAGTGAGGTTTCTCAAGACTGAGTCAACAAAGAGGAAGCACAAGTTGGAGCTTGTTCACACAGACGTGTGGAGACCAGCTCAGGTAGCTTCTATTAGAGGATCACAGTATTATGTTACTTTCATTGATAATGCTACAAGAAAGGTATGGGTCTATTACATAAAGAAGAACTCTGATGTTTTTGACACATTTAAGAAATGAAAAGCTTTGGTTGAGAATGAAACAGGTTTGAGATTGAAGTGCCTTAGATTTGACAATAGTGGTGAGTACTGAAGCTATAAATTTAACAGGTACTATTCTATGAGTGGAATACGAAGGGAAAGGATAGTTCTAAGGACACCTCAGCAAAATGGAGTTGTTGAAAGGATGAATAGAACAATATTGGAGCGTGCACAGAGTATGAGGTTGCATGTTGGTTTACCCTTAGAGTTTTGGGCAAAAGCTGTAGACACTGCGGTTTACTTGATTAACAAAGGACCCTCTACTGCTCTGGATGGTGGAATTCCAAAAGAGGCTTGGACAGGTAAAAAGGTTTATCTTTCATTTCTCAAAGTTTTTGGTTTTGCAGCTTTTGTGCACGTTGATAAAGAAAATAAAAAGAAGCTGGATGCTAAATCTATGAGGTGCACTTTTATTGGTTATGGCTCTAGAGATTTCAGATTCTGGTTTTGGAATTTAGGAACTAACAAAATTATTAGAAGCCATGATGTTATTTTCAATGAAAAGGTTATGTACAGTGATCAGCTCAAGAAGTTGAATAATACTGAGCAGAGCAATGTTGATTTGGACGAGGTGATGATCCAAAATGAGCTCACGGGGAAAAATAATCACAGACAGGAAAACACAGACACCGATGTCGATCAAGAAGGAACCGATGTTGGTCATATAGGAATTGATGTCGGCCAGATAGAAACTGACGTTGGTTAGACAGAAACTGACATCGGTCGGGTGGAATCGACGTCGATCAGGTACAGACCTAGAGATGATCGAGATCGATCACTGACAGAGAATTTGGGCAGACAACAAGCAGTGAATGAGTCTCAAACGTCCATAAGGAGGTCAAAAAGGGTAAGTAAACCTCCAATTCGTTATTCCCCTTCATTATTCTACTTATTGCTCACTGATAGTGGAGAACCAGAGAGTTTTGATGAGGCAATGCAGGTAGAAACCTGAAAGCAATGGGAGCTTGGCATGAATGAGGAGATTGATTCCTTGAAAGAGAACCAAACGTGGGATTTGGTTGAGTTGCCAGCTGAAAAGAGAGCACTAAAAAATAAATGGGTTTATAGATTAAAGGAAGGTGAGAATGGACAAATGAGACATAAGGCCAGGTTGGTAGTAAATGGATTTGCACAAAAACCAGGTATTGATTTTGGTGAAATTTTTTCTCTTGTAGTAAAAATGACTTCTATTCGGACTGTATTGTCTTTAGTTGCTATTGAGGATTTGCATCTTGAACAGCTTGATGTTAAGACAGTGTTTCTTCATGGAGATTTGGATGAAGAAATATATATGGATCAGTCGAAAGGTTTTGAGGTCAAAGGTAAGGAGAAGCTTGTGTGCAGGTTGAAGAAAAGCTTATATGGTCTTAAGCAAGCTCCAAGACAATGGTATCTGAGATTTGATAGGTTTATGACAGAGCATGGCTTTAGTAGATGTCAATCTGACCATTATGTTTATTTTAAGAGATTGGATAATGGTAGATATATTATCCTGTTATTGTATGTAGATGATATGCTTGTTGCAGGTTCACACATACAGGATATTTCTGAGCTTAAGGTAAAATTAGCTCACACATTTGCCATGAAGGATTTGGGAGCAGCAAAGAAAATCCTTGGCATGAGTATTAAGAGAGACAGGAAAAATCATAGGTTGATTTTGTCTCAAGAGGATTATGTGAACAAGGTGTTGGAGAGGTTCAATATGCAAGATACAAAACCGGTAAGCACACCTATGGCTGGACACTTCAAGTTGAGCAAAGAATAGTGTCTTAAATCACATGATGAGGTAGAGTACATGAGTAGAGTTCCATATGCTTCCGCAGTTGGAAGCTTAATGTATGCAATGGTATGTACCAGACCTGATATTGCCCAAGCAGTGGGAGTTATCAGTAAGTTTATGGCCAATCTAGGGAAGGAACACTGAAAAGCAGTTCAGTGAATTCTTAGATATCTGAGAGGGACCAATAGTAGGCATTTATGCTATGGAGGGTTAAACACTTCTCTACATAGATATGTAGATGCAGATATGGCAGGAGAAGCACCACAAGATATGTGTTTACTGTTGGTGGAGCGGCAGTTAGCTAGATTTCAAAGTTGTAGAAGGTTGTTGCATTGTCTACTATAGAGGCAGAATACATTGCAGTCACAGAGGCTAGCAAGGAAATGATATGGATGACACGGTTCATGGAAGATTTGGGAAAAGAGAAAGAGAGTTGTAGATTGTACAGTGATAGTCAAAGTGTAATTCATTTGGCAAAGAATTCAGCCTTTCATTCAAGAACCAAACATATACAACTTAGGTACCACTTCATTAGACAGGTATTGGAGGATGGTGAGTTGAAGCTGGAAAAGATCTATACGGATGAGAACCCTATTGATATGTTAACAAAGCCGATAACAAAGGAGAAGTTGAATCTTCATTCAACTTTTGTTGGTCTTCAAGATTGAGCTTGAAGATGGAGAAGCTAGAAGATGTTGTACAGGTACAGGTGCAGTTGTTTATCTCCAAGTGGGAGATTGTTGAGGTGTGGAGATAAAAGCTACACTAGATGAGTGAATGCAAGGTTGCTATATTTACACAGTCGCTGACGTCGGTTAGGGATCAACTGGAGGTTATCGATGTCAGTTAAGGATCGGCCGACGTTGGTCATATGCAGGCAGACAGGGACCAACGTCGGTCACCTGTGCATTCCAGAAGTCTATTTTCGTGGGATGAATAGAATGTTTGCATGATAAGTTTAACTGTTAGTGTTGAGTCCATGTTTCTATTTTTTGCAGGACTGATTTGAACTTTTGATTAAGAGGTGTATCTAACGGTGGAGAGTGCATAGCTCATGATCCCTAATTCTATATAATAGGGATAGATCTTCATAGCTTGTATGTATGAGAAAAAGGTGAATCAATCCAAGTGTTGGAATTGGTTGTAATTGGGAGAGAGACCTCTTGAGGGAAATAGATCTGTACATCTGAGAGGTGTGAGAAGAAGAGAGATTTTTTCATTTGTATTCCTTATGGAAGAGTTTAATAAAAGTTTTCATTGTTTCTTGTATCTCTTATTCTTTGTTGATTCTGATTTCTAGTTACTTATAATTCTAGTTTAATTCCATGTTTAGTTGCTTACACAAAAGTAATCAAGTGTGTTGTAAGATCCGCAACATACTTTTTTATCTTGTTGGTTTGTTTCATGCAATAAAAGTCTCAATAAGGTTTGGTAGTTATAAGATAACATTTTTGTCCAATTAGCTCATTTATAAAAAAAATTATGCAAAGTGAAGGGACCATTTATAAATATTTGTTATGGGAAGTGGTTCATCTAGATCGGAGATCTCATCATCACAAACCCATGGGTACCCAAGGAAGTCATTCAATATCTCACACCTCTAGCTATTGCAACTTAGTTTCATGATGTTGTGCTTGTTCAATCACATGAGTTAATCACTCAAGTAGCATACCCAATACCATTCCTTATCATAGTGGTCAACATTTAGGCAGATCTCCTCAATAAAAATAATATAATTGCACAAAAAGTGACTCCACTAAAAGTAGAAGTAGCATCACAACTAACAACATAGCAAGTGTCGAACCCTACAATCAAAAATTCACTGCCAAAGTAAAAGGAGAACCCCTTGGAACCAAATAATTCTCTTCCACATAAAAAAGGCTCACAACACAATGTAGATGTAGTAGTAGCAAGATCTAAGCTTGGTATCACTCTTCATGAAAGTAGACTATGTCACCTTATGAGTGACAAAAGTAGATTGTATAGAACATTTTGTTGGAAGGCATGGGAGACATATCATATGGTTTATATATAAAATAGTGTACACATTGTAAGTTAATAAATAGGTCCCCAATGTCCTAGTTTTGGGTCTTCTAAATATGTCAAAATCAATTAAGGTGGACATCAAAGAGCATAAGTGACAACATAAATTGGTGGCATATGCCATATTATTTGCACTAGCTAGCATAGAAACACAAGAAAAAAATATTTGCTAACCACTGAAAATGAAATGAAAAGAAGTGATTGTGATACAGAGCCCACACACATGTAGGTAAACCTATCTAATAGAGAGGAGGAGGAAGATTCCAAATTGATCCCATTTAAAATGTTGAGGATACAACTAGAGTCATGGAAGAAGAAATTACACACTCTCAAAAGGGGAAGGTGATGAACAACCACTAGGGGTGAAAGGAAACACTTACATCTAACATCATTGTATCACAATAGGAAGAGTCTTATGCATCATAAAAAGAAACAAGGATCAAGATGTGGGAGAAGAAGAATAAAATATTACAATCATTGGCCTCTTGAGTTAAATTTATATTTCCCAAGTGAGTTATTTCCCTCAAGAAAGTAACTCCACCATCTTTGCCTTCGGTCCAATCTTGGTCAAACCATGTTCCCACTACAATAAGAAAACACCTTGCTCAAGGATAGTATTTTGAAATCAAGGAATATTATGGAAGAGAATTACTCGCTTCTAGTGACATACTTTCTTGGTGGCTAGGTGATGTTTTATCACCTCTAGATAACTATGTTGATAAGAAAGTTATCACAAGATTAACAGTCTATGTAGAGGCTAGATGAAATCAAGGTGAAAGTATAATGATACAAGAATGATGCTCAAGAAATATTTTTATTGATGGAATAATATAACTTAGGGTGTTCATAAACATAACAACACAAGAAAAATAGATCATAGTATAACTCCTAGATTGGAAAGAACAACATCAAAAAATGAAGGAAAATCAAGAGAGTTGGACAAAAACTAAAAAATCATAATCCATCATTATATGAGGTGATAATGTGACTAATGAGGAGCAATGTAATGGATCACATAAATATTTGGGAATTAGAGATATTATGGAATATGTTTGAAGAAGTCCAAATCATCAATACTTAGAGTGGTTTAAGTAGATCAATTATCATGTGGATAAAAATATTGTGATCCATGTGACACCCATTAAGAACATAGTTTAATATATTATGGGTGAGATCATACAAACCTTGGCTCAATTATGCACATTTTTCACACTTGTGTAGGAGGCCCTAGCAAACTAACACACATTCAAGGTGAATTGGTTAAACATTATGTCATCAATAAATTTTTTGTTAGATAAGATATAATATGTTGCATGGTGGTATTGTTAAAAATATTGTGTGATCAACAAGATCCACAAATTTAAAAAGTTCCAACATCCCCAAAAACTCCACAAGGTTTCCTAATGCATCCAACGCCACAAAATATAAACCATGCTAGTAATGTCATCATAATCACATCAAAGTTTAGGGTGAGTGAGTCAACCATTGCCTATACCACCACCACTGTAGTAATATATGCAAGGATTTAAACATTTTAATCATTTTTGGGCTAGTCCAAGTTTTTAAAAATATAATTTTGGCAAGATCTTAATGAGTGGGCCTAGTAAAGCTATAAACCTATAAAGGGTAGCCTCATGCTTATGTCAGTGTATTAAAAACTTTTAAAATGTGATAGGTTGGTATGTTTCTTAGTTTAAAACTATAAATGGTGCATAAGTAGTGCACAAGAAGTGAAAATTGGCAAATGGTACTTTGTGCTAACTATGAACAAAGCTTTGAAACAAGGAAGAGGAAAAAGGTTTCACAGAGATCACCCAATAGTCAAGAAAGATGAAGACCAATAGACATTCAACATCGACTTTGTCTTAGGACAAGACAACTATTTGAGTCTAACAAAGTGTTGATAAGGGATTATTATTTAGTCACAAGCACTTGTTATAGTTATGGTACCAACATGTGTATATTTTTTATCCAATGATGTAAATGGATAGAACAATGGAAGGTTGAACATTTCCTATGAATGAACGGAAGAAAGGAATAATAAAGAAGATAAAGAGTCATGTAGACTCTATAAATAGTGTATAATCACATTGTGTGAATTTGGTTCATTGTTTTGAAGTTCTTTAGGAGTAACTAGAAGGAAGAATATTACTCTATAATTTTTTGTATGATGTATCCCTAGCCAATATACTTTTATTGAATATAAGGGATTACTAGTTAGTCACAAGCACTTTTATATAATTTTGGCATCGACATGTGTATATTTATTATCTGATGATGTAAATGGATAGGACAAATGGAATGTTGAACATTTCCTATGATTAAATGGAAGAAAGGAAGAGTCATATAGACTTTATAAATAGTGTATAGTTTCACAGTGTAAAGTTGGTTCATTGTTTTGAAGTTTTTTAGGAGTAAGTAGAAAAAAGAATATTACTCTATAATTTTTTGTATAATGTATCCCTATCCAATATACTTTATTTGTCTATTTGTATGTATGTATGTATATATGTATGTATGGTTTCATTATGAGAAAGTATATGAATCTTTCACATATCGATAGTTTCTAGATGTTTCACTTCATTTGTGAATGTATCATTGAGATAATATAGTTTGTGAATATGTATCTCCATGTTGATAAGTGTTGTCATTGATGTCAAGGTTTATGTCATTGATGTCAAGCTGCATCTGGTGAAGATGCATGGTGAATGGTCTTTGAGGTATGAAATTGTGTGTTTGATGTGACAAGGTAAATTTGTTGAGTTTTGTCTTCTCTATTGTTTGATGTCAAGGTTGATATCAAGGTACAGATCATGGAAGATGTTTGAATATAATTATTGTCTGCATAAGAAGCCATGTGACAAGATGTATTTGAAGGCAAGAGAGAATTTGAAGGAAAATAATGTCTCATGGTTGCATCAAGGCATAGGTCAAGGTGTCAAAGGTATTCAAGTACATGGAAGAAAGATAACTAGTCATATAAATATTGGTCTTATGGTTTTAGGTTTGTATGAGGTTGTGAAAGATTGTTTTCATCACAAAGATAATGGAGCAGTGATATGAGTGAGATGTAATGTCTTATATCTACTTGGTTGATGTTTTATTGAGGTCATAACATGGAAGGAATAGGTCAAGGAATCAAGTACTTAAGTAGTCTAAGCTTAGTCATGGCATGAAGAGACCTTGTGAGAAGGTTTGAGCATAATAGATTTGTGAGATAAGTGCACACAAGCATGAGTGGTTGTATGATTTTTTCTAAGAATGTATGTGAGGCATTGGAACACTCATGAGAGTTTTAGGGTGAACCTACAGGGGTAGGACCTTCAATTTAGGCATGCATCTAGACCTCTCTTAGACTATGTCTAGTCTAGTGAGGTATCATGATCTATTTTCAAGGCATGTGAAGGATATCTGGTAGTGTTTAAGCATGGCATAGGTTACTTGAGTATGTTAGTGAGGTGGAGAGTGCATGGAAAGAGGCATGAAGGTAGTTTTAAGGCCTAATGTGGTTTGTAGGTCTAGATAAAAAAGAGAGATAGTGTGGCCTCATGAAGGGTCATGATCAGATCTCAAGGTGTTTGAGATCATATTAATATTTTCACAAGTGAGGTATGTTGTTTCAAATTTTTTCATGCAGTTTGAGGTCATAGTTTGAAGGATAAGACATGAAAATTTGTTTGGAGGTCTCTCGAGTGCTCAAAATGAAGGGTTCTCAAGTCAAGAAGGATTTTATTATGCTCATTAGCTCATAAAACCTTTTCATGTGAATATAATAAGTTCATGGTATATGGAGAAGGGTCCTAGATAAAAATTATAGGCATTAGTTTCTAAATTTAGGGGCTATGATTTATGAATGATTGTTAAGAGTATAAACATGTCTAAACCCTCTTAGAACCCTAATAAGGACCTAATGTTGAATATGTTGATCAAAAGTGATCATAATGGATTGGTATTATCAGGTAAGCTATTGTAAATTGTATTGGACTCTCCCAGGCACCTTTAAGAGGTATTGGTTAAAGAGAGGACAGAGAAAATGTTGAGTTGCAGGCTTATTTTTGAAGAAATTATTATATAAGTCAAAAGTTGCACCGAACATTATAAGAATAGATGGAGTAAGAAGTTAGAGACTTGTGTTTCATGTCCATGAAGGTTTATTGATAGGTTACAACCCTTAAGTGTGTTAAACTAGTCATCCAAGATAGCTAGTCGCTAATAAGCCTATTGGTGCAAACAATGAAAATCCAAGCAACAGTGAGAAGATGAATAGGAATGTGTTTTCATGATAGAATGATAAAACCAAGTGAATAGAAATATTTTTAATGACTTTTAATACATTTTCATTTTTGGTATAAGTTTTGGAGGTTAGTAAATATGGTGAAAAACTTGCTCACAAGTTGACTTGTCTAGTTCAGATGAGACAATGAGAAGTAAGGTCATGAGATTAGTCTGCAAGACCAATATTTTCCATTTGACCATATGATATTTATATCTAATAATGGTTTAATTATATCATAGGATCATCCACATTAATCATAATTCATTTAAAATGTATATACATGTATTAGAGATCTAAGTTGCCATGATTGTGTTTTGAGGAAAACTGGCAGTCCTGAGTAAGTTGCAGAGGTGTTCTTGAAGCCTTATCTTCTGAGTGGAAGTGTCTAATGAAATTGGTGATGACCCTAAGGTCAATTATACTCTATATATATAATTTTTCTATCATAATTGAGTGGGTTAAGTGATTTTGAGCTTCAATATTGAAAGGCATATTTTTGGTGTGCATAGGCCTAATAGGACTAAGTACCAATGAGGGGTTTCAAGTAGTTATTTGTTGTAAAATGTCTTTTTGAGCCTATAGTACTTTAGTGGGGGTATATTTTAATTTTATATTATATTTTTCTACCGTTTATGGATTTTTAAAGTGTTCCAAGGAAGGCAAAGTGTAACATGTGTTTAAGAAGGTTTAATAGATCTCCATGAGACCTAAAAGAAAAATGAGGTCTAATTGAGTCATGACAGACCTAAAGGGACTCAAATCTCAGTTGATTCATGTCCAAAAAATATTCTAAGACCTATTCTATGGTAGACCTAAGAGGTTAAGGGTGTTTGGCTGACTAAGTGGTATATGAACAAGGAATGGTATATATACAAGGTAGTTTTAGGCCTATTTATAGAAGAAGATTGTATGTAAATAAGATAACACTTTATTGAGCATAAAGAGGTATTGTATACCATTATAAGAGTGTGGAGGATATGTAATGAATATCTGATAGTGTATTTTCATATGAATATCAAGGTCATATGATCTAATCAGTCTTGAAGAGACCTAGTTGAGTGAAGAGGCCTAGAAGGCAGTTTGAGAGGGATAAGAGTGTGAAGAGCTAAAGAAGGTGATAATCATCTATTATGTGAGAAACAAGGTGTTCTAAAGGTGATCAAATAAATCAAGGGGCTTAGTTGGTGATGATTCATCTATGGGGTTGGTGCCTCCTTGAAAGTGGGTGCTTGTTAAAGCCTAGTCAAGTGGGTTCTTGGTTAGTTGGGGTTGGTGCTGCATGTGGAGTTGCTGCTTCACTAAATTTTGATTTTGTCTTATATGAATGTAAATCCATTTATATATATTAGTTTTTTTTCTTCCCTTTGAGGTTTTCCCACATATGTGATATGTTCTTGTGTTTCATGTTTATGTGGTTAGTTGTTTATGCTTGTTAGATCTACATGTTTGTTTGAATGGTTCATGAATTCTTAAGTGAAATTGATTGAAAAAATTTGAAGACTGATTCACCCACCCCCCCTCTTAGTCATTTTGCTTCCAACACTCCACACCTTCTATCATGTGAATTCAAGTAATCTCTAATAAGATATAACTTTAGCATGCCCTGACAAGGATTTATAAGGACCATTATTAACAAACTACTTCATTCACCATTCGTATGAAATTAGGAAAATAATAAGGATTTTGTTTAATGTATTATGTCATTTAAACAAGCATATCATTTTTTTTCTTATCATCAAATGTGATATCAACATTTGTATCATTAAAATACATTTCATTTGCATCATTAGAATCCATATTTATTTTTTAATCCATGAAACAAGATAAGTAAAAACACAAGCAATAGAATAAACCAAGGTAGACCCTAACCAATGATATGCTAAAAAACAAAACTTAAATGAATAACACAATAAACCCTATTAGAAAATATGCCATGACACATTTTGTTGAGTGATAGCTAGGGTTTGGGTAATTCAAATGTGAGATGCAAATGTCAATCCGAAATAAAATGAAAGCTAGAGTTAGTTTTTATGAAATGTATTAGAATCAAATTCAAAGTCAAAAAATCAGAAATGAAACCCTAAGGGAAACTCTAGAAGGTATAGGTGTTCTAAGAATGGAGGGGTTCACCCAAATGTTTTAATTAAAATTGACATTAGGGTATAATGACATGTTTAATTAGGTAAAACTATGGCATAATGATAGATCTAGGATAAATCATTTTAAACCAAGATCATACCTAGATTTATGTGCTGAAAATAGTAAATTGGCATTAACTAATCAAATTTGACAAGAAATGAACTTGACATAAAATTAAAAGTGGTGATTTGGCACACTTGGAATCCTTGCTGAAATTTAGAAGTGAAATTAAGTTGTACATGTATCATAAAGGCTTTATGTGAAATATAATTGTCTATAACTCAAAGAACAAATTTGGATCCTGACTAGAGTTGTCAAATATGCCATGGTATAGATTCAGTCATCAAATCTACTCTAAATGTGCTTATGTTGAATTTTTTCTATTGCATCGAATCTACACTACAAAACTTTTATGAATCTAGATTTTTTAGTGATAATGCATTGTAAAATGTCATATAGTCTTGTGTAGTTGCTTTCCTGAATTCATGGGCAAAATTATATGATTTGTCTTATGTTGTCTTCTTGACCTAATTCACCACAAGTTCTTGCAAGAGGAAAATAAAAGGGTTAGTTGGGTTGGAAAAACTTCAAGAAATTGCAACTACATATCCCGCATGTTAGAATTAGGCCCAATTTAGTTCTTTGTGCAATGTGAATGAAATTGCATGTGAGGGATTCACCTTATCTTCCCTGTGTGATATGCAATTACATAAACATTTGATTATCCTTCTTTTGATACAAGATGTAACTAAACCTTTGATGAAAAATCGCTGAGTATAAATTTAGCAATATAGAGTGTGTCTAATTTTGAATTCCTCTTGATGGTATTTAGACTTGCCAATAATTATTTTTCTTGTTGATTCCTCCTTTATTCTTCTCCTTATTAAACTTCCTCTAATAAAGTTTGTATAAATATACTCCTCAATTTTTAATTCAATATATATTCGCGTGTAAGCCAACCAAATAAAAAGAGAAGAATTGACATACATGGATCCAAACATCAAAAGGATGTGAGGAAAGGTATAAGGGTTCACAAAAAAATAAGGAACAAATTTAATGGGCAGTTAAATCTAACCAGGGCAGATTCAGATGGTCGTCGAATCCGACTTAGAGGAAGAAAGACTAGAGAACAGAGGCAAACCATAGAAAACAGTCTTGCATGCATAAAACAAACAAAATATAAAGGGAAAATAGAATACCACATGATTATCAAAGAAATATTAGGAAGAATGCACACAGACAAGTATCAATAAGACCCTAATTTGAGCCAATAATCTATATACACAAAACAGATACTACAAACATTACAATAAAATGTCTTATAGCACAAGTAGATGCCTATACTTTCCTAATTGGTCAAGCTAAATATTAAATCGATAAACTAATACAAATCTAGCTAACATTTTAACTATGAGATAAACAAAGTCAAATATATATATATATATATATATATATATATATATATATATATATATATATATATATATATATATATATATATATATATGGCCAGCCCAATCCAAACAAGAAATTACTTCGTACTCTTAGTTCATATATAAGTAATAAATGAAGAACACTCAAACATGTTTGTAAGTATGCAATGTAATAAGCAATCTCAAGTATATTACCATAATTTTGTTGAGTACATGGTGGTCTAAACCAAACACATGCCAGTGTTATAACCTCCCAAAATACACACTATATATCTAGTCCATAATTATCTTTCCTTAACTACCTAACCATTAAATAATTAATGTTAAATATTTAACCAAAATTAATATCCTTACCCAATTAATTAAACTATTAATTGTCTGACAAATGTATAAACTTATATTATATTTCTAGAGCAATAAAATCTCAAAAAGTGGGATGTGACATCCCTTCCCTCTTAGAATGAGAGTCATCCCAATGTTTAGGAAGAATAAAGGTGGAGCATTCACCTAAAACTTTTGTTCAAATAAACTCATCCAAACAAGGTTATTCACGTCACATATATTTACATATGTTCATGAGGATGGGGCCTCATAAACACTAACATCTTACACTCTTGCTTCACTCTAGATTTTTTCTCTTTCAATTGTTAAGTACACTTCAATTGAGTGTGTAGAATTTTATGGTCATCCTTATATGATCCATTATGTCTTTTAAGGGTAGATTTCTATTTGTATAAAAGGATGCATAGATGGTGTGAAGGACTCCCTATCCCAAAAAAAAATCCACCTAAAATGCATGCTTATTACCCTCATCACCCCTATATCATCCTAGATGGGGCATGACTCCCATCTTCCCAATGCAGGACTTAGCCCAGTGTCCATTATAAGAAAAGTTTTGTTGGTACACATCACACAACGTTTCTCAACCCCCTTTTGACATATCATAGCAAGGTTTTCAAGATTTTACTAACGATTTTTCTATGTTCCTTAACTAATATCATGTTAGTGTAGGTATTTTTTTTCTTGAATTTATTTATTTGAAAATATTATATCTGCTCACATGGAATTTTCCTACATTTGGGGATATGCTTGCTTAGGTGGAATCAGTGTGTCATAAGTGTCATAGGTTTGATTGGAAGACTAGGATGTAACTCCTCTGACCACCTTTTGTGGAAGAGTTATATCTTTATTTTGGACTCCTTTGACCACCTTTTGTGGAGGAGTTGCATTTCTATTCCAGGGGTGATTTGACCACTATTTGAGGAGTTACTTACTCTCCTATATGTATTAACTACTTGAGCCTAATTCTTTTAATGAAATATTGGTTTTCTCAATTTGATTTGTCTCATACAGTTCTTGCTTTTGTGATTACAATTTGCTACAACGCTTTAGTGGTGTGCACTCACTTCTTGTCGCATGTGACTATTTGACCTTCTCATTCACTTTATCGAAACTGGGATCAAACTCTGATATGGTATCAGATCCACCTATAGTAAATGTTTGTCTGATTTTGTTATGTTGTTAGCTATTCTTTGAAATCATGGTTTTTCTTAGAAAATATCTACGACTTTGATATTTTATTTGCATGCTATTGTATGTTTGCATAAGAAAGTTGCGAATAGATCTAAGGGTTTTACTCTATTGACTGACTATGGTATTGAGTGTATTATTGGAAGGCTCGAGTTTCACATTGAGGCGAGCAGGGTTCTCTTTTGTTCATGTTCGTGTTCAGCTTTTCTTCCTCCTTACACCAAACAATCTTCACATACAGTCACGGCCTGTTGCAACCCATTCATGGGAGACTCATGATCTACTAGAGGTCTGCGTACCATTTCTCGGCCTTCCACGACTAGATCAAGGCCCATGACCCTAGTGAATGCCCTTAACAAGCTCACACATTCGACGTCCATGTGCATAGAGGGAAGGAACTTCAGAGTCATCCACGACTTTCTTCCAACTCTCAGATCATCCCTTCCACCTCTGGTTTGATGTCGCCATTCCTCACAGCTTTGTTTGGTCTAGTTCTGACCTGTGGGATGCTACTCGATCTCACAGACTTTTGCACGTCGTTCAATGCCACTAGCAAAGCTGTACGTTGGTCCACTGCCTCTCACACCTTCAAATTCGTCTCTGAGTTTTTCTCACCTGGTAAGTCTCGTTCAAGCACTCAAACCACTCTTTTCTACATAAAACCACCTATCTGGGTCCATTCATGGTATTGAGTTTTTGATTCGTGGTAAAGGGCCTTTTAAGATGGTTTTGTTGTTTTTCATGAGGGGGAAAACTTAAAATTTTAAGTTTAAATCACTTTTAAATATTACATAGAGCGAAAAAAAATTAAGTCCTTGACTTTAAACAAACTACCATTTATTGTGTAAAAGGTGATAAAAGCTTTTAAAAGGGGTGAGGGTTTTCATTGTGTTATTGGTTTCTTTAAATATATATATATATATATATATATATATATATATATATATATATATATATGTATATAATTTTTTTGGTGGGGAGATTATTAATTTTGTTGGAAACATCATTTTTTTATTGTTTTTATATATAAATAATATATTGTTAGTTTTTTTATTATTTTTTAAAAATAATAGTTGCGAGCATTGTAAAAGACGAGAAAGTTTTTTGGGGGTCACTCTTCATATTTTCGCTCGATGAAGACCAGAGGATGAGGGCCAGTTTGGCAGGGGACCAAACCCCCTCGCAAACAAAATAACATTTCTCTTCTTCTCTCTTACTCACATTTGTTACTCTTCTTGGACGCATTGTCATCAGAGTTCGATGTACTTGCCTTGTTTTTTGCAAATTGTCTTTTCTAACTTGCACAGAGTACTTGAGACACACTTTCGGTTGAGTCCAACATATTTTTAGTGTGCATTTGTATTTTTTGTTTTTTTTTTGTTTTTAGGGGGGGCGGGGGGTTTTTTCATGTTGATAGTTTAGGGGGATGTAATTTTTTTGTGTCACTCTTTCATTTCTGCTTGCACTTTCAATTCTACAACAACAACTTTCACAATTGCTACAACTCAACTCAACATCAAAATGGATTCAAATTCAGTCAAACCCACTAACTCCCTTTAACTATCACAAATGGAAAATCAATATAATAATCATTCTAAGAAGTAAGGGTTTGTATAGAATAACCATGGGTGATGAAACGGAACTTAACACAAAGACAGATAAAGTTAAGTGTTATAACTGTAGTGATGAAGTCTATTGGATATTATGTCTTTATGTATCACCTAATCTCCTATTTCACTTCGAGCCTGCCAAATCACCCAATTATATATGGACCATTTTGGGAAATCTATTTAGGGAGCAAGATGTGATGAGAAGTCATGAACTTGAGAATTAACACATTAGTATAAGCACTAGCAACTTTGACACCCTTTAGGATTTCTTCACTAAGTTCAAGTCCTTGAGATTGCAATTGAAAGAATGTGGGATAAAGAAATAAGATGACCAACTTATTTTTTCTATACTCTCTAAATTAGGTCCTAACTATTCAGTCTTTGTCTCTAATTTTCATGTCACTAAAAGTGTTTTGGGCACTACATGTACAATTACCTCTTTAGATGCTTTCAAACTGACTTAACCAAATAGCAAGACAAGTTAATTCATATGGAAACATTGAAGTCCACAAAACCTCAATTTCTAATTGTTGGGGATGGGAAAACAAAGACTTCAAATAAAGAGAAGAAGAAAAAGAACAAGGATCAAGAGAAGAAGAAAGAATCAACCTCTGCCAAGACCGACACTGAAGCCTCCTCTTCCAATGACAAACCTAAGAAAGAAAAGGTTAAGTGTGCCTATTGTAAAAAAAATGGGAATGATGAACACAATTGCATGAAAAAGAAAATAGATCACCTAACTCATCTCCTAGCGAAGAACAACATAGGTGTTCCTGAGTCTATCAAACAGAATTCATCAACTCAAGATTCTTCCAAGGCAAAGGGCAAGGGTAAAGAGAAAGAAAAGGGCAAGGCCCTTGTAGCAGTTGTAGTTTCAACCTTCATGGGTTATTGACTCGGGTGCTTCTCACCACATGGGCCCTTCACTAATTGAGTTATCTTCCTTAGAGCCTTGTAGCATATCTTCTATCAGTTTGGGTGATGACACTTTTATACTAGTTGCAGGGAGAGGGTATGTTGAAATGGAAGGAGGAACATTCAATAATGTTCTAAATGTTCATTCTCTTTCAACCAATCTCCTATCAGTGTATCAAATCACTCATATCAACAAAGGCATGAGGGTTGAGTTTTTACCAAATTCAGTTATCATCGGGGAGTTGCATAGTAATTCTACAGTGGTAGTGGGTAGTGCAGATCACCAAGCCAGGTTATACATATTCTTACAGTTTGCACTTGATTCTTCTCTGACTGCATTGCTCACTCATTCAGATGGAGTTAGAAAATTATGGCATGATCGGTTCATCCACCTTATCTACCGCTATCTTGAAAAACTTATCAAAAATGTCACAGTCATAGGCTTGCCTCGAGTCTAATTCTCTAAAGGACTTTGTGAGGGTTGCTCTCTTGGAAAGCATCCCGAAGAAAAAATTGACAAAGGCAAAACTTGGAGGGCTTCACAAGTATTAGAGTTAGTACACAGTGATGTATTTGGGCCTTTTCTCAGTCTATCTTTTACAAGAGCTAAGTACATTCTCACTTTCATTGATGATTTATCAAGGTACACATGGGTCTATCTCCTGAGACGAAAGTCTAAAGTGTTTGAATATTTTCAAGACTTCAAGGCACTTGTTGAAAAAAATCTAAGAAATCCATCAAGGTTCTTTGAACTAACAATGGAGGTGAATATGTCAGCAACATTTTTGAGCAATTTTGTTCCATTGAGGAGATTGATTTGCAGCAAATAGTTACTTATAATCCTCAACAAAATAGAGTTACAAAACACAATAATAGATCCTTGAAAGAGATGGCTAGTTGTATGATTCACTCTAAGTTCTTGGCACCTTAGTATTGTGTTGAAGCCATTAATTGTGCTTATTTTATTCAAAACAGGGTTCCTCACAAAGCTTTGAAAGGCATAACTCCCTTTGAAGCTTGGCATGGAAAGAAACCTAAAGTTGAGCACTTTAGGGTTTTCGGATCTCCAACTTTGGCATGCATACCAAAGAAGAAATACAAATCTATGGAACCTCGGTCCAAGCCTTGCATCTTTGTAAGTTATCTAGATGGTGTCAAGGGGTATTGCCTTCTACATCCAACCACATATGTGTTATTCATAGAGAGAAGTGTTCACTTTCAAGGGAATCCCAAAAAATCAACATGACACTTGTCCTTCATTGGATTCACTTAGATTTGATGAATATTCTTCTAACTCAGATCATCCAGAATAGGTTCATGATCCAAGGTCTTTTTCTTCTTCAAGTTTTGACAGCAAGGGTAGTGATGGGGAGTCTTCTCCATCCACCTCTAGTCATGTTTCATAGGATGAGGAATCAACCTCTGACTCACCCATATCTGAACCCTTTTAGGCTAGGCAGATACTTTAGAGTGCAAGCACTTGGGTAGGGGATCCAACAGATGACAAACATACTCAGACAGATTATCAGAGTGGTCCACGTGTTTTCTTTGCTTTAGTTTTGGATCCACAAACATTATGAGATGCTTCAGGTATACCTAAGTGGGATAGTGTTATGCAAGAATAATATTCTTTCTTAATCAAAAATTACACTTGGCATTTGACTTCACTTCCTAAGGGAAGGAAGATGGTTCGATATAGGTAGATATATCAAACCAATCTTACAACAGATGGATCGGTTGATAAGTACAAGGTGTGATTGGTCACCAAAGGTTTTTCATAGGTAGATAACATTGACTACTCAAAGTCCTTTGCACCTATTGCAAAGATGACTTCAATCTGACTCACACTAGCTATAGCCACAACACATGGTTAGGATGTACACTAGATGGATATGAAAGTGCATTTCTTCACAGAGACCTTGAGGAGGAGATCTACATGGAGCAACCACCTTGGTGTATTCAAGATTCATCCTTAGTTTGTAGACTTCGAAAATCTATCTATGGCCTCAAACAGGGCCCTCAAGCTTGGTATGCCAATATGGATTCCTTCCTCCTTACTTCAGTTTTCACCAGGTGTCATTCAAATCCCAATGTATACTTCTTGCAGTAAGATGATTCTTTATTGATATCAGTGTTTTATGTTGATGATCTTTTGATCACTGAGAGTTTCTCATTGTTTATTACAGCGGTGAAGGCAACTCTATGAGATAAATTTGACAAGATAGACTTGGGTCTTATGCATTACTTTCTTGGCATCAAAATTTCAGTCTGATTCAGGGATTTCACTTACACATCCCAAGTATGCTCTTGATCTTTTGGCTCAATTTCACATGGCCAATTATAAGCCATCTTCGACCCCCTTTCTATCAAGAGTCAAGCTTGAGGCTGACTATTCTACACCTTTGGTCGATGCCACTCGGTATCGACAATTTGTTGGCAACCTCATTTATTTGACTCGTACCAAACCCGATATTTCGTATGAAATAGACATTATTTAACAATTCATGCAGGAGCCCCATGAGCTCCACTAATAAGCAACCAAACGGATACTCCACTACATTTGGGGCTCTTATAGATTTGGGATTTAGTAAAAATTTAGCACAAAGTTTGACTTGCTTTATTACATTTAGATTGGGTCGATTATAGTCAAAATCATAAGTCCACTTGAGGTTACAGTTTTTCTTTGGGTTTTGGTCTTATCAGTTGGTCTAGCAAAAAACAAAATGCTATTGATATATCATCCACAGAGGTAGAGTACAGGGGAGTTGTTAACGTAGCTACTAAGGCTATTTGGATTTAGGGGATTCTATCTGAGTTTGGCATTTATTTTAGGCAGCCCACCATCATCTATTGTGACAACTAGATTACTATACAGATATACAGGAATCCAGTTCAGCATGAGCAAACCAAACACATTGAGATTCACATGCATTTTACTTGGGAGCTTATTTATGGTCAGGACATCGACTTGAGATTTTGTCAGTCTTTACAGTAGGTTGCAGATATCTTTACCAAGCCCTTCACCGAGAACAAGTTTATTCATCTACGATCTCTTATTGGGGTACAATGTACATCAACGACAACATCATTGTTGGGGGGACCTTCTAGCCTCTTCTCTTCTATGATGTCTCTCTTTTAGCAGAGTTTTTTTCCTATGAATTTTCTCTTCTTATCTGTTTTATGAGAGATTGTTTTGTACATGGGTACCTAATCAAGCCTAGTTGTCAAGACCCACTTTTTAATTTTACACTACCTATCTAAGTTGTGCTTATGGGAGGGTGTTAGTGTAGGTGGTTATTTTTTTTGGATTTATTTATTTGAAAATATTATATTTGCTCACATTGAGTTTTCCTACATTTGAAGATATGCTTGCTTAGGTAGAGTTAGTGTGTCATAAATGTCATAGGTTTGACCAGAAGACTATGATGTAACTCCTCTGACCACTTTTTATGGAGTTACACCTCTATGCTGGGCTCCTTTGGCCACCTTTTGTGGAGGAGTTACATTTATATTCTAGGGGTGCTTTGACCACCATTTGAGGAGTTACTTACTCTCCTATATGTATGCTCTACTTGAACCTGATTCTCTTAATGAAATATTGGTTTTCTCCATTTGATTTGTCTCGTGCAATTCTTGCTTTTGTGATTTCAATTTGCTACAACTCTTTGGTGGTGTGCACTCGCTTCTTGTTTCATGTGATCATTCGACCTTCACATTTGTTTTATTCGAGCTGGGGCCAAACTTTGATATCTCACAACAAGGCCTTCAACTGAATTCCTTAGTTAATCTTACAACAAGGTCCAAATCATATACATGCAACACATTATTATGAAATCAATCCCCCAATAACCAAACAATTGGGGATCCATGTGAACTCTAGTTATCCCTACTTGCCCCTAACATATTTTCATGCAAGGTCTAGACAAAATATGAAATGAATGGGACAAGGTGATTAATAAAATTCTTATGCTTCTAATGAAGACTTAATGAGCCATGCAATCATAAAACTCGTGTATGCTCAACTTTGAATAACCAAGTTATATAAGAATCATTGGTACACATCATAGATTCAATCCTTGTTCTCTTCAATATGTTATAAGAATTTGAAAAATATACCACTCGAAAGAGAAACTTTTGGATGCATCAAGTTGGAAGAATTTAAAACCGACGTTTCAGACACCATATGTGTGCCCATCATCAAGGGAAAAAAAGGATGAAGAAGTTGATGAATGAATTGAGAATAAATCCTACCTTCACAACCATAAATAGAGGTGAAAAACATGAAAGAACAAGAGGAAATGGTCGGTTGCCTCCCCAAAGAATAAAAATATACCAAGGAAAAAACAAGAGACATTACCTTGTGTGGGCATTATTAAAAATACTAATATGGTTTAAAATAGGTCTCCAAGACTCACCGATACCTAATCCATTGTCATGATTTAAATTACTTGGACTTTTTTCTATTTCAATAGTTTCTCTCACCTTCCTTTTCCAATAATCCTCTTCATTTACTAAAACTTTTTATTGATCAGAGCAAATATGGTGTTTTGTGAGAAAAGAGTGTTCTGCAAGAGCAGAGCTATTTATATGAGATTGATACAACATATGGTGTCCAAAACATCAGTTTTAAATTCTTCCAACATGATGCGTCTAGAAGTTTCTCTTTCGAATGACCTACATCATGGAAATCTGATAATTTAAATATAACACTGTTAAATACACTAAAATTGAGGTGTAGTACACCAAGTTGTGGTTTAACATCAATGGTGTTAGTTTCGTGGTAGTGTAATTTAACACCAAATTTGATTTTACCATGTACCACTAAATATATAACACTATACATGTAACACCATCAAATTTGATTGTAGTGTTATATATTTGGTGTTACATGTATAGTGTTATATATTTAGTGGTATATGGTACAATCAAATTTGGTGTTAAATTACACAACTACCACAAAACTAACACCATTGATGTTAAACCACAAGTTGGTGTACTACACCTCAATGTACTTGGTATTATATACTTGGTGTTACATGTATAGTGTTATATATTTAGTGGTATTTAATACAATCAATTTTGGTGTTAAATTACACAACTACAACGAAACTAACACCATTGTTGTTAAACCACAAGATGGTTTTTACACCTGAATGTATTTTACAGTTATATATTTGTCAAATTCTTGCTGTAATTTATTTTGTTTAAATCATTTGTAATATTTGGTATCTAATATAAACCACCTTTGATGTCTCCAGGGAAAAAAAATTGGATTACTTTAAAATGTGGTGCACAAGGTAATACTTAAAGATGTTTAAGAATTATAATAGCAATTGAAACAAATAAGATCAATCACATCAATCTCTAAGATATATGTATAGAAATTCACTTATCCTTGCAGAAGGCTAATGCAAAGGAGGAATAGAAATTTGAATCAAGATTTTAGTATTTTGTGTGTGTAGGAAGCCAAGTGTATTGGGATCAAAAATTCAAAATGTAGACAATCTTAATTTACATTTTGCTTAGTTTGTCTTTCTTCACTCCCTGTCATGAAGAAGGTAGAGGGAGTTGAGCTCTTTGTATGACTCCAAACCTAAGAAAATTTGTCACTCAAAATAGGGTTCAGAGTCTTAGAGACCCAAAGGCCACGACAATTTGGCTAACTGTTTCTATACATGATCAAACTGTTGTGTTAGTGTTTATATCCCTAAATTCTCCCAAGATACAACTTGTTTCTGAATTGATTCACTGAAAAGCTTCTAGATTGTCCTTTGATTTTTTGGAGGCATTTTGACATAATTGACCATCGAGAAATTTTTTGGATACCTTCCTTTCCAGTGTTGCCAAGATGAAAGGGGAGCTTGGTTTAAATTGAAATAAAAAAAATCCCTCTTTGATATCCATCATAACATTAGACAAGAGAACAATGAGTTGCAGTTCATCTTGTCCAACTTTAGACACAATTTTTTTTAGTAGAGCTAGCTTTATAGGTTGACCCTTGAATGTTACCCTACAAAGATAGATATTTGAAGCAAGGCATGGATTCCAAACTTTAGAGGATCAAAAATCCTAAGAGTTAGACCCAAGTTGCATTGGATTAGAAAGGCTCCATATGTACCAAATTTGTTTTCAAGGCCTTAAAGCAAAAGATCAAATCTGAAGAAACTAATGCCCTTAAATCTAATAGTGATGGATAAAAACTTGTGAGATTCTTGAATAATTTGTAGAGCATTATAACTTATAAGCAAGTAGTCATAGCCCAAACCACCATTTAAAAATCTGACGAGTCTTTCAGAAAAATTCTTACAAGTTGTTCCCTCTAAGCTTTTGAAGAAGATAGAGATGAAATTGAGCTAAATATCACCTCCAATGAGCTCAAGTCTCTAGATGTTATGGCTGATGGTAAAGCTCTTGGAATAAATGGCCTGCGTTGTGAATTATATAGATCTACCTAGGACATTACTGGCCAAGCTCTCCTTAAGGTGTAAAATGAAGTTTTGAGAGCCAATTCTTTAGGCATAATGAGTGATCAAGGAATAAAGTGTACATTCTCAAGCAATGAGGGATATTTTCTCCACTTGCTCTTACCCACAAGGTTTTATCTAAATCCCTTGATATAAGAGTTCAATTCATCCTTAGAAAGCTTGTCATACCTAGGCAAAATGTAATCATTTGGGGCAAGTGCATCTTACATGGCAACCTCATAGAAGCTTGGGAACATATGAAATGAGCTAAAGTTTTTGGTCAAAGACATTTTTGTTTATGAAAATAGATTGAGAAATACTATGAGTGGAGCAACATTTTATTTTGGAAATGCTGAAAGTGTTGGTTTTTGGGCAAGGATTCATTAGGTACATTGTTCTTTGACGCCTCAACTATTATCACCATCAACAGGGCTTCATCTAAATCTATTTGTTTTTGTAGGTCCATCAAGAAAGGTTGTGGTTTGGTACTTACAATATATTTCTCAGCTACTGAAGCTATGGAGTTATTTTCTTGAGCAAAGCAATTTGTTTTCCGCGGCATGATAAAAAAATAATTAATGGTCATTTTGTTGATGGTTCTTTCTTAACCATCCAACTCAAAGGGATTCTATCAAGAAAACAATATAAATAACTCTGTTATGCCTTGATTTAATGGGAAAAAAACTGTTGTACCTATACCCCTCGAGATCTCCCTAGGTACTAGCCTCTATTAGTGGTTTTGGATTTGAGATTTTTGGCACAAGCCATTCCCTCTTGTTATCTGACTTCTCTTTTTGACATGTGGAATGAAGTTAAAGGTACGTAACCAAGAAGTTTGAGCATTGGAAAACAAAGAGCATGATTCAATATCCTCTATAACAAGTGTGTTGAAAAATATTGTCAGCCACATGCATTTATTACCCTTTCTTTTGATCCCTCTCGTAGAAAACTATAATTTTCTCAACAAATTGCTAAGAACCAATTCATGGTCCCTTTGATAGAGGTCAAGGGTTTGTTAGGTTTAAATGGTATATTTACTACATCAAACAAGGTGAAGAGCATAGTTCCACGGGGTTCCCTGATGGGGGGATGGGGGTACATGGAGACAGGTTCTCGAGACGGGGGGCGAGGGGCCTAAGTTTGGGGACGACGTCGACGGGGCAGCGAGGAAGCAGTGCAAATACATTAGTACTTGAAAAATTAGTTATAAAAAGATGTATAAGGAATAAGTATATTGCATTGAACATCAACAATTTAACATTGTGATTTAATCATTTAAGTTTTATCTTTTTATTTTTAACAATGACATTTCAAGTTTGATCTAAGGAACCAATGAACATTGAAAATCAAAATATCGAACTCGGAATTTTCAAAATTTCATAATGATGATTCATTATTACAATCAAGTATCAACAATGTTCAAAAACAATATAGTGGAATACTAAATACTAAATACAAATGACTCAACGAGTCAATGGCTAATCATCCCCAAAGTTCTCGTCGAACTCCTCATCATTAACACTATTGGACTCCACACGCTCAAGCTCCTCCAAACTAATACCAACCAACCTTGTCTGTGTAGCATCATCATCAATCTATGTTGGCTCCTTTGGGTCTACATCCCATCCAGTTGCTAGACTCTCCTTGTACATAAGTGTGTTGCGGTCAATGAGATGCAAGGCACTATGTACAGCCACAAGCTTCTCTGCCCTCTTAGAGGTAAGCATGTTCCTCTTCATGTAGTGGATGAAGCTATAGTAGACTAGTTCCTCTCAGTAGCAGAAGAACTAGAAATCAAGGACAACAAATGAATGGCTAGATCGGTAGTCAAGGAACGAGGCCCATGCAAAGTCCACCACAAAATTGGTTCCTCATGTGCCATTGTCTCCCTATCTATTTCGGCCTCCTATGAATATCCCCTAAGAGTGGAAAATTTTGTCCACTCAGTACGAATGATGTTGGCCTCTGTAGAATCATACGTTTTCTAAATGGCCTTCATGAACCCTAACTTCACCTCAGCGTCTTGTATAGGTGTAAGTCTACCAAACCTTTGCACATACCACTTCAGGCTCAATGCATAGGTAGCCATATGCAAGGGAGTGTTGAGGTTCTCCCATCTGTGATAAATGATCAACTAAATATGCTCTCTGTAGAATTGCAATGTGGGGTCTTTCTCTCGTACAACAACATTCATTTGATCAAGCATAGTATCAATGCACTCATACACCTCTCCAAGGGTAGGTGCATTAACATCCCCATATCTAATCACTGTGAAGACTGGAGTAATGATGGAGACAATATATTTGGCATGAGCCCAAAAAACATCTCTTCACCACCTCCTTCACCCTCTTCCCCTGCTCTGTCTTCGACTCAGGCCATCGATTCCATTCTGTTGTCATAACCATTAATTGTAATGCCTCTTGCAACTCAAGCATCCTCTCCAAGAGAATAAAGTATGATGCATACCTAGTCTCTACAGGTTTCAAGAATTCCTTCTTGGAGAAGGTCCTAAAGAGTGCATGTGAAGTGTGATGGTTGTAGATAAACATCTACACATCTTTAGCATCACTAACAACTGCTTTGATCCAGCGGATTTTTCCCATTTCTTTCAGTGCATTATTCATGGCATGCACACAACAAGGAGTCCACCAAATATGTCTACAGGCTACCTCAATTAACTTCCATGTTGCTTTGCACACATGGGTTGCATCTGTCACTACTTGCACCACATTCTATGGCCCAACCTCCTCTATAGCATCTTTGAAGATCTGGAATTAAAAATCAACATCCTTGCAATGCCTTGAACAATCAATAGTCCTAAGGAAATAAGGGTCAGTTGTACTTGTAACCATCATATTAACGATGCCTAATGTCCGTCCACCAATCCATGACGATGTTGCATCCACTTAAGACCTAGGTACTCTTCATTTTCTCCATTAAAATATTAATCTTGGAATAGTTCTTATCCAAAATTGTTGTCCTCAATTTAGTCTCTCCTAGTGGCACATATGATGGTCTTGCTCTTATTATTTTTGCCATGGCCTCCTTGTAATAAGGAGAGCAAGCCACATGGAATGAAATGCCATTGGCAAAGAAGAATTTGCCAATCGTATCATCTGCCTCATCCTTTGCTTGCACATTGAATAAATCTGGTAGTGGATTTGAAGCATCACTAGTCATCTTTTGTTTCCCCTAGGCCCTGATGCCCTTGAACTAGATGAATTCATTGCCATTGGCCTCTCCAAATTACTACAAGTAAAACTTTGTCTCTGATGAACCCTCCCCCTTGGTGGCGAAGTAGCAGATGTAATGCATCTTCTTCATTGGCACCTCAAGATTTAGATATTTTAGCCCTTAATTTCAGGGTTTTTTCCACCTTTTCACATACATCTACACCTTTGTCTCGGATAAGGAGGTGAGCATTTGTTCTAATCATTTTGCCAAACCATTCAAGGTCACATAGGTTGCACTTCCATCTCCTAGTGCCCCTAGATGTCTCAGAGTTTGATGGTACCTTGCTTGCAAATTGTTGTGAAGATTTCTTTGGATCAAAGGGACCCTTAGCATATTGTCGAAAGGCTTGTGAAGGGCAACTATAATTGGGACTCCCAACAGAACTAGTTCGTTTTTCACGGTCACTTCTCCCTGCTTCTAAACTAGGATCATCATGTGCATAATCTGAATCATTTTCACTTTCAGCGTCTTTGAGGTTGACCCTCATCCTCACTCATGCTATGAGAAGTCATAATGACACTGCAAGAAATAATATATATTTTTTATTTTGAAAGTTTATAGTTTAAAAAATTAAAATTCAAACCATGCATAATGTAAAGGATTAAATTTAAAACTAAGATACAGAGATTTTGTTTTTGTTTTTCTTACTTCCGGTCGCACGAAGCACGGAAGCAGAGGATACATAAATAAGAATCTTTGTTCTTAAGATTTAAAAATTAAAATTTACGCATTTGAATTGAAAATTTTTAAAAAAATAAAAATTTAAGATGCAAGAATTTTCTTTTTGTTTTTCTGATTTCAGGGCGCACGAAGCGCAGAAGCAGAGGATACATACAAAGGAATCAATGTTCTTAAGATTTAATAATTAAAATTTAAGCATTTGATTTGAACGAAAATTTAAAAAAATTAAATTTATATTTAAGCATTTGAATGAGAGAATCACAAATAAATATAATAATTTTCAATTTAGAAATTCAAATGATTCAATGAAATGAATCAAAGAACAAAACAATTTACAAATGAATATTGATTCAATGAAACAAAAATTTAAAAATTAAAAATCAGAAATTGAAAGAATCAAATGCATAGTGATAGGGCCTACCTTGTGGATGAAATGATGAACTCTAAGAGTCTTGAGTCTTCTTAGCTTCTCTATGCTCTTCTTGATTTCACTTTCCCTCTCCTAATGCTCTCTCACTCTTTCAAACTTCTCCCTCTTAGCTTGTTGCCTCTACTTTTAGCGCTTCGCTTCACTCAATGAAGTTTTTGTGTGATTTGGAATGAAATGGAGAGGGCTTTTTATAAGCTTTTGGGAGGCCTTTTGGGGGGGCAAGCGGGAGAAGCGAGGGGGGTGGGACAGAGGGGAGAGGGTGAGGGTGCGACCCACTAGCAATTAGGGTTAGGGTAGAGGGCTCAAAAACCATTTTTTTTTAATTAAAAAAAAAGGGTTTGTGACATCCACCTACACGAAGGCCTAGTTATTTTCTAGGAGGTCGAGGGACTTCCGGAGGTCCCAAGGACATCCCAGAGTCCCTAAGACGTCCCCATTTTGAAGGGACACCCCAGATACATCCCCTCTCAAAGGAAAACGTCCCAAGGATGGCGGAGGTTCGTGGCAAGTCGGCTAGGGGACATCCCCACATCTCGAGGATGTCCCCATCCTGAAATCGTAAGGTTTTTTTGGGGGGGCACATCCCCATGGAACATTAGTGAAGAGGGTCTGAGCTTTATTGATATTGATAAATAAGGTATTTCCTTATGTCCCAAGTGGATTGTAATGCTCTATTTGATGTAAAGATAGTTGAAAAGTTTAAACCACACATGGTAGTTCCAATTGCTCTCAACATCTGTTTGTTATGAATTTTATAATCTCCTTACCCGATATCAAAGGGGTGCTAAGGGTTTTTAAAAAGAATGAGTTTCTTGGGGGAAGTGCAAGCCCTTTCTTGTTTGGAAAAGTAAGAGCCCAAAAGAGGTTTTTCTACCAAAAAATCTCTCTATTTGGTGTGAAAACTACAATGATAATTGCAAGGATTAGGTGGCCAATGGCCCATGGTTTAGAGCCAAGAGATCAAGCAAGAAAGTGTTACACTCTTGCTGATTTGTATGATTACCATACCTCTAGTGGAAAATTCTCAAATAAATATACAATCTTAAACCCTCAGGGAAAAGTATTTTGAGTAGAGTTTGTGACAAGTCATGATGCCATTTTCCAAAAAATTGCAATTGATATGTATGATCATCGGATGAGGGGTTGAGCATGTGAATTTTCTAAACAATTTTGCTGCAGGTGATAATGATACTAAGATACAATTGGGTGTTAAGAAAATTTGCAGTCTACATATGCTCAAGGGATATTATTTCTTCATTAAAACGAAAAACTAAAATTAACACATTAATAAAAACGATAGTAAATATCACTCAAAATAGATTCTATTTATTTTGAATTCCCTTGTTGATATGTTTAGTGTGTACCTCTGTTGGAGATCATTATAGCTTCCATCAAGAAGACTAGGTAACTTCAAAAGCCTGAATTGCTTACATGAATCAACTTGGTGAAACCAACATCTACATCTGAAAGTAAATTGTACTTGAGCAAGACTAGATGCCATGAGCCCGACAGAGATTATGAACTATTTTCTGAAAGTGCCAAAGAATGCAGTGAAAACAAATTAAAAAAAAGATTCAAAGACTCGTCTATAAAATACTTGAATTTCAATTTGAAACGATGTTTACATATAAATATTTCTAGTATGAAATTGTAAAGGAAAAAATATAACATACTGGCATAATTAGGTCCAACAACAGGTGTGTGACACCAATATTTAACGGACATTGATTGCACTGCTCCAACAATGGGTCTGAGTAATTAACATACTCTTCTTATAGAGCTTTATATCTGCTTAATGCCAACTTCAATCGGGAATTCATATTTCCATTACAATACAAAACTGCAGCACTCTCAATTAGCTGGTTATCAATGTTAGGATCATATACTAAAACCTAGTACATCCCACTGTTTGTCAAGTGGTTCAGTTAGACCATGGAACGTGACCTATCCAGGTGGCAAAGTTCCCAATTTCCAAAGTGCACGATCAAACATTCTGCTCTTGCCAGTAGCGATACCTGCTGGTGACATTGGCTTTCTTCCATGCTACAAGATCAAAAAAATTCTTCCCAAAGGCCCATCCACATGCATCTGGATCAGAGACTTAAATCTTTGGGTGAGATAGATTAATAACTTATGGTACCGATGAAAAGTCTCGAGCCAGGTTTCCAGCACCCCATTAACATTTCCATGCAAATCTATAAAGAAAAGTGGGGTCAAATCTTTCTGAACCACTACATCATCATCTAGAAGCAGAAATTTTTGAAGTGCAGGATATGTTTCAGGAATGTAATACCTTAGGTGGTTTAAAATGCAGTCTTCATATCTAGGACACCTCTAAAGTAGTGACCTTGTGTTTCAGCATCTTGCAGCTACTTCAAGACAGGAACAGATGATGCATTTAACCATGTGAAGCCTTCCATAATTTGTACTTCTATAGCTGTCCCCTTGTAGGGATGCATACATTGCATAGAAACCCAAACCTCCATGGATCCAAAATGCACTCTATCTGTGACTATATGGAAAACAAGCAGTTCTAAATTATCAGCAGTATTAAATATATACTAATATACTTTGTACTTGTTAATGGAAAAATATTGGATCGTATCTTATAACATGAGACTTATGTAAATATTAAGTAAAATGGTACAGTCTAGAAACTTATATGGCTGCCATGATGGATGATAGTGATAGATAGATGCTTAGTCTGTGATAAATGTTTTACGCAATGCATTCAAACTTCCACGGACCAGTACATATGCTCCCTTTCCATACAAAATCATGTGCTTAGACCATATGAGGGAAGTATGAGGGTAATTTCCCTGTTTCTCAATTACAATTAGGAAGTCAGCACAATTAGTTGTTTTCCTCAGCTTATACCATCATGCCCTGCATATGCCCTCCGAGCATTGACATCGAAGTCGATGTTCATTTAGAATGGGCATTTTTCCATTAGCTGACAGTAAGTATTCTGGAAGAAGCACATAATAATTTTTTTGCTTTTAGCCAGGGATTCAATAGCATTAGCCCTGATAAACTATTCGTGTTTGTGTTTACATCCAAACCTTTCTCAGTTTTTCTTCCCGGCTGTTTTATGGGTTTGTAAGATGCATACTCACGGGCAATTGAACATTCAATCTACCATTCGGCTAATTCCTTGGCAAAATGCATATAAGTTTAAGTCACTAAAAGTGCATTCGCATCAAATTCTGCTGTGAAATATTTATAAAAACATTCTAACCCGTTTTCAAGAGCATCAGGACTATAAACAAAAGTAGCAAATGAAGATCATTCGCTTTGATTAATTTTTCATGCAGAGAAAGATCAATTTTTCATGCAGAGAAGTAACTTGCCTAGGAAGCATAATTCATGCTCAGAAAAATGGGGGAAACGATAGGACCAAAAAGAAGATGAAAATCTGACTTGAAGAAATCAATGAAGAATGAAGGAGTCTGACAACATCCTATTTCATTTGGGCTTTAAGAGGTGGAGATTATCTTAAGAGACAATGGAAGGTTGTATTTTAATTCTTATATATAATTTCTGCATATCACTGAAGTATTGCAGGCCTACGAGACGGTATAGAAAATAGAAGAAAATATCTAACTCTTTCACTCTAAAAAAAGTAAAAGACCATATACTGAGTTGCTATACAAATACCTTGGCATATTATCAAAATTCAATGAAAATAATTTGAGTTATTCTTATAATTTCATATTGACCACCTCAGGCACTTTCAGATTTCACTAGCTCATTAAGGGTTGTTGTGTCCTCTTCATTTAAATGAATATGTCATATCAATCCGGGCGATGTCCAACAGTAGTCAGCAATAACATATGCAAAATGGTGACTAAAGTTATCTGTTTGGGGTGAATTGTGGATCGTTTACTTCTAAGATTCTAATCAACTTGTTTGAATTGAAATATAATCTATTACTTGTGAAAGCAAACACACTGAATTGGAAAAAAATGGAAACGAAACACATTTGCTGAAATTGAAATTGCATTGAAGTTAACACACATTTAGTCTGCAAATGTAAATTGCATGAAATGGAAACACACAGCTAATCTATTTGTTGGAAAGATATGCTTTGGAAGGGAAAGGCTGAAAGTAATTTTGTTTAAAACACGCACATTAACACACAATCCTGCAGGTGAGACACAAGACAATACTTTGCATAAGAGAATAGCTGACAAACTTCAAGACACGCCACAATATGAAATAAACATATAAATACCAAAATAAGCCTTGCTTCTTCAGTTGAGTGGGCGCTTGCTTTCCTTCAGAATAAGATTAAAAACACTATTAGATTTGTAGAAACTTTATGAAATCAAATTTTCATTGCTTCTAGAAAATGCTTACAAAGTTGGGAATGTAAAGTCAAACTTGATCTTACTAGACCAATCTCCACTCAACGGATTACTTCCTTTTTCACGGTGCTACTTTCGAGGAAAGGCACTAAGCAACAAATTGACATCAGTACAGCCCCACATTCCAGATCAGTGAGGCCCAGAGACACTATTCACAGTTTCCCGAGTTTTCATCAGCATATTCACTTCAGACCCGGCATTAAGAGGCAAACTAGATCCACCAGACCTTCACAGAGGACTTTTCCTACCAGGGAGAGGATTGGAGGACAGTCCAGGCATCATACCTCCCCTTCTTCGGGTCAGAGTTCTATTTGGAGCTTCTTCTCGTCGGCCTTGAATGCTAGGAGAGTTGGATCGAACTCTTGATAGGTTCCCTCCCGGTTCTTTCTAAGGGATCATCCTCGTACTCCTGATGTTTACATATTCTTGAAGATTGTTCATTTCTTTTGCTCCCTCTTTGGACCTGAGCGTGGTTGGGTCCTTTGGTGGTTTGGCTTTGAGAGTGGTTGGGTCCTTTGGTGGTTTGGCTTTGAGCGTGGTCACTCTTTCCCTGTTTTATACCATTTCTTTCAGCATTGTTTTCCTTGTTTTCGGAGACCTTTTTGGTTTCCCACTTTTTCTTGACACATTTTTGTAATCTGCAGTCCCTTTGACCTACTTTTGTGGTTATTAATTGGACATTAATATCTTTATCTTTATCTTTATCTTTATACTTTCCTTACATCTTTACTTACTACTCTCTACTTAAAGGGACGTTGTTTATATCACAACGTTTTACAACGGCTGATTCAAAATAGATAATAACTTAACAAAATCAAATATAACTAGGATCTTGCTTATTTCAAAACAATATTATAACATCATTTCCACTTTCTAAGGAAAACCGGCGGAAAGCATTGGATTCAATTTCTTGCATGATTCCTAATCTACTGTTGGTTGCAACTTCTTTGTCAGTTATAACCATCTAATCTCAATCAACTAGCAGATCAAAACATGGTACTTACAATCACTCATAAAAAAACTTCTATAAATACAATGGCTAAAAATAGATATTACTATTTTTGAAAAGTCTATACATAGCTTTTAGTATTGTTTCCAAAAATATACTAAATTGTTTCTTATCAAGAATGTATGTCTTTGCATAAATGTACAATCATTAGTTGTTCATTGCCAAGTTTCCTAGAAGTCTTTAGACTCAGTCTGGGCATCTTCAAAGCTAGACTAGTGATCTCCAAAGCCAGACTGATGATCTTCGATGTCGGTCTAGGGATCTCCGTAACTGCTTTGGACTAGTCCTTAGGAGTCTTCTATTGCCAAAAGCATGTTATTCAACTATATTACATTCTCATGATCTGTACATACAAAACTGGTGTCTTTCCCATGTAAATATTGGAACAAAGTGGTTTAAACAGGAAACAATAACTTGCACAGAATAACTAAGGTAAAATATTTATTTTCTACTTTAAATTAGTAATGAGTTCTATTATGCATATCTAAATCCACTTAAAATGAAGACTTTAAGGGGTAAAATGAGGTAATTACTTGGATATAATGAGCCATTTTATGAGCTCATCACTAGCCACTACTAGGTTTCATTAGAGCAGAATTAGGTAGCTCAGCAGCTACAATATAATTTTCAGTCAAAATAAACTGACCAAATTTGCCATTGTTGGTACACTTTTATCTATTTCCAGACCTGGACTCAGATGGAAGTGATCTTCCACGTACATATATGCTAGTTTTACCTCTTATGCATGGAGAACAACACCTTATGAGACTCATCATGAAATGGATGTTTGACAATCCAATTATCATTTCCAAAAATAAATGGATTCTAGAGAATTATATATGAAATTGGGAAAGAGATATGCAAAAGCATTTGAAGACAAGACTGCTAAAAGATATCAGATAAGTGACCAGTAAATGAGAGGTATATGACATTTCTCAATGAATTGGCCCATATTGACATTTTTGTCTTAAAAACTACTTGTTCAGCTCATGACAAATAGATTTCATTGCAATCGAACTATTTTAGATGAATACACATGCTCATCTTCGTTAAAAAATAATAAATGATTTTGATGAACTAGAAGAAACACTGATATATAATACATACTCTCTGTGCATGGAAAACTATCTATCTGTCAGGTACTAATGCAAGAGCCAAAAAATAGTTCTAGAAACAGGCATGTTTCCTTAGGATCACATTTCTTCATTCTCATAAAGTCCACAAGGAAAACTCCAAAGCCATCTGCTCACTCTACCCGCACAAAGTTACATAGACTCCATTTCAGCTGGCATTTTCGCTACAATAGATAGAGCATGCAATCCACTTTGCAGCTCTTCCTGCAAGAGTTCGTATACCAGCCGATGTCGCTTTACAAGACTCCGTCCTTCAAATTTGGCTGAAACAATTTTGACATTAAAATGAGTCTCCTTCGCTTGATCCTGCACTGCTGCATGACCTGCATGTTGATGTGAAACATCCTCTATCTCCAATACCATGGGCTCCAATTCTGTTTCCAATTTCTGCCTTATTCTGTCTACTCTAGAAGTTACAACTCTTCCATAAGAATCATTCTCGTTTTCCTCAATCCCAACAGGAGGAGGTTCTTTTTCTGCCTGTTCAACAACATGAACTCCGTTGACATCCAGGCCAGTGGAATTAACATCCTTTGAATTCCCTACACTTTCAGCCTCCATGTAAAGCTGAAGTGCCTTTCTCTGCATTAGTTTAAGCATATTCAAAAACCCATTGTTGCGAGAAGGTGTCAAGCTCTGTTTAAGACCCAGCCTATGTACAAAATCAGCAGGCACACCCAGAATTTCAGCAGGGGAAGAGCCAGAAAGACCCTCAACCAAAAGGGCAGCCAGCCCCTTAGTCAAAACAGAGTCAGAATCTGCCTCAAAATACACTTTGTTATCATCTAGGAAGGCCCTGACCCACACCTGGGAAACACACCCTTCAACTTTGTTTTCCTTGGTCTGGAATTCTTTGGCCAGAGGGTTTAGTTTTTTTCCATAGTGCATGAGCTGCTCGTATTTCGAACGAGGTTCAGAGACTACCTCAAACAGTTTTACAATGTTTTGGAGCTTTGGGGGAAGCTGATGATCAACAGCTTGAACACATGCAATTCTATTTGATAGTTTTCTGAAATTGACATTTTTCTTCGAATTGGGAATTTTCAAAGAAATGGGTGCTTCAAATGATATCCTAACCCTAAGCGATGACCCTAAAAAATGAGAAATTGACATTGCTAGGAATTTCAGATCGCAAAACAAAACAAAGCTAAATTACTAACCTTGACACAAAGTCGGCTGGAATTATGTCTTCTGTTTCTTGGTAAAAACAGGTTTATGAATCACACAAGTATCACCGCCTCATCTGCTCAGCAACTGGCATTACATATTTACTCGGATAAACAATCTCAATTAACGACCCAAATCTTGGTCCAGTAGAGACAAATAGGAATCTTGCGACGGATTTCCCCCGCATAAGGGTGTAGTGGTCTCATCGGCTAGGTGGGATTATGTTCTCTCATTTATATTTATCCTTCGCTTCTCTAATTTTTTAATATCTAGTTTATTCTTAATTATACAAATCGATTATGATTTATATCATCTTTCGCAATTTGAAGGTTTCGAATCGAATCACGAAAATTCCATTCAATGAATGAGTAAAAGATTTTAATAATGCCCTGAGAGTTGTATTAAATTACTATTTTTTGATATATAGATTGTTTTATTATTATAGTAAATTTTCTATTTTCTTATTGATATTAATTTTTTAATTATAAATTTTGATTAATACTTTTATTGTATTGTTTAATTTTAAGTCCTTTTCAAATAGATTAGTTAAATTGTCAATCTTTAAGTTGTCTTTGTATTTAATACAAATATAATTATAAGTTGTACACCATATAATGGTCATTTTGTTTCCACTACTCCCTTGTCACAAAATAAACATGTTCTTGTTTCCTATTCTTTCTTGGATATTGTCCATCTATCAGTTTCCCAACTAAGATGGTGTGAGTTGGTCCTCAAGTGTGCAATCAACATATTTGCTTTCCATTTGATTTATGCCCTTATGTATGTCTTTTCTCCATGCTTCCATATGGGGTTAAACTGATTGATGTAGTATGTTTTTTTCCATTCCAACTACTTTCTCCACATGGCTATCCTAAATTTCTCTCACATATTTTTTTATTTTCTTGTTGGTGTTAGGGCACTCTTGCATGTTGAAGAAACCTTCACTTAGCCGATTTTTCATTACTTACTCCATTGATAATTCTGTTGAATAAACCTTCTCTTATTCAATTTTTCATTATTTACCCGATTGGTTTCAAGGAAAAAGGAGCTAGAGTTGTGTTTGTGGTGATTGAGATCTAACAAAAGATTAAAAGCGTGTCTCCCAAAATCGAAGGTAAAACTAGTTTTTGTCTTACCCTAGATGACATTTTAATAAAGGATATTGTATGTTGAAGTTCTCGCATGCTCATATACAAGTTTAATGGCATGAATGTAAGAAGAAAACATTTATAACTAAGGATCCCCTAGACATGGAAGCTCAACTGCAAGTTCAAGTTAATGATGAGACCCAAAGGTTTTTTATGTTAGTTTCACAAACATGGAAGACTACTACACAATCCTAGAAAAGGGACCGTATTTCTACAAGAATTCTAGTGTGGGTCTCTACATCAGAGAGAGAACACAAGGGTTTCTCCCAAACATGAAAACATGGTGTGCTTACTGTAGACACCCAAATCTAGCCACTATTGGTTTCCGACCAGACTTCTGATTGATTCCTACCAACTATTGCAAATTAAGTCTCAGAATCACTAAACATCCCAATTTTGGTCATGCATCATTCATCAATGCTCAGAAGCATATTGAGGCATCCTTATTTGAGATACTAACCCGTATGCAATAATAACCTTTCACATATTCATATTTAATCACCTTGGGACATAACAACTAGAAATTTGGCCTATGGACCCATTAAATGAGGCACTTGATCAAATCTTGAAAGAGCTAAAATGCTAATCAAAATTAATTAACAAATTAAACAAGATTAAATACCTATTTGAATTATCCATTTTCAATTAATGAATATTTAAAAATAGAAATTTCAAAAATAAAAATATTAAAGCCTTTCATCATTGTCTTTATGAGTTGTCAAGCTCTTTGAAAATATCCTAAAATATCTAATTTGAGAGTCATGCCCAGTAATTACAAATCATAATTACTTGACAACTATTAACTCAACTGGAGTTAGTTTTAACTCACTTGGAGTTAATTTGAACCCATTCCATGTTTAAACTCAACCTTAACTCATCTTGGGTAAAAGTTAATTCTTAAAGCTATAAATACAAGGCCATACCCCTTCATTTCTAAGCTTGGATATTATAGAGTTATTGTGCAGGATTTACTCCATAAGACTCAATGTGAGTAGTGTTACCATGTCCAAATCTTAAGCCAAGCAACATCAAAGTCAAGGTGTCAAGGAGAGGAGCCAAACAACCTCCATTGTCAAAGACTTCTTGATGTACAAGCTGAACAAGCCATTCAACAAACCATTTGGACCTCCAAGAAAGGTAAAAGACTTATTTCTTTTATGTTTTTGTTATGATTTCATTTAGTTTTATTACCTATGCTCTCTCTAGTGTCTAGGCTAGAAGTGTAAGTGTTAGTGTGTTATTTTGACTTTGTTTTATGGGACTAACATCATACTAACCTCACTTTTTGGATTCTTTATTCACATGATGGCACGCCCTATGGGATGCATGCATCCCACAAACCTTTTAAATATGTATTTAGATCATCTTTTGATGATTATTTGTTTATTTTCCATCTAAATTTTATGTTTTTTATCTTCTAACTTAAATGATGAAATTGCCTTGAAGAATGGTATAATCACTTTGCAGAATGGTGAAATCACTTTGAACAACAAAATCGCTCTGTAGAATAATGGGATTGTTCAGAATGGTGGGATCATTCTACAGAATGGTGGGATTGTTCAGAATGGTAGGATCACTTAGAGTAGTGGGATCACTCTGCTTAACAGCTAGATTAATTTGTAGAATGGTGGGATCACTCTGAAGAATGATGAGATTACCCTGCATATCAATGAGATCATCAGGCTGCAAAGTGGCCAACTTTTGAGGGCTTGTTTGGGGTCATCCATGTAGGATGGATTAAAAAGAGGATCAAATCAAACATTAGTCATAAAAACTGTTAAAGAATGCATAAGAATTGACAATCTAAGCCAACCTATTCATGTGGGGTTTATTAATGATATTGAAGAACAAATTGAAATAAAGCAATACTAGTTACCTTCCCAAATCGATTCCACCACACAAGAGCAGCTCCAAGCATGTTCTCCCCTTGATCTAATACTCTTGTCTTTGTCAATAATTGCTTATTTGCTCCTCCATTGCCTCAAGAACACTATGCATAACTTAATTTCAATAGAAGGAATCTCTAATCTAGCCTATCCAATGAAGTTTGCAAATAACACAAATGATCAACACAAAAGGATGTGTAGATAATTATGTATTATAACTCTACAATTTTTTTGCTTAAGAAATAAGGTTTTATGCCCTTCTATTTATAGATTTTGGAAATGGTCTAAGATCAACCATGACCATCCATCTCAAGATTGAGATGTGTGGCCATGGATTAATCTAATATTTAAAATTAAATCCATAAATAGCCTCATAATGATTTGAGATGAAGGGGCATTAATTAGTAATGAGTGCCCATAATTCAAATATTTTATTTATCTATGGCTTATGGATGCCACTCCATAGATGATGTCACTAGGTGATGCAGATATTGAGAATCAATTTCTATTAATGAAATAATCAATAACCTCCATATAAAATCTATTTAAGATCTTGATTTGAATTAATTAGCCTTAAACAAGATTAATCAATATTTGTGCAATTCTTTGGAAATTGGTGCTCAATTAATCAAAATCATCAGAAAGTCATATTACTGGGCTATAATTTGACTCAAGAAGAATCAGAAGGTGATATTAGATGTGTTGGAATCGTATTCCCATTTAGGATGTTGCCAACACAAAATAGTAAAGATATGTGATGTGTACTAACGAATTAGAAGAAAAGAGTGTCCCAGAGCATAAAAGGTGAAATCATCATTTTGAATCAAAATGTATTGATCAAAGTTAGGAATCATATTAAATGCATTGCCCCATTTAAGGATACATTAGCCTAAATCAATACTTGTATATGAAAAGTTTGAATCATTTAGCATAATTTTAGTGATTTTGACCTAAATTGAGTATTTGAGTGCAATTCGAGTAAGATTGACAATTTCAACACAAATAGTGTTAATAATTAGGTGTCTACATTTTGCCCATGTTTGAGAAGACATAGTGAGACATTCAAGTGAAGTAACACATTTTTAAAAAAAAAGTTGTCAAGAAGAAATGAAAATGACCCATGATGCCCCCTCAAGAGGACATATTAAGATGAAAGAGAAGGATAGACTCTCAAAAAGAGAGAGACAAGTGAGAGATTAACCCATGGAATAAATCACATCTAGAGAAGCTGATACTTACATGCATGGTTACCATCAATGATAAAAATATAATTAGAGGTATAATGGGCCCCAAAGATGGGGGGAATGGGAAGAATTCAATCCAAACATGTAAGAGACACACTTTGAATGTACCCAATTTGAGAGTGCAAGTTGTGTGCTTATAAAATTGATCAATCCTAAGACAAGTTGCACACTAAAACATTGTCATTGTGGGAAAAAGTGTGGAGAGCTTGGAATTAGAGGAAAATGAGAATGTGGTCTCCAAAAAATGATAATAATAAGTACCCTATTAGAGTAGATTTGATCGTGATAAGATAGTTGTGCCCTGGTAGGGCTAATTTTGATCATTGATAAATAATAAAGAATGGCTTGCCCCTATAAGGCTGATTTAGATTTGTTAACTGATTGGCTCAGATGTTATGCCCTAGCATGGGCAAATTGGCAAATAGTTAGCTCCAAGATATAACCTAAAACATAGATTAAAGTGAGCGGGTGCAAACATAGATGTGATGGTGCAATAGCTTAAAAAAAGCCACAAAAAACTAGGCATACAAAAATACACAAAGAGATGAAAAGAAGAATGAAGGTGGTTGGGCTGACCCAAGATACATTATGTATTTAAGCGCTGCCTACATAGTCCAAATGGACTTAATCCAATGTAGTTCACCCAAAATTGGGAGAGAATGGAATGAGGGATGATGAAAAATGACCAAAGATTGATTAGACTCATGATGTATGCAAAGAGATGCACATCTAAGCATTGAGTCAGGTGTTAAACCTATTGAGCTTAGTTTATGCATAGTGATCTTGAGACCTATTCATCGGAGCTGTGTTGACATTAAGACTTGAGTCCAGAGCATAAAACACTTGTTATAGCAAAAGAAATTAGGCATCATAAGTATGGTAAACTCATAATGACATTTCATTTCAATTGCGCAGAGCCGAGTCAAATGTGAATACCTATAACTAAGAATAATGGTAAATAATGACCAAAACCAAAGTTACAACTATTTACATTTAAACAAAAAAGCAAAGAGAAAGAAAAAGATAAACATAAATGATCCTAACTTAAAATTAAGATATGAATAATCAAGACTCAAGTAGGAACAAAAATGTTTAAAAACAAAAATCAAGAACAATTTAACAACGTGAGATCAAGATATAAATAATCAAGATCTATGTGGACCATTAAGAAGTTCTTGGAAAAAGAAAACAAAGAAGCAAGGCCAAACAAGAAATAAAAGATGAAATAACACCAACAACAATCAAATAAATAAAAAAGTTCAAGAACAACTTATTAACATGAGATCAAGATATAAATAATTAAGATCTATGTGAATCATCAAGATGCTCTTGAAAACAAAAGAGAAGAGCAAAAACATATAGGGAAACACAAGACCAAGGTGAGACAAGAAGTAATTGTTGGGATTAGTTTTCACATTGTATGAATTTAGGTATTTACAGAAAGGTAAATAGTAAGTTTGATATTTATCGAAAGGTAAATAATAATTAGTTATTAGTAATAGTATGGTTAATATAGTAAGATTGTATTAGTTAGATTATTATATTGTTGTAATATATTGTTAATGGTTATAACAATATATCTAAATAGTAGTTTTCTTAGTTAGTAGGTTTTAGGTGAGAGAAAATAGGGGAGAAGTTATAGGAATAATATTCCTATATATATGTGTGTGTAATATCCTAGATGTTTTAATATAGAGTGAAATTAATGAGAATAGTGTATGCAAAATATTTTGTGTTTAAGAATTTATCTGTGTGTTCAGCTCAATTTCATAGTGCATGATTTAAGAGTGCATATAAGCTGTTTGAATTCATAACAATGGTATCAAATCAATCTCAATCTCTATAATATAATTTTGAAAGTAGCTAGGGGCACTTTTATTCTACATTGCCCTAGATTATATCCATAATTTTGGCTCTGTTAGTTTGTTTTAGGATCTAAGTTAGATAATTAATATTTCTACGCCCATGTCACTATGCACCTAGTAGATTAAGCTTCCATTTGAATCATTTGATGTCTCATGAGAGAGATTGTGCACGAGTAAGTAAAAAAATTGGATAAATATGACATTTCATTTTCTATACTATGTGAATTTGTGAGAGAAGAATTTATGTCAAGCTCTAGCTAAACCTTGAGCCCACCATCTACGCTCACAACCAAGTTGTTTTTCTATCTTTTGTCACCAACATTATAATTTCAGCATTATGATATTTGACAAAGTAATCATTTTTATCATTTACAACACTTTGAAGCTATGATTTATCTTCTCGATTGGAAATACATTCAATGAGAGCAAACAATAGTTCAAATCTATTTTAGATCCCAAATCTTGCTTGTGTCCTATATCAGGATTGATTCTCAAGCCATTCAGAGATTTAACATCTTTTGTGCCACAATGGTCACCTTAATCTATGCATAACTTTACAACTGCCTTCATCTCAGTCATTGTTGTATTTTTTTTAGTAAAGCATCATATTTGATCCAAATGGGTATTCAAGTCAAAGCTTGATGTCCATCTTTAGATCAAATCTAGCTAAGGAAAACATTGATATCTTCTTCCAAATCTCATAAGGTGTGGTGAAGAGTAGGCAAACTTGGATGCTATTCAAACCAGGCATTCATGTTTACATTGGGATTTACATTCTCTATTTGGTATATTGATTACCAGATGTGTTTACCCTTTGTTGATCTACTTTCAATCAAGGCTTGTGCATAAAAATTCTATTCATGCAATCCACATGCTCCTAATTGCTCTTTCCATGCATCATGGATCACTCCAAGTCACTAGTTCATGCTCGACCTCTATTTCATTGTTTCATGCATCAAATATCCAAACAAAGTCAAAAAAAGTTAGTATTTAAGTTATGATATGTGTCACTTAGTTTAATTTGTTTTTAACAATCTTTATTTTACTTTGCTTATATTTCTTAAGTTATTGATGTCATTTAGTTCTAGAGTTGAATATATTGGTCTACGTCATTAGTCATTTAAAAATAATAAATTTATTTTTTATTTCAGTCTTTAGTCTAAGTTGTGAATTTATACACTTTTAGTCTTTGGATTTGTTATAAATTTATGTTATAGTCATAGGTTTCAAAAGCTTAAAAAGTGTCAAAAGTCTTTTGGTATTTTAATGTTTTGTATTTTATCAAAAATTGAGTCGTCAAAAGTTAAAAATTCAAAATATTTGAATCAAGTCCATATGTCATTTTAATATATCAAAAGAGTCATTTTTTATGTCATAAACATGTCAAAAATCATAGTGTCTTTTTAGAAAGTCATTTCGTTATGTTGTCATATAGAGTCAAAATTGTAAAAATTAAAAAAAATTGCCTCACAAATGCATTTTTACTTGTATGCGACATCTGAATTATGGGAGGAGTCTCTCCTCAATCGAGCTTCATCAAAACATCAGGCTAAGTAAGTAGCAGACACTGGAGGCTAGAGGATACATGGAGGAAGGAGGTCTTTCAATAACCTCTCATCAGTCACCAATGATAGGGTCACACCAAAGATGTGGTGACATTTTGTGTGGTGTGATTTTTTTCATTGAGTGGATTTTAGTGTGGTAGTTATATTTATTTTTTAGCATATGTAAAAAATTAAAATAGTTATACCTATTCACTTGTGAATGATATTCCCATGTAGCCATTTTGTATATTTATATTGGAGAATATTGATCTAAAAAGCACTATAGCAATCATGATGAAAGGTCAGTGGTAAACCTGTGAAAACCATGTTGTAAGGTTAGTGGTAAACTTGAGAAAACCATTCTACAAGGTTAGTGATGAACCTAAGAAAACTATTTTGTAAGGTTATTGGTGAACCTATGAAAACCGTTTTTGAAAGGTTATTGGTGAACCTGGAAACCCGATCGTAGATGAGTGTGAAGGAAGAGATGTGCGATGGCACATGTATGTAGAGAAGACCATGAGCACACGGAGGTAACACACTATAATAAAAAAATGAGATATATTGTACCATGTAAAAATTATAGGGGGGAATGTTGGGATTAGTTTTCACATTGTGTGAATTTAGGTATTTATTAAAAGGTAAATAGTAAGTTTGATATTTACCAAAAGGTAAATAGTAATTAGTTGTTAGTAACCATATAGTTAATATAGTAAGATTATATTAGTTAGAATATTATATTTTTGTGATATATCGTTAATGGTTATAACAATATATCTGAATGATAGTTTTCTTAATTAGTAGGATTCGGGTGAGAGAAAATAAAGAAGAAGTTATAGGAATAATATTTCTATATATATGTGTGTAATATCTTGGATGTTTTATCATAGAGTGAAATTACTGAGAATATTGTATGTAGAATATTTTGTGTTGAAGAATTTGTCTATGTGTTCGACATAATTTCATAATACATGAGTTAAGACTGTATATAATCTCTTTGAATCCACAACATTAATAAAAGGAGAAAATAAGAAGAAATAAATGAAGAGGCATGAAAACACAATAAAACACCAAGAAAAAACCACAAAACACTAATAAAAATAAAATAAACACACAAACAAAAACCAATTTAATATGGTTTAAAAACAATTATTCTTGCACGTGTGGTAGAGGTGTTACTTTCCACCACAATGTAACAAGAACAAGGGCACAAAAGAGTTATTCCCTAATTAAATAGGAACAATGGTATAAGAAATGGAGGAAGAGAAGAAAAGGAAGGTATTGGCTGAGTTGACTCCAAATGTATAAGACAAGTGGACGCTACTTACATAGTTCCATGGATGCATGTTCCAACATGAACTTCGGGCCAAATGTAGTTATCCCAGGAAGTGGGATAGAAGAAAAAGGTGATGACTAAAACATATGATTAATATTGTATAATAAAAGGGAAGACTTGGCAAATGATATTGGTCTTTAAAAATGACAAGTTGGTGAGATAAGATGACAAGCCAACATGACTGAATTTGCTTGCAAAATGGCAAGAGTGTGACATGGTGAGATGAGGGAAAATTATATTTAAAAATGGAAAGTGCATGGGACAAGATGACTTGCATAGCATAAATTTAGGATAATAGAATGCTTTTAAAATGGTAAGAGCGTGAGGATCAGGATATACAAAAGTGAAGGACAATGTTTTTGTTCTTTTATGAATCATTTTCTAATGTTTTTAATGTTTTTGGGATAAAATATGTATAAATGGGGACAAAATATTCAAGGAGATACTCATCTAAGAGTAGAAGTTCTAATAAATAGCTAAGCCGATTGCAACGGCCTGTGGGACTATAAATAATGGTTGTGGGAACTAATTGAGAGTTTCAATAACAACTCAAACTAGTTGTAATGGCACATACTCATGAATCAATGAGAGTGAGGATCCTAAAAAGAAAATAATGTTCACTAAAGAGCATAAAATTTAATATATAATAGTGTGCAACACAAAATCAATCTAAAGAACCATGTGGTAAGCAAAGATCCTACACTGAAAAGATGTCCTTGTTCACTTGTCTGTAGAAGAAGCTACAAAATATTGTCCTTGTTAAACTATTTTTTAGAACTATCATTAAATGTGTTTATAATGCTGATGAAACATAATTAGGATCATAATTGGTCAAGGGATAAAAGTATTCAGGTTACAACAAGCCCAAGACACAACAAAGAATGTGGTTCTCAAAGAGAATGGTCTAAAGAATAGGTTCCAACAAATGGGCAGTCCAAAGTGGGATAAAGAATGAGGTTCTTGAGGAGAATGGTCCAAAGAATATGGTTCTCAAAGAGAATGACATGGGGTTGGATAAAATGTGTTTTAAGTACCAATGATCCAAAAAAATTCACTATTTAAAGTCATAAAAAGATATCCAAAGTAGTATAAAATGGTAGGATAAAATTACTTTGGCACAAGTTTCCCCCAAGTAAGGGGTCTTGTAGATAATGGTTTGAAGTTATTCACACGTAGAACCTCTTAACGTACACAATGTTAATAGGATATGGAAGTTCCTCACCATTTGGTTTAGTCAATTGATATGCCCCTGATCCATAGTTTTTCATGATAACAAATGGTCCCAACCAATTAGGTTGAAACTTACCTTTTTTCTTGCATTCAATGTTTGTGTTCTTTTGGTTCTATTTCAAGACCAAATCACCAATCTCAAACTCTCAATGGAGAATACACTTGTTGTAGCTTCTTTGTAATCTATTCTAATAGGCCTACACGTTTTCTAGGGTAATCAAACACTTACCATCAAGAAGTTATAGTTCTTGTAGCCTTGAGACTTTATATCCTCATCATCTTCAATATGCTCTAGTAATACTCACAATGATGGAAACTTGATCTCAATTCAGATAATAGCTTATATACCATAGATAAGGGAGTATGGAGTGGCTCCTATTAGGGTTTGATGACTAGTTCTATAAGCCCATAGGGTAGGAAAGATTTACAAGTGTCAATTATAGCCAGCGTCACTGGCAATCTTCTTTAAAATGGCTATAATGGTATTATTCGATGCCTCAACTTGTCCATTGCCTTGTGGGTTATATGGAGTTGATTTATTGTGCTTGATCTTGAATTTTTCATAAAGAGATTTTACATCTTGGTTTACAAAGGATCCGCCATTATTGGATATAAGGCGAGCTAGGATGCCATATTGACAGATGATATTGTAATGGATGAATTTGGAAATTTACTTCCTAGTAATGTAAGTGAAAGGAATGGCCTCAATCCCAAAGTACTCGATAATAGTTAGAATATGCTTGTGGCCATCTTAAGATGTTGGGTTTATTTTCCTGATGAGATCGAGGCCCCATGTTGAGAACAACCATGGTGTTGTGATTGGCTATAGTGGTAAAGAAGGTACATGTATCAAATTTCCATGTTTTTGACAAAGAACACACTTCATTACATAATTGTAAGCATTAGTCTCTATTTTTTGCCTATAATAACCTATTCTGAGGAGCTTCTTTGCTAAGACTACACCATTGGTGTAGGACCGACACATTTATTCATGAAACTCTCTCATCGCTTGCTTGGATTTTCTTGAAGATAAACAACGAAGAAGTGTTCTATCATAGCCTTTACAATAAAGCGTGTTTCCAAATAGGGTATAACATGATAAACAACAATGGAATAGTTTATATTTGTTATGGGATAAGTCAACTAGGAAAATGTGATCATGAAAATAGTTATAAAATTCTTGGAACTGGGGTAATTTAGGTGGGGGATTGGGACTAGTAATGGCCCATACCTTTTCTAAATTTGATATAATATATGCAGGCTAAAGAAGATTTTCAATAAAAAACTAATACTCTTTAGCTTCACCATCAATTTGTATCATGAAACCAATCTTTGCCATTGCATCAGTTGATTTGTTGTTGGCCCTTAGAACTTATTCAAACTATAGAGATTTAAAATGCCCTTTAAGATTGTCAATAATTTGCTTGTAAGGAACAAGCTTGTCATCTCTGGTTTGATACTGATTAGTGGTTTAATTGATGATCAGTTGGGAATCACCATAAAATTTTAAGCTCTAAATATCCCATTGTATGGCAAGGTGAATCCCTACAATCAATGGCTCATACTCGACCATATTATTCATACAATGAAATTATATATAAAATGCTTTAGGAATCAGATCCCTTGGGTGTAGTCAAAAATATGTCAGTTCTAGATCTATGGGATGTAAAAGAGCCATCTAAATATAACTTCCATTGTTCAAGTTCATATGATGCTTATTCTATTGCCAGAATAGAATCATCTAGATATTTGAATTTGAGTGGCTGAGTGTCTTCAATAAGGGATTCTACAAGTTGATCAACAATAACTTACCCCTTGATTGATTTTTGATTATGATACTCAATGTCAAATTTACTTAGGAGCATGACCCACTTAGTCATGTGTCCTTGAAGAGTTGTTTTGGACAATAAGAATTTGAGAGGATCCACCTTGGCGATGACAATAGTTTTGTTATTTAGCATATAATGTCATAATTTTTAGGTAGTAAATACCATAGCTAAATATGCCTTCTCAATAAGTGTATAATTATTTTCATAATCCACCAGAGTGCAACTTAAATAATAGAGTACATGTTCTTTACCTTGATCATCATATTGGGCCAAAAGTGCCCCCAATGCATGTTAAGTTGTTGATATGTGAAGAAGTAGTAGTTGTCCAGGTGTTGGCAGTCTCAAGACTAGTGGGTTGGCCATATATGTCTTTAGTTTCGTGAATGTTATATGAAAATCTTCATCCCATTGAAACATAATCCCTTTCTTCAAGAGATGGGTAAATGGGGGGCACTTATCTGTCAATTGAGAAATGAACCTACGTATAGATTGGATCTTTCTTTGTAGGCTTCGTAGCTATTTAAGATTGTTTGGTAGAAGCATTTTCATAATGGCCTTGACGTTGGTAGGGTTGAATTCAATCCCTCTTTGTGATACAATGAAACCTAGAAATTTTCTTGAAGTGACACCAAAGACACACTTCTTAGGATTTAGGTGGACTTTATATTCATAAAGCCTCTCAAAGATTCTTCGTAGAACATTAGGATGTCCAGATCTTGTTCATGATTTTGCTAGTATATCATCAACATAATCCTCAATAATATCATGTATCATGTCATGGAAGATGATAGTCATAGTAGATTGATATGTGGCTCCAATGTTTTTCAAGACAAATGGCACGACTTGGTAATAGAATGTCTCCCATGGAGTGGTGAACATAGTCTTGTGTTGATCTTCTTAGGATATATTGATTTGGTTGTATCCAAAAAACCCATCCATTAAGGACATCTCATACCCAGCAGTTGAGTCGACAATCATGTTGATGTTTGGCAAAGGAAAATCATCTTTGGGGCATGCTTTGCTAATATCTCTAAAATTAGTACAATTAAATATACATGGGGTCTTTTTACTCACTAGGACTATGTTGGAAATCCATTCAGATTAATCCAGTGGTCTAATGAAACCTACTCCTATCAAATTTTATAGTTTTACTTTAACTAATAGGGCAATACATGGATGCATCTTCCTTAATTTTTGCTTGACTGGTTTAGCATCAGGATGAACAACATGGTGATGCATAACCAAGTCTGGGTTTAAGCCTGGTATGTCAGAGTATGCCCATGCAAAGATGTCAATACAATCCCTTAAGAGGGATATAATTTGTTCATGTTTTGCTTTAATAAGGAAAGCTCCAAGATAAACAATTTTGGGATCATCATAGGTTCCCAGGTTCGCTAATGTTGTGTTTTCCACAAGGAGTGTGGATCTATATTTTAAAATTGTAGGCAAGGTATGATCGTGATCATCTTCTTTTTCTACCTCTTCTTGTGTTAGGATCCTATGGCTCACTCTGATACCAAATGTTAGTACCTTAGAGCTCAATTGATTACTATTGTATAAGCAACTAAACATAGAATTAAACCAGAAGTAATAAGTAACTAGAATTCAAAAATAGCAAAGAATAGATGATACAAGAAACAATACAATCTGTATTAACACTCTTCCAGAAGGAAATACAATGAAGAAATCTCACTCTTCCCACACCTCTTGGGTGTACAGTAATTCTCCCTCAAGAGTTCTCTCTCTCAATCGATTACAATCAACAATCAACTCAATACCGAGTTGTTGTTCCCTCCAAGTGGCAATCAACCCAATGGTTGTTTTTGCCTACTCTGATTGTGACAATCAACCCAATTGTTGTTGCCTCCAATACGAATACAATACATCCCCATGGGTCTCTTAAATAGATCCCAAACCAAACAATAATTAGAAACACAGACTCAAGACTAAAATTAGTCTTTACATGCAAACTCACTGTTCGTCTAAAATTAGAATAGTTTTGGAAACACACAGGTGACCGACGTCGGTTCCTATCTGACTGATGTCGGCCGATACATAACCGATGTCAGTTACTGTGTAGCTCAACATAGCCGCCGTTGGTTGGCCTGACTGACGTTAGTTACTGTGTCACTCAGCAACCTCCACATTTGCATCAGTGAAGCTTTTAGCTCCACAACTTAATAATCTCCCACTTGGAGATAAACAACTGCACCTGTACCTATACATGTACATCCTCTAATTTGTTTCTGGCTTGTATCTCCATCTTCAAGTTCAATCTTGAAGATCAACCACAAATAGTGAGCACATATCCTGTGGTGCTTCTCCTGCCATCCAAGTCACCTGCCATATCTGAATCTACATACCCATGTAGAGAAGTGCTTGACCCTGCATAGCATAAATACCTGCTGCTGGTCCCTCTCAGATATCTGAGAATACACTAAACTGCTTTCCAGTGCTTCTTTCTTGGATTGGCCATAAACTTGCTGATAACTCCCACTGCTTGGGCAATATCAGGTCTAGTACATACCATGTACTCAACCTCATCATGTGATTTAGGACACTGTTCATAGCTCAACTTGAACTGTCCAACCATAAGTGTGCTAACCGGTTTTGCATCCTACAAATTGAACCTCTCCACTACCTTATTCACATAATCCTCTTGAGACAAAATCAACCTGTGATTTTCCCTGTCTCTAGAAATACTCATGCCAAGGATTTTCTTTGCTCCTTCTAAATCCTTCCTGGCACATGTCTGAGCTACTTTTACCTTTAGCTCAGTAATTCCCTGCATGTGTGACCCTGCAACAAGCATATACACTACATACAGTAACAGGATAATGTAGCTATCATTATCCAACCTGGTAAAATAAACACAATGGTCACATTGACATTGACTAAAGCCATGCTTTGTCATAAACTTGTCAAACCTCAAATACCACTGTCCTGGAGCTTGCTCAAGACCATATAACCTGGCCTTCTATCTCACCTATCCATTCTCTCCTTTTTTTAACCTGTGAATCCATTCGTCTTTCAATGCTTTCCTTCCGACTGGCAACTCAACCAAATCCCACGTTTGGTTCTTTTCTAAGGAATCAATTTCCTCATTCATGTCATGCTCCCACTGTTTTTTAGATTCTACCTGCATTGCCTCTTCAAAACTTCCTGGTTTTCCACCATCAATGAGCAACAAGTAGTATAAAGAAGGGGAATAACAAATTTGAGGCTTACTTACCCTTTCGGACCTCCTCATGGGTGTTTGAGACTCATTGACAGCTTGTTGTCTACCCAAATTTTATTCTAAGAGTGATCGATCTCGGTCATCTCTCAGTCTGCACCCGACCGATGTCAGTTCCACCTATGCAACCTAACCGACGTCAGTTCTTACCTGACCGATGTCAGTTTCCACCTACCTGACATCACTGACTTTGGTCTCCACTGGACCGACGTCAGTTCTTGCCTGCTCGATGTCGGTTCTCACCTGACCAACGTCGGTAACTGTGTTTTCCTGTGAGTGATGATTTTTACCTGTGAACTCATTTTGGATCATAACCTTGTCTAAATTGCCCTGCTCAAAATTATTTAGCCTCTTGAGCTGATCACTTTCCATCACCTTCTCCTTGAAAACCAAGGCTTTCCATGTCTTAAAAGTGTCAAAAACATCAGATTTCCACTTTATGTAATAAATCCATACCTTTCTTGTAGCATCATCAATGAAAGAAACATAATACTGTGATCCTCCAATAGAAGCTCCCTGAGCTGGTCCCCACACCTTTGTGTGAACAAGCTCCAATCTGTGCTTCTTCTTTGTTGACCCAGTTTTTAGAAACCTCACTTTCTGCTATTTCCCAAACATACAATGCTCACAAAAATCTAGATCTATCAAATCTGAAAGCATACCTTTTGACTTAAGAACATCCATTCCCTTCTCACTCATGTGACCAAGCCTAAAGAGCCACATCTTTACATCTACATCTGAAGTAGATAAAACAGAAGGAGAATCAGTAATACAAGTAGATAGATAAAGTGTACCTACTTTCTTACCTCTTGCTAATACAAGTGCACCCTTGGAAACTTTTCAAGATTATGTTGTGAGAGTTACTGTGCAACCCTCATCACCCAACTTTCCTACAAAAATTAAATTCCTCTTCAAGATGGGTACATGCATGACATCCTTCAACACCCATATGTTGTCAGTCTGTAATTTTAGCTGCACTTTCCTTTTGCCAACCATTTGACAAGGCTCACCATCCCCTAAATAAACTTTTCCAAAGTCTCCATGGACATAATCATGAAAAAATTCTCTATTTGGGGTTGCATGGAAAGAAGCACCAGAATCTAAAACCCATGATTCTACATGACTATCTAAAGAAAATATGAGAGCATCCTGTGCAACAATACCTGCATCTTTTGCTTCTTCATTACCTTCATGCTGATCTTCTTTCAACCAAAAATTTTTCTTTGCATGTCCTTTCTTTCCATAATTCCAGCAGGTTATACTGCCATTTTTGGATTTGGATCTACTGCCTATCTTTGACCTTGATTTCCCTTGCTTGCCCTTCTCTCTTTGCCATCCGCTGCTTTCAACACTTAAAACATTACTTGATGTTTCCCCTGTGCTTTTCCTATGAATTTCTTCATTCAAGATTACACTAACAACATCATCAACTTTCAATATATTTGAAGCAGATGCAGTATTACTAACTGCGATTACCAAGCTATGCTAGCTTTCAGGTAAAGAGCATAAGATTAAGAGAGCTTTAATTTCACCATCAAAAACTATTTTGACTGAAGTTAACTGATTTACAATTCCATGTAAATCATTAAGATGACTATATACGGATCCACCTTCCAGCATTTGAAAATTAAATAATTGCTTCATAAGAAATACCTTATTCGAAGCTGAGGGTTTTTCATATAAATTTGCCAAATATTCCATTAACTCTACCATTGTCCTTTCCTGAGATAAGTTGGAAAACACAAAAGCTGCCAGGGTCAGCCTTATAGCTCCAAGAGCCTTTCTGTCAAGAACCTTCCATTCTTCATCATGCATACATGTGGGCTTACATGAAGCCCCACCCAATGGTAAGTACATATCTTTCTGATACAGATAATCCTCTATCTGCATCCTCCATAATTGATAATTCTTGCCATTGAATTTCTCCATTCTTAGCTTACTTTCTTCTGCGATTGCTTTACTCCCACTCAATCAGAAACCCCTGAGAGTGAACCTGTAATCAAAAAACACTAACCTGCTCTGATACCACCTATTAGGATCCTGTAGCTCACTCTAATACCAAATGTTAGTACCTTAGAGCTTAATTGATTACTATTGTATAAGCAACTAAACACAGAATTAAACTAGAAGTAATAAGTAACTAGAATTCAGAAATAGCAAAGAATAGATGATACGAGAAATAATACAATCTGTATTAACACTCTTCCAGAAGGAAATACAATGAATAAATCTCACTCTTCCCACACTTCTTGGGTGTACAGTAATTCTCCCTCAAGAGTTCTCTCTCTCAATCAATTACAATCAACAATCAACTTAATACCGAGTTGTTGTTCCCTCCAAGTGACAATCAACCCAATGGTTGTTGTTGACTACTCTGATTGTGACAATCAACCCAATTGTTGTTGCCTCCAATACGAATACAATATAGCCCCATGGGTCTCTTAAATAGATCCCAAACCAAACAATAATTAGAAACGTAGACTCAAGACTAAAATTAGTCTTTACATGCAAACTCACTGTTCGTCTAAAATTAGAACAGTTCTAAAAACACACAAATGACCAATGTCGGTTCTTATCTGATCGATGTTGGCCGATACATAACTGATGTCGGTTACTGTGTAGCTCAACATAGCTGACGTTGGTTGGCCTGATCGACATTGGTTATTGTGTCACTCAGCAACCTCCACATTTGCATCAGTGAAGCTTTTAGCTCCACAACTTAACATCTTGTTGTTCATCCCAAAGTTGTAGATAGTGTGATGAATCAAAATCCACCATCTTAGGTAAAGGCCAAGTAGTAAAAACCTCTAAAAACTTGAGTGAGATGCTCAAATATTTACTATTATTCTGAAGAGATGCTTGTACAGGCTATAGAACTTGGGCTAGAGGGACCTTCTACGTCTTGAGGGGGGAGAAAACTTTCCGGCCTGAGAGTGCCTAAAATAGGTTTTCACTCAAAGGCTTATATTTTTCTTTACTTTTTTCTTGATCAACGAGCACCTCAAAGAGGTTTTCACCCAAATATCTTGATGTTTTATCATTATTGTGACCAAGAAAGTATTCCTACTCTCTAAAGTAGGCAGAAATATCTAATTAAAAATCAAAGCTTGTTTGTGATTGCCAATCGGCAATCCATCTCATAGGCCCATGTATTCTATAATTTATTCTTCCTTTTAAAACTCATCAAGCCATATGATCAAATTTTGTTGGTCCCAATCAATGAGTTTAGGATGGCAATGGCATAGGGAAAAATGAGGGTTTACTTTAGGATGAAAAGCTCCAATAGTAAAAATATGGTGTTCTACTTCAAGATGGGAAGCTCCAAAAAAATTATGAGATCATGCTTTAGTAAGGGAAGCTCCAATGGTAGATCTTGATTTAGGATGGGAAGCTCCAATGGTTAAGGTCAGAATGGTATTAGAATAAAATAGGTCCTTATCAACAAGCTAATCAAAAAGGTTATAATGGGACGCTGCCAAGAGTCTCATTGCTAGTCAATTTGAAAGAATCACTATCAAAATTTATGAGGTCACCCCTAAGCATTATAAATCAAGACCGTGATTCAAATCAGGTACTCTAGCTGATAAGGTTTCTAGAATTCCTTATGCTTGCAGGCCAAGGCCTTTTCCTATATAATCAAGACGATTCGTGATCTAATTGGGGATTGGATACTTTAGATTTTGAAAGTAATCGGAAAGACCTTTAGAATATAATCATTCACCCTTAGTAAAAGCCTCTTGATCTTTCCTTGGCACAATAGGGGGTACAAAAACCATAGGTGGCTTTTGTTGTTTATTTTTTGATTGCCAAATCATGTTAGGTATATTAGGATTCTTTGAAGGTTTAGGCTTACCAATTTTTTTTAGAGTTTTAGGCAACTTTGCAATATGGAAGGCATCCTTAAGACTATATGTGGAAATGCCCACATCTTTAATAACAACCTACTTTGCAAGAGCTATAGGAAATATATCAGCCAAAGTGGAAGCAAGATCACTAGGGTTGATATAATTGGATGGAGGTGGATGTGAAACTATATCTTTATTCTTATTCATAATGAATTCAGAACCTAGATAATAGTTATAATTACAGAACTGAGCTTCAAGATGTTTTAAATACTTGTAAGGTTGTTGATTGGAAAGAATAGTAACCTCGATCCCATCATGGGGAAACTTAAGGCACTAATGCAGGGTGCAGGGGACAACCTGTACTTCATGGATCCAAGGACAACTAAGAAGTATGTTATAAGGCAATTCAATGTCCATAATGTGAATTAATGTATGGTGAAAAATGGACCCAATAATGATTAAAAATCAAATAGTACCATCAGACTCCCTTTCGACATTATCATAAGCCTTGATAGTGATTGTCTCTAGCTGAATGTCTTTTGTAGTGTAGCCCAATCTTTGTACCAACTTAAGAGATATGATGTTCAAATCTGAACCATTGTCTATAATAACCCACTTGATCTTATGATTTTTAATGATTACTTCAATGTACACTAGGTTATTATGGTTCGGTCCAAGTGTAGACATGTCTTTTTGATCAAACATTACTTGATGAAATAAAGACAAATGTCCCACAAGGTTCTGGAACTATTCAGGATTTATGTTATTGGGAATAGTGGATTTTTTAAAAATATTATTTAGGATAGTTCTATGGACTTCAGATGTTTGTAAGAGATCTAGAATGGAAATTTGTGCAGGGGTTTTTCTCAATTGGTTTGATAAACTATAAGGCTTTTCAACATTGGGATGAGACGGTTTAGCTTTGGCTAGCACAATAATCAGCCTTGAACCCATTGGTACAAATTTCACATTGGGTTCTCTGGAATAAGTAGGCAAAGGGCCTTGGAGAGTAACTCATGAGTATTTATTTATGACTGCACAACCTAGAGGTGTGAGGAGCCAATATAATTAGAAGATGAAGGCAAAGGGCCTTAAAGGGTGAATTACAAGCATCTAGTTGCATTTGTACAATTTTGAGTCGATAAGGAGCCATCATAATTAGAGGAAGGGTATTATTTAGAGATATTAACCCATGCAAATGGAGTTTCAATAGAATTATGTAAACTTGATGCAATACTACTAGAGAGAAAGGGTATTGACCCTATAATTATGGGTCTCATACTATGAGGAGCATGAGATGGTTTATGTGGATTGATAGTAACAGTGACAATGTGGGCTATATAAATGCATCCCATAGTGTTGTTATAGTCGTAAGGCATATTGTTGTACCCAAATTGTTAGTATGGGTATTATCATCATGATTATGATTTTGACCCTGATTCTAGTTCTGATTCTACATCTGTCCTTGATTTTGTCCTTGGTGGTGGTTGATTATGTTGAGGAAAGGGGTCCTTATAGATTCCCATATCCTGATTTGTGTCCTGATTAGGGGATAGCTTAACCTCAACTTCACCACTCTTAATGATATCTTCAATAATATGTTGTAATTAGATGCAATGATAAGCACCGTGACCAAAAACATGATGAAAATTGCAACATTCATTCTCTTTGTACCAATCTGGTTTTGGTTGATCTTGAGGAAATGGTCTTGGTACTAGCCATACAATCAGGTTAGTTGTTATGAGCTTTTGAAACATTGTTTCAATTGGTTCTCCCAATTTGATAAAGACCCTAAAACCATCATGGTTTTTTCTCCATGGAGGTTATCTCTACAAATTAAGTGGTGGATTAGGAGGAGCTAATTTTACATTTGAGATTAATGGGGCCTATACCATTTGTACATGTCTTTTTTCTATCACACTATTACTAACCATGTTTTTATTCTTGTTAAAACCCTTAAGTTTCTCTTGTGTAGCTATCTGACTAGAAGATGGGGTCTGATTTGATGTTTGACCCTACATGAAAATCTTGACAAGGCCCTTGACACTAAGAACCTTCTCAATCTGTACACCCTTATCTATGATCTCCTCAAACGAATTAGCACAAGTTAATCATAGATATTACATGACCTTAGGATGTAAGTTTTGTGCAAATATATCTACCAACTATTTGTTTGGCAAATTATGTTAAAAGTGACCTGCTAATGCTCTCCACCTCTGTATATATGTGGTAAAAATTTCCTCATCACATTGTTTGATATTGCATAATTCAACAACATTCAATTCATGCTCAATGTTGTATGAGAAATGGTTGAATTTTTTTTTTGACAAGTTCTTCCAATCTGTAACCGATCTTTTGGGTAACTTAAGTAGCCAATCTAAAGTTTTCCCTACTAAACTTTGTGAGAACAATCAAATCAAGTACATGCTACTATAAGCAACCTCTTAGCATAATACAAAAAAATCTTGAATGTGCTCATGTGGGTCTCCCTTTCCTTTATATTTATCAAACTTGGGTGCCTCAGAATGAGATGGAAAGGGGACTAGAGAATAGATATATCAAATGGATATGGGCATATCTCATCAAACTTTTATTTATTAACTTTATTATTTGTCTTCAATCATGTCACAATATCCTTCATAGAGTTCCACTCTTGCATGTTTGGTGCATTCATGAGTGGAAGATAATTCTTTTGGGTTGGTATGTGCCCCTGTTACTCCTATTGGGGTGGAATGTGCCCCTGTTATTGCTATTGGGGTGGAATGTGCCCCTATTACTATATGGATTTGGTAGGGATGTACACCTTATGATCCTTGACTTGGTTTTGGTTTACTCCTTAAGTCGAGTAGGTAAGCAGTTGATTCCTAGGAATCTGTTACCTTGAATCAACTATAATCTACTAGTTTTGGGGTTTTCTTTGTCTATTTACCATTAGATGTGTTGGTTTAGATGAACTAGCCAAATTATCTTGAGGGATCTCCTCAATTTGAATCAAATTTTTGGGTCTCTGTGTTTTCAAAGTGATACGAGGTTCTTGATGATTAAATAATGTGTGTTTCTTGTCTAGTGAAACATTTTACACAACCTCTTGTGTCTTGTTCTAGTTATTTGAGACTCCTTGATCAATTATTGACTTCTCAATCAATGTTTGTTGCATAGGTTTAATCACATTTCCTTGTTCCTTAGAAGCATCTTTGTGGATTAAAGTAGCAACTAGAGAGTCGGTTAAGTCCATGATAAGCTGATCAACATACCATTAACTTATTTTCTTAATCTTGTTAACAAGAAATTAATTGGTTGGTTTTGAATCTACCAGTATTTATTTGCCTTTGTTAGAGGAAGAAGGTATGTTTATGTTTGTAATGTTTTGGAAAACTTGCTCTCATTGTTGGTCTCCTTCTCTAACTAAGGTATATAATTTCTCCTTGGGAAAATCCAAGAGTAGTCTAACACTAGATTATATCAACATAAGGAGTGGTTCATCTTGGTTCTCTTGATATTCAGTATAATCCCCTTTAGATCCTACTATTGTAGGAATGTCTTCAAAGATGACAGAATTATCTTGACCATCGTAAAAATTCTCATCCTCATATTTATGGCCATAAGGGACGTTACTACGAGTGAACCTTTGAGTCATGTCTATAAAGGGTTTCTCTATATGTTTGAATCAATGTTTTGTAAACATTTAAACAAGGTATGGATTTTTTTATCTTTCTTCCAAACAAATGACTAAGGCACCAAAGAGACTATAAAAGGAGGGTGACTTGGAACCACACACAATTAGAAGAATGATGTTCATGAATTTACTCAACCTTTGGGTAAATTTGAAATTATATGAATTGGAAGAGGGTATGATAACGCAAAAATCTCAAGGTGAAAACTAGTACACTAAATCCTACATTTTTGTGAAATGTCAATACTATAAAAGTTAGTTCAACTTTGATGAGTTGCTACTAGAAAACAAGAAGAAATCCCTTTAGATTAGGAAGGAGACAATGTGAACCAAAAAACTCAAGATGTGGAAACATGCAAAAATTCTTAAGTATAAAGCTAAAACCAAATGGGCAGCATAATGCCACCACATGGTAATAGGATTGGTAGTATAAAATATGTTCCAAGAATCAAAGCATGAGCAATACACAAGATGACTTGAGTCCATCAATGATGAAAATGGGATAATGAGTCTATAAATGGCCTTCAATCCAAATTAGAAATTGAACCCAAGTTCTCTCAAGTCAAGTGCAAATGGCAAACCCAATTTAACACATCAACCTTATGAACTTAGAAAAGTGCAATTTTGAATTTAAACTATCAATGAAGGACTTAAAAAATTTGGCAAATGGTCTACACTCAAATGGGCAACATAACTGCACCAAAATAGATGATATGACATAATGTTTTAGATGACATATTTGAACAAGGAAAAAAAATATTTTCACTTAGACAACATAATGCCTCCTTATTCAATAAATTATGGATAATGTGTTTGGTTATGATCTTTATTTAACAAGCAAGTTTTGACTCAAATCAAGACCAAATAATCTAAGACCAAAAAGATAAATACAACTAAGTAATCATCCTAAGCCTTAAACTGACAAGGTTGCATGATATTGTTGAAGTTTGTCTTTATACATGCACTTGAGAGGAAATTAAGTATTCATCCAAAATAAAAGCACATTATATAGTACGGTTTTTACACTCCCCTTCTCTCAAGTGACAATATGATGACATGGACCTTGGGGCTCACCTCACATCAACAATATTTTTGTGACAAGTGGGGTTTATCTAAAAATTACAATTTTTTGACCATTTAGATGGATCCCATGTGTACCAACTTTCACTTTAGCACACAAGAGAAGTAACACATCAATTGGGTCCATGTCAAATGGCTTGCTATGAAAAGGTTTAGTCCTTTCACAACCACTACATCTATCATTTTCTCAGTGTAGTGTAATGTCCAAAATGATCATACATCCCAAGCTTAGCCTCTTACTAACGGAGATAGTTTAATTGCTCAAACCACCATCCTAGTGGGGTGATTCCAATTTATATACCCCTCATGCAAAGGGGTTAAAGATGATGCTGGGAGATGCAACCCTAGGTTAAAGCTTTCCTATATAGCTTATGAGAGGTGATGAAATCCCCCTCATAAGCCAAAATGTATGAAATGAAAAACTAAGTAAAAAGGATTTATGGTTGTTGCTAGATCACCCAAGTCATGTGGGTCTTGAGGAGAGCCTTGATAACATATTTTTTATGCCTTTGGAATAAGACACAATTTGTAATTAAAATGGTGCTTTTGAACCCACAAATTCCCTATAGGGATGGGGGGAGAGCGTACACACACAAATTCCTTTTTACTCAACAATTATAATAAAATAATCAATGATAAATGACTTATTTAAAACGAAATTTTGAAGTGAGTTTGGTTTTAAATCACCAAATTGAAGTGTTTGGTGATGTTCTTTAGCCCCTTGGCCTTAAATTGCAAAAACTTTTAAAGAACAACTACAAAACATTCAACATAAACAAGTAATTTTTCCTTTAAAGCACCAAATGGAAAGATTACTAATTCGTTTTAAGCACCAAAATGAGGTTAAAAATACTTAATTAAGATCAAATGTTTACTTCTCTCATGGGTCCTACATAAAAAATATGAGAGTCTTGTTTATCTTTGAATCACTTTTGTAAATAAAATAAGCAAATTTGGTTTAAGTGCTCTTGGGTTTGTGTTTTTTATAAAACACAGTGACCATCGATGGTCACCTCTAACCGTTGCTAATTGTTTTAAGACCACCATTGATTAATTTTCAACCAACCATGGCCAATAGATTCTTAACTATCGGTAGTTACCTATAAATCTGAAGGCATCAACATTATGCTTCAAAAAAATGATGTTAGAACAAAATCTCCAAAAGTTAGGCTTCTGGATCAAAGCTATGTTCATACCAAAGACTTAAGAAACCCAACTTGTTAGAAACAAACTTGAGAAAATGCTCAAAATGAAATTTTTTTAGGTCGTGTCTTCCCCTGTACCCCAACCATGGGTAATTAGCCCTAACCATCGACAGTCACTAAGAATTGTCAGTGATCATTGTTAACCTGTGAGTGGACAAAAACATGGGAAAACAAGCATTAAAATGTTGTTAAAGGAGTTTTTCATGACTAAAATGGAAATTTAAATTTGCCATAACGTCTTCCTTACTGAAATAGACTCCATGAGTCTTATCGAGCATGCCAAGATGTAGGATGGATTAAAAAGAGGATCAATTAAAATATTAGTCATGAATAATGCATAAGAATTGACAATCTATGCCAACCTATTCATGTAGGATTTACTAATGATAATGAAGAACAAATTGAAAGAAAGCAATACTAATTACCCTCCTAAATTGATTCCACCACCCAAGAGTAGCTCCAAGTGTGTTTTCCCCTTGATCTAATGCTCTTATCTTTGTCAACAATGGCTTCTTTGCTGCTCCATTGCCTCAAAAACTCTATGCATAACCTAGGCTCAATAGAAGAAATATCTAATCTAGCATATCCAATGAAACTTAAAAATAACACAAATGATCAACACAAAATGATGTGTAGACAATTCTGCATTATAAATTTATAATTTTTTAGCTTAAGAAATGAGGTTTTGTGCCATCCTATTTATATATTTTAGAAATGGTCTAAGATCAACCATGACCATCTATCTCAAGATTGAGATGTGTGGCCATAGATTAATCTAATATCTAGAATTAAATCCATAAATAGACTCATATTGATTTGGGAGGAAGGGGCATTAATTAGGCTTGGATGCCCATAATTCAAATATTTTATGTATTTATGGCTTATGGATGCCACCCCATAGATTATGTCACTAGGTGATGTAAATATTGAGAATCAATTTTCATTAATGAAATAATCAATAACCTCTATGGAAAATCCACTTAAGCTCTTGATTTGAATTATTAGACTTAAACAAGATTAATCAATATTTGTGCAATTCTTTGGAAATGGTGCTCAATTAATCAAAATGGTCAGAAAGTCATATTACGGGGTCGTAATTTGACTCAGGAAGAATTGAAAGGTGATGTCAGATGTGTTGAAACCATATTCCCATTTAGGATGTTGTCAACACAAAATAACAAAGGTACATGACATGTACTAACAAATTAGAAGAAACGAGTATCCCAAAGCACAAAAGGTGAAATCATCATTTTGACTTGAAATTAATTAATCAAAGTTAGGAATCACATAAAATGCATTGCCCTATTTAAGGATACATTGGCCTAAATCAGCACTTGTATATGACAAGTTCGATCCATTTAGCATTTTTTTAGTGATTTTTACCTAAATTGAGTATTTGAGTGCAATTTGAGTAAGATTGAAAATTTCAACACAAAAGGTGTTAGGAATTGGATGTCTACAATCCGGACTCTATTTTTAATTTTTTTTAAAACCATGTATTTTCTCCTAAATTTTTAGAATACTCTATTAGTTTAATTTTAAGTTGCATACATTTTTCAAAAAATATAGAAAACCCCATAACATGTTTGCAGAACGCAAAGTCCAAGAGGAAGACATTTAAAACATTCTAAGTTGCAAATTTCACATTTTAAATTGGTGTTTTAAAAATCTTTTTACTTAAGTTATTTTTATTTTTCAAAGTTTTCAATAAAAAACACCAAGGGAAATTTCACAACATACTTCATTTTGGTATTATAAAATGAACTTTCACATTAGTTACATACTCCTAAGAGTTTTTCATTTTATGCTTATTTGTTGAAGTATTTTTTTAGCAAGATGATTGCCACGTGTATGCTCTCCTCCATCCCCTTTAGGGAACTTAGGTGACCAAAAATTCTTATTATATACCTTTTTCAATTTAGTCCAAAAGCATGAAAATAAAGTCGCTAAGGCCCTTCCCAAATTTGTATGATTTGGGTGACCCCAAAATGACCATAAAGTCTTTTCATTTGTCTTTATTTTTTATGCATCTTGGCTTGTGAGTGGGAGTTCATTGCCTCATCATAGGTTCTCTAGAGAAATGTTAACCCAAAAATTTATCTCCTAGCATCGTTTTAACCCCATTTCATGATGGGTATATAAATTGAGGGTGACCCACTAGGATGCTTATTTTGAGTGGTTGAAATAAGCTTCGTTAGTGGTACTCAACCTTAGAATGTAGGGGAAACTCAGACATCATACTAAACTAAGAAATTGATAGATGTAGTGGTTGTGAAAAGGACAAGACCTTTTCACAACAAGTCAGTTGACATGGATTCAAATGACATGATTGCATCTCTAGTGTTAGCCATACTTGGGGCCATCTAGAAATGATAAAAATTGATAGTTTAGAACAACCCCACTTAACACAAACATACTATTGATGCAGGACAAGTAGCCCAAAGTTCTATGTCATAGTACAAACTATTTACAGAAAAGGGGGCCTAAAAACCCTAATTTTCATGTGCTTTTACTTTTTGGATTAACATTTGAAATCTTCTCAAGAGTGAGTATATAGATGGAATTCTATAGTACTATACAACCTTATTAGTTTTACTATTTAGGATGTTACACTTAGGTGTTTATATCATTTTGTCCTTTCTTATTTGGTCTAATGTCTAACTATTTATTTATCATTCCATGTCAAAAAATGAGAAATTGGTTATCATCACTCTTTTATTTGAAGAGGCATTATGCCATCCATTGGATATCACACCTTTGCCTTAAAACTTTTGTTAAAACCTTTGTGTGTGTCACTTATTTGAAAAGGGTGTCGTTGCACTACCCAATTCATTCTAGGTTGTGTGCCTTAAAGTCTTGAAATAAACCATTTATCATATCTTTATAGTGAGGTAACATTTTTATGTTGCCCAAATTATTTCAAAGACTTGTTACCTTATGTCCAAATTCTAATTGTGAAACCACATGTGCCTTTTGGATCTATACCTAGTACCGTCATGCCATTTATTTTTGTTCTAGTTTGTTGTTTGTTTTGAAAAACCTAAATTTCTAAGTTGAGTTTGAAATTAGCCTTGATAATTTCAAATCCAAACATTGATTGGTTTATATCTAGGCCTTGTGTAATTTGGCTTAGAACATTTGCCTTTCAATTTTGGGTTGTGTAACGTAGGTTATTTCTTTATTCAATTTAAAAAATATTTTTGTGCTTAAGTTTGAGGAAGTAGTCTATCTTCCATTTGCCTATTATTTCATGCTTGTTTTTGAATGACCAAGTTCATGTTTAAATTCAAATGCCTAGTTTGTGCAAAAGTGTTTCAAATTTGTTAGATTAAACCTCTTGCCTTTTATACCTCATTTTGTTTAAAGTCTAGCTTTTGTGCATTTTCCAAAAGACCTAGCAATGCTTATTTTGAGCCTTGTTTTCCAAAATACCTAGCAACATTTGTTTATTTAGACCTAGTTTAGACTTATTTGAAACATTTTGTACCTAAGTTTGGCATTATAGTTTTATTTTCATCCACTTGACCATTTGTCTAAGACATTTGATGTTAGACATTTGACATTAGACTATTTTAGTCCAAGTTTTAACATTAATCATTTTGGAGATACAACACCACTTTTAGACCAAGTTAGATTATTTTTGGACCATTTGTCCTTTGGACTTTGTTTTTTAGAGTTTATATAAATCTAGGCCTTTTTACAAAACATTCATCATTGAGTTGGATATGTCTCATTACACTCATAATAGAGCCATGTAAAATCTAGGTTATGATAACATGGTCACACAAATTGACTTTATTTAAGACCCCTATGGTGATGATGTGATTTTTAAGATGGATCCCTATCTTCCTTACAATACTCAACCTAGAGAACAAAGCCAAGATCCTTAAGCACAGTATTTGGTGATACCTTATTTAGGTCAATTAACATACCAAGTTTTCCCTTTCATCGCTAATGGTACTTGATACCCTACCTATACCATTAACCCTCCTTCGATTTGCATGAGCAACCAAGCTTCAAAATACTCTACCATTACCATTCTAGGACCTCATACTTTGGATTGTGATATCAACTAATATTTGTAGTGCCCTATCATTACCATTTTAGGACCTCGTCCTTTGGCTCATGATAGCAACCAAGCTTTATAATGCATTACTATTACCATTCAAAGACCTCATCCTTTGGCTTGTGAGAGTAACCAAGATTTATAATACCCTACCATTACGATTCCAAGACCTAGTCCTTTGGCTTGTGTGAGCAACCAAGATTCACAACACCCTACCATTACCATTCCTGGCCCTTCTAAGTATGGTAGCTTATTATCCCAACAAGGTTATGCAATTACGACTATATGGGTCACAATTACCATCTTAGACTGGTAACCAGTCTTTATTGATCCAATATTAGATGAGCCTATTTACAAAGATATCCTTATCCAACCACTAGCCATTCTTCATCCATTTCCATCATTCCCCCACTTTAAAAAATCCATGCCAATCTTCAATCCACAACACAACCAATCAGTACCTCTCCAATAGAGCCAATCATTCAAAAACTAAGATGTGTTCAAAACTGGTATTTTACAACTTGTAAACCAAGGCCAAGAAAACCAACCAAACCACAATGTTTTTGTTGAAACACCCATTTATGATGAGTCAACTTATGATGAATCACCTTTTGATACTATCCCTATTGTCAAGGAGCCTCACTCTAATAAGCCAATCTTTATTGAGTCACTTCTTAATAATTATAACTGCTTTTGGGCAAATCATTACCTCAACCATTATCTTATTTTTTAAGAGTCTCCCTTTGATAAGCCAGTCTCTATGGAGTTATATCTTGACCTTTTTCCCTCGTTGAGGAGTCTCGATTTGACAAACCAATATTTATGGAGCCCATTATGCCATCATAGGTTTTTACTTGTCCAATACCAAACATTCAACAAGACATCATTGTAGTAGTATCCACACTAGATGAAGAATCAACATTAAAGTTAGGTTCTATTATTAAACTGACATCAGATTTAATATTAGAATAATAATCAATGTCAATATCTACATTGTATTCAGAGTCCCTTGAGTTAGACTCAACTTCAAAATTATAATACATTTGTGGTTATTATAACATTAGTTACACATGCCTTGTAGATCAATTTGAATACATTTGTGATCCTTCTATGATTTTTGAGGATGATTAATTAAACATCGACACAAGTTATCCTAGTATTTATACAAGGATTTTGTTGCCTCTTTCCATTCCATTACTATTCCACATGCCATTAACACCAACCGACCTAGCTATTATATTGATATTCCACCTCCCATAAGTTTTGATTGGGACTAACTGAATCATACCTTATTGAAATTCATTCCTGGAAACATATCATTTAAATAATATCAGGGGGACGAAGACCACATTTATGTAGAAGAAAAATAATCTCCTAGTGAAACCTTTTCGAAGGTGCTAGGGGGTAATCAAATTCCAAACTCAGCATCTTCTATGAAAACTTTTTAGAGGCATTAAAAGATAATCAAAGTCAAAAGTCAACATTCCTCATTGAAACATGTGTGGAGGCACTAAGGGATAATCAAGACAACTTCATTGGTGAAAACTTCATCGAGGTGCCAATAGCTAAGCACAATAGTTATTCACTATTTGATGAAGACATTATCAAAGATAACATCAATACAACTTCCAATCTATAACATAATCAGATGGTAGGTAGTCTTAGGCCTAAATAATAATAAAATATGATGGTCTTATTAAGAGCATATTCATAAGTCTTCATCCTCACCATAACCAATGTTATGTCAAATCCAAAATCAATAACATTATGTGTGCATAAAAATCCCAATCTTCATTTGTTGCCCAACCATTATACATTCCATTATCATCCACCTTTACATTGCCAAATCAAACCTTTTATCCATATTTACCAACCTTAGCTATAATTTCCTTTATAGAGGCTACGAAGACATCTTATCTCAATATTTGAAGGAAACAAAATCAACAACCAACGAAGATCTCAATAACATTATTGGATTCCAAATCTGTAACATGTTCTTGATAGAGCAACTATTCAGAATAAGTGTGGGCTAGCAATCTAAACATGATTTACTATTCTAGTTGTATCATATGTTGATCAAGATGTGCATCTCAACATCAGTAGGAACAACAAAAACATTTAACTTTTTATAACTATTTACCTTGTCATTTTCATTTCCCATTCATCTTGTCATCATTTCATACCTTTCCATTTACCTTACCTTATCACTTGGGGGTAACCTTATTACCATTATATCCAATTGTCATAATGTCACCATCCTTGCCCTTTGTATTATTGACCAAAACTTGTTTTTAATCCCCCTACCTAACCATTTTGACATTGGTTCCATTTTTTCTTTGGACACCTTCTGCAAGGGGATTCTAATCTAGTTTCATCAATTTTAGATTTACATGTTCAAATGATAGTATATGAAAGTAGTATGATAGTGGATCTGACAATTACAGCTTTTATTTATGTTTGATCGATGTTACTGATTATAAATTCCTTTGGGTAAATTAGTATTCTACCTTGTGTTACTAATTATAACTACCTATGGGAAAAGTAGTATCACTGACCTATGTCATTGTTTCCTAATTATAATAGTCTATGGGAAAATTAGAAACAACACCTTTACCACGTATTGCCACATAATCTTATCTTTAGTATTCTCATTTGCCTTGACATTGGCATAAATTTTTGAGCTTGTTGTTACCTAGTTGGATCTCACCACCTTTTGTGTGGGTAGAACTACTGTGACTTGAGGTCCTAATGGGAATATGTAGGCTGTGCTCGATTCATGTTGAGGTCAGCCCAATCCCCCTTTTCCATATGATCTCATTATTTTATGAGTAACCTTAGCCAATTCCATCATAATTTTATGAGTGGGATCTTGTCAATCTCTAATGAGTTAAGATACCCCAAAAATTCCAAAAATATTCAAAATATTTTAAAATCCAAAAAAACATGTCTTGTTTAAACCTAGTTAGTCATCTTCAATCTGCCCCACTGAGGAAAATACATTGTTTGTTCTAAATCATTCCAATATCATTGGTTGTGTGACCTTCCCTTTACATGTATCCTTACATGGGGCACCACCTATTTATCCTTTCATTAAGCTGTCACGCATATGTATTGACTTGGTTGACAACATAATGCTTTCTATTGCCTTTAATTTTAAGATTTCTATGTGTTGGGTTGTTTGTTTGTTTGTTTATCTATATATTTAATTTCATTATTGTGCCTCGACTTAGTATATATACATTTAATGGGTGATTCCTTGAGCATTATTCTTGAGTCTATCCCTATTCATATGTCAACATTGTCATCATGGTTTTTATCATTGGTACATTGTTTTCAATTGTTTATTGGATCGAGAGTCAATCCTTATGCACATTTTGGCTAATTTATCATTGTGTTTTATATCATGATGTTTACATTCACGTGTTATAACAAAAATTAGCTCAAGAAATATTACATGTAATGGAGTCACAGAAACTTCTCCTTGGTAAGCTTGGAAACTCCTCCCACCCCCTTGATCAAATCAACCCATTGACCATTATAGTTATATTAATACTAATAAGGATGAACATATCTACATTGATAGGTACAGCTGAATCATTCACATTGATCAATTCTTATTATTCTATTCCTTATTCCATTTTCTCCCACTTTTGGGTGAATTACATTGGTCTAAGGTCTATTTAGGCTATGTAGGTAGAGCTTGAATACATGACGTAGCTTGAGTTAGCTCGTCTACCTTTATTCTTCCAATCATCTCTTTCATCACTTTTTGTATCCTCATGTGCCTAATTGGTTATGGCTTCTTTAGTCATTAAGCCATCGCATCTATGTTTTCACTTGCTCATCTTTAATTTGTATGATAGGTTATATCCTTATGCTATGATTTCCAATCTAACCTACTGGGGCATAACCAAAAATCATTCTTCAATCTAGGTCATCTTAATGATTATAACTACCTATGGGAAAATCATTATTTTGACTCATCATCCCTATTGGGGCATGCACCTATGCCACTAATTATAATTACCTTTGGGAAAATTAGTGTCTCAACCTTTATTATTGATTATAACTACCTTTGGGAAAATCAATACTTTTTGAATCAATGCATGCAAGCATTATCTCAATTGGATTAATCTCACCCATGGGGTAATTTCATTCTTCTTCTTGCTTCTTTTTGAGGGATTATCCATCAATCATATGTGTCATCCACTCCCTCGAGGGGGCATCATTATAGGCTTCCCAAATGTTGTTTGGAACTTCTTCAATCATTATCCTCTTTCATTCTTAAATGGCCTTTTTCATTATTTTAGAAGGTGTTAATATGCCTTCCCAAATTGGGGCAAACTATAAACACCCAAATCTAGCCACTACTGGATCCTGACCAGACTTTGGATTGATTCCTACCAACCATTACAAATTAAGCCTAGGAATCAATGAATGTCCCAATTTTTTTCATGCATCATTCATCAATGCTCAAAATTATGTTGAGGCATCCTTATTTGGGTACTATCCCATATGCAATAATATCCTCTCACAGATTCATCCCTAATCACATTGGGACATAACAACTAGTAATTTGACCTATAAACCTATTAAGAAAGGTACTTGATCAAATATTAAAAGTGATAAAATGATAATAAACATTAATTAATAAATTAAATAAGATTAAATGCCTATTTAAATTATCTATTTACAATTACTGAGTATTTAAAAATAGAAATTCCAAAATTCAAAATATCAAAGCCTTTCATCATTGCCTTTATGAGTTATCAAGCTCTTTGAAAATACCCTAAAATATCTAATTTGAATCCCTAGTAATTTCACATCAACATCATAATTAATTGACAACTATTAACTCAACTGGAGTTAGTTTTAACTCACCTAGGGTTAGTTTTAACCCATTTCATGTTTAAACTCAACCTTATCTCACCTTGGATGAGAGTTAATCTTAAAGCTATAAATACAAGGCCATACCCCTTAATTTCTAAGATTGGATATTGTAGAGTTATTATGTAGGATTTGCTCCATAAGACTCATGCAAGTAGTGTTACCATGCCTAAATCTTAAGCCAAGCAACATCAAATCCAAGGTGCTCGGGAGAGAAGGAGCCAAACAACATTCATTGTCAAAGACTTTTTGATGCACAAGTCGAGCAAGCCATTAAACAAACCATTTAGATCTCTAAGTAAGGTAAATGACTTGTTTTTTTTATGTTTTTATTATGCTTTCATTTAATTTTTTTTATACATATGCTCTCTTTAGTATATAGGCTATGAGTGTAAGTGTTAGTGTGTTATTTTAATTTTTTTTATTGGACTAACACCATACTAACCTCCCTTCTTGTATTCCTTGTTAACACTTACTGTGAATTTGGATGTAAGCCATCCCATCAGAGGACTATAACAGAAGGGTCAACAAATAGTGAGCTCTTATAATATGTAGAAGTTTCTTAAAAAATGATTTATTAGATTTGTGGTACAATTGTTTTCAATGAAAGATCAATAATCATGGGTGTCTCCACCATAAGATACTTAAGGTATAATTGATAAACACTCTTTAGTATTTAGTGATCTATCAAAAGGATTTCTACCTAAAAGAGATCATGATTATGCCATTCAACGTGTATTAGGGAGACAATCATTCAACATCAAACCTTACAGGCTATGTTATAGGGTATGGCAGGAGAGAGTAATATTCATCATAGTAAAAGTGCATATTTTTCTCTAGTGGTGATGGTGAAAATGGATGATAATTGACACATGTGCCCCAACTACATAGAGCTAAATAAGTTCACGGTCAAAGATAGGTTTCTTATTCATGTGATCAATGATTTATTAGATGAGTCAAATGGATCTATGTTGTTTACAAAACTACATCTTAGGGTTGGATTTCATCAAATTAGAATCATGTAGAATACTCCCAAAATAACATTTAGAACACATGAGGGGAATTATTTATGCCTCTTGGTTTCACAAATTCCTATTCTACATTTCAAAGCTTAATGAATTCCATATTTATGCCATTTTGAGGAAGTGTTTCTTAGTATTATTTGATAATATATTGATCTATAATAAAACATGGAAGACCATCTACACCATGTTGATCATGTTTACAAAATATCAAGTAACATTAACTTTTTATGAAGCCTTCTAAGTCTACTTTCAGAATCAAGGAGGTGGAGTACGTAGGTCACATTGTCTCTCATGAAATGAACCAATGTGGATCATAACAAGATCAAGATGATGTTAGAATAGAAAGTGATTAAAATCCTCAAGAATCTACATGAAGTTTTAGTGGTTTTAATATACTAAGTAGACTATAGATAATTAATTTGGGTCCATGATAGTTTAATTGTCAAATTGCATTATTCTAGGGTGCTTGTGTGTTTTTCAATTAGCTATTCATATTAGGATCTTATTGGAAATTGGTCTACATGTTATGGGTCATGTTTTATTCCCCTTCATCTTCTTTTCTCTCCTTTATTAGGTTTCTCTTTTCTCTCCCTATTTTTCTATTGTTCTAGGCTTTGACAAAAAATGTAGTAGCAAGTTTATAGTCTGATATAATCATACCACTGTGTTTTTTTCCTAACATAATTGTAATGCTACATTTCTAGTCTAGTTTTTGTTAGCCCTAATGACCCTTATGATATGTCTCCCATGCCTTTTATTCCTCTTTTTTTAATCTTTTATGCCTTTTATGTTTCATCTTGGGCACCAATGAAGTCATAATTGTTTTAATTTAAGAACTCTATAAACACACACATGCATTTGTGTATATATGACATAGTATGTACAAGTAAAAAACAAGAAAAGGTCAAGAGTGATAAGTGAATTGAAAGTAAAAGTATATAATTTAGTGAAAAAAATAGAATTTGAAGTGTTTAAATAAAAAAATTGATTTAAGATTTGAGTCTTCACATTGCATTGTGCAACTTTTTCATGTCAGTGAAAAGTTGTATAGGGATTAGGGATTGCATCCCCAAATTTATTTTTGTGAAGTATATTAAGTGTTATCTTCCAAATTTGTTCCAGAATAGGGGTCATATAATAATGGAAGGATAAAATAAGACCCTTGGTGAAAACCTCCCCACCCTATCCTTCACCCATTTTATTGGTATGTGATGATTAGTTAGGGTTTTAAAGAACAAAAATAACTTCTTAGAGATCCACACATAATTTAGAAAATGTGAGTGATATTTTCAAATACATGAGTAAAGGAATATGTTATTTAAATATATTTTACAAAATTTGAAAGTTTCTAATAATGTAGTGGTATGGTTCTTAAATTTCTAGTTAAGGATTTTTAGGATTTTTTCACCTTGTTATATGGACCTATTTCCCACTATTTTCTTCTTCTAATTGTCTCCATGTTTGAAAAAATGGTATTCTTATAAAAACCTCCTCCTAAAATTTCAATTATTATAAAATTTCATCTTATGCAATTAGGATCATTTTTTTTGGTTTATTAGGATAAATATGATTAGATTTAAATTACACATATTTATGGGTAGATGTTTTATATTTTGATGTAGAACCACTTTCCCATAAAACACATATTTGTTAAAAATTATGGAAACATAACAACACCACTCACAACTCTATTAAAAATGGATTATTTCCATTGTAGCGAGGAAGGAGGATATTGCACCACTCTAATTTAAGCCACTCCATATTTCACCAATTCTTTAATCATGTAATGTGATGCTTTGAGGCATGGTATGAGAATAAATCTCAAGCGAGAAGGCACACCCATCTCTTTTTAAGTCACCAACTCAAAGGTAATAATTTATTCAAGCCCATTAATGAGAATGAAATGTTGGATATTATTCTTGTTGTTAAGCAATGGAGGCCATATCTTATGGGGAAACACTTCAAATTGAAGAGGGATCATAATAGTCTAAAATATTTCTTAGAATAAAGGCTATCATCATTACAGCAGTAAAAATGGGTCATTAATATTTTTGGGTATGACTTCAAGATCATATAAAATAAGGGGAAGGATAATGTAGTAGCAAAAACACCTTCTATAAGGGATGAAAATACGTAAGCATTGTTGTGTGCTAGGTCTATATTGCAGAAAGATTGGGTGGATGAGGCAAGATACAAAAGGTAGTAATATACATATACACAACACTGCATTCAATAACTTCACCAAGATCAAATCACTATCAATATTTTTTGTGGCATGGGAAATCCCTCAAGTATAAGGATGGGTTACACCTTTATAAAAAATCAAGCCTCAAGCATAAGGTTGTAGATAAACTCTATGATTTTCTATTTGATAGACATCCATAATTATTTATAGATATTAAAATATGATATTAAGTACTTGATAATGAAAAGATTGACATACACTTACCATGTGACTTACACACACAAATATGGTTCAAACCCATCATTCTCTCACACCTACATGATACCTTATGAGTTATATCCATCTGTTCTATAGTTACACACATACAAAAAACTCACTACCTATTTCAAACCTGCTTCCTATCTCACATAGACATCTCCAAACCTTCATTCAATCTTATTGTGCATGAGACAATAACATCAAACTGGGTCAATTTCACCAATCAATACATACTTGAGCCTAAAGATATTGACCCTCTCCCATTAAAAACTACATTTTAAAATCAAATATATCCTTAGGGTCACCCCAATACCTAGCATGCCAGTGACATGAGAAACTACCCAATTGGACTTACATATATATACAAATCAAGGTATCACTTAATAGGGGACTTGATACTCATCTAACACACATCCATCATGGTAGTAGTAGATAGACTAATAAAATATGTTCATTATTGCACCTTGTCACATCCTTTTGTATCATTTATAGTGGAAACAACATTTATAGAGATAATTTAGAAGCTACATGGTACCCCAAAGATTATATTAAGTGACAACAATCCCATATTTACTAGTAATGTTTTTACTAATTTATTCCATTATTTGGGAAATCGACTAGATCATAGCTATTCATATCACCCACAATTTTATGGAAATAATGAAGTGATAAAAAAGTGTTTGGAGGGTTATCTACATTGTTTTACATTTGATAAGCAATCCTAATGGGTCAATTGGATGCCACTAGTAGAATTGTGGTATAACACTTTTTTCCATACTTTTTTTCCAAAATTTTCTCATTTATGGCATTATATGGTCACTACCCACCATGATTCACATCATCAATATTTATTTAAATATAATATCACATTAAACACCAAAAAGAGGTTCTTTCAAGTCTTAGAGAGAACCTAGACATGGCACAAAATTGAATGTAACAAAAATTAGACCAACATAGAAGTGAAAAACATTTTGGTGTAGGAGAATGGGTTTTTCTAAGGTTGCAACCATATAATAAAATTTCCTTGGAGTAAAAAAATAAGGATAAAAATATTTCACCTAATTAATATGGCCCTTATAAGGTTTTATAGAAGATTAGTAGTGTGGCATACAAATTGGAGTTACTGTAGTCAATAAAAATACATAAGATCTTTTATGTTTCTTGTTTGAATAAATTTAATGGTTAGGATATTACAACCTAGAAAAATTTACCAGATCTTGACGAAGAGAGAAAAAATCATCTTGGAACCTAAAATAATCTCTATACATGCACAAAGAGGCTATGGATTAGGTTGATCATGGAGTATCTTATAAAATGGAAGAACGTTCCTAAAAAATATGTAACATGGGAAGATGAATATTTCATATAAAAGCATACATAGATGGTAAACATTGAGTAAAAACCCTATTTGAATGGGGAAATTATATTCATGTAGCTTATTTGATGTATCAAGATGTATGCAGTTAACATATGATGTTCATAACCTTTAACTTATTTTATTTATAATCTTTATAATGCATATTTAGAGGAGTGGTTGGAATAATTGGATAATGGAGTCTTTATCACATAATTATTGTATATATGGGAGTACTGTTGAGCATTGCATCATCTTATTAAAAAAATTATTCTTAATATAAGGATTATGGAGGTTTATCCCTCAAATTGGATTAGTCATATATTTCATTATTTTGCTATTCATTTCACTTGTATTATGTGGATCTACTTTGTTATGCTTTTATATGCAAGTTTCTAATTTAATTTTATTCATGTTATGCATTGAATTGTGATTTTTTGGTGTGAATCACTTTTTTGAAATAGTAAGTTCATCATACATAATATAACAATAAGATATAACACCACTAAATCACTATATCTTATAACCTACACATGGTAAACATTTACAACAATCAATTTAAAAGATAACAACATTCATGACACTAACACTAAAAAAATAGAATCATAGAAAAAAAGGATATGGATAAGATAAAAGTGGGTCCCTAATCACCCATTCCTTCTATCAAAATGTGTTTGAATTTCGATCATTTTCTTGGAATGTGAATTCATCATTAAGGAATAGTTTTTTTGAAAAAGAAAAAGAAAATGGAGGAAAAGAAAAGATCATATGAAATGACATTAGAAAAAGGCAATTTAAAGAAACCTAGTATGAAGGATAAATACATGATATACTAATTCTAAATAGTTAAGACAAAATAAAGGAAAACATTTAAAGGATAACCTAGGATAAATAATAATTTTGGAAGAAAGAAAGGGTGCAAATTAAATAATTAAAGCACACATGAAAAAAATAATAAGATGAGATATAACGTCATGCTCAAAATTTAGATGACTAAAACCATACAAAAATAGGTTAATTTTTTTAGAATGTACAATGTATATTCTAATCAAGATATTACCAAAAACTATCTAGCAATGAGATCGGTGAATGTTACACCAAACAAGTCCATGTGTCTAACCAACATGAATCATTATGTGCAAGTGGCCACATGGTTGCTACCCAACCATATCATTCCTAATTAATTCCATTGGCCTATAACCATCTATAATGATCTATCTATCACATGAACGACAAGGAATATGAGGGAAAACACTCCTTTAGTGACCTTACATGTTGATTTAATTCTATTGACACTTGGAGGTCAAGACAAGGTGAAATGACAAATGCACAAACAATTGGGGAAGTAGAGGGTCCTATGAAAACCTCCCTTAAGCTTCCTGATTCATCATGAAATAAGACATTTAGGTTCATAATAATTATGGAAATTTGAAGTGGCCACATGAAGTTTATCTCAATAATTTAAGATAATGTGTTAAGTTTCTCATGATTTTAAAGGGTTCTTGATTAGTGTGAAAGAGTTTAAAAATTCACGTGTAGTTCCTTAAGGTTTGTCATGCCTCTAGGGTCCTAAGGTCTTGTAATAGTCTACATAACCCCAAATGGTCCTTCTTTGAGAACATGTTTAAAAATTAGATAAAAAATCATTTTCAATTCTTTCGTATGTAAGAACACAAAAAATAAAGAGGGGCCCTTTGAGATGCCTTGCTCTTGGGCCTTTGAAGTGCTTCAAATAATCTACGTAAATTAAATATATTGGCCCCTCAAAAGGGTCCTCTTTGAAAAAGGATTAAAATAAATGAAAAAATTTAGTGTTTGGAATCTCAAGGACTTTTCAATATGGAAGAGATCAAAAAATTAAGGCCCCCCTTGGTTTGCCCCACTCTTAGGCCTCCAAAGTGCCTTGAATCGACCACACAAAAAGGGTTAGGGTTAAATTTTTAACTACTTATCAAATTATAAGTAATAGTTTTGGATTTAAATTTTTTTTATCAAAATAATATTATTTTTGACATACATACATACATAAACAAATGTGTAATGTTAAAATTGATGCTAGATGAATGGTAGGCTCTGTATACACACAATATTTTAAACTTTATTAGTTACTCAATCTCTCTTATTGCATGCCTTAAAAGATGCACTTGGAAAGGGGTTGGTAGACCTTTGGTACTTTAAAGGATTTTTGGCCCCTATATCATTACCTAAAATTAATACAAACTAATCTTATCTAGTTCTCTAAGCATTACAAACCTACTTATAAACTCCCCTAAGAAATTCACCATCCAGAATAACCCCTGCCTATGTAAACCACCCCCCCCGCTTTTACCACTTTTCCTACTATGTCAATCAGGTTGAACCCATTATGGGTTTGGTGCATGTTATGGAACTCTTTTAGAGCAAGTTGACATAGTTCAAAACCTAATGATTTTATTTCCACCTAACAAAGTCAACCAGACTGATTAGGTTGTGGAGCTAAAAGCTTCACTGATCCAGTCATTGGAGGAGGTTGCTGAAGTGTCACAGACACCGGCATCGGTCAGGCCAACCGACGTCGATAAGATTAGATAGGAAGGCAACCGACATTAATGGTATTCGGTCAACGTCGGTCATCTCCAGGCAGATAGGGACTGACGTCGGTCGCCTGTGCAGTTTAGAACTGTGAGTGTTACGAATAGTTTGTTAACGAATCGAGTGTTTGCATGTTAAGAGCCAATTTTAGACTTGAAGCTGTAGATCTAATTATTGTAATTAGGTGTCTAATTATTTTTTGCATGAGATCTATATAATAGACTCATGGGATGTATTGTAATTTGTTCTAGTTTGAGTTGAGAAAAGTTAGCTCCTTCTATGTGTGAAGTGAGCAAGGGTGTTCCTCCTAGTTCCACAACAGTGCCAAGTGTGGGTGCTGGTTTTGGAGAATCAAAAGGGTTCTTTAGGTGTGTAGGATCTTGGTCAGCAGGGGTGCAAGGCCACGTTTGGAGATCTACATGGTAAGTAAGATCATTGATCTGCAGGTGTATGTGTGTGCAAGGTTTTCAGGTGTGAAGAACCAGGTTGATCGACAGGTGGCAGCAGAATCAAGGTGACAACAACACAACAGGGAGCAGGATCAAGCAGGATCTACTTGGAGTATGGTTATACTCAGTCTAGAGCAAGAGAGGAAGGCAAGGTAGTTACTTCCATAAGTAAGATCATTCGGGTTGCAGGTTGTTGCAGTTCTTGGGAGATCTACTTGAAGTATGATTGTGTACTTGGAGTGCGTGGAGCACTTGTGGAGTGCGTAGAGCACTGGTGTACTGGCAGTAGTGGATACTGACTGGTTGGAGGTGAACACCAACTCTGTGTTTGAGTTGTGTGTTGGGACCATAAGAGAGAGAGCTTTGAGGAAAGAATTACTGTACACTTGAGGTGTGGGAAGCCTCTGAGAGGTGTGAAGAAGAAGTGGCATCTTCTTTATTGTATTCTTTTTTGGATGAGTATTAATACAAGTTGTGTATTGTCTCTCATATTTTGTGTTGTTTCTGGTTTCTAGTTACTTGTTACTTCTAGTTTAATTCTGCATCTTAAGTTGCTTGTATATGGTAATCAATTATGCTTCCATGGGTTCCTAACAGTTGGTATCAGAGTTAAGGTTGTAGGGAGCAGGTTTTGTGTTTGGTTACAGGTCACTCTCAGGGGTTTCTAATTGAGTGGGAGTATAGCAACAATAGAAGAAAGTAAGCTAAGAATGGAGAAACTGAATAGCACGAATGGTCACTTACGGTGTTATGGAAAGAAAGAGCAGGCAAAGAAATATTGTTGGTTGGTAGCAGATCAGCATGAAAAAGCAGATGTTGCACAGGATGCTCTGGATAAAGTTGAATCTTAGTTAATAGATTTTGTTGCCTCTTTCCATGCAACCCCAAGTAGAGGGGTTGGTGAGCCTTGTCAGATTGTTGGCAAAGGGGAAGTGTTGCTAAAATTACAGGCGGCCAACACATGGGTGTTGAAGAAGGTCATGCAGGTCCCAGTCTTGGAGATGTGTCTAATTGCTTCAAGGAAGTTGGGTGACGAGAGATGCACAAGAACTCTCATAGTGGATGCACTTAAATTAGCTGGTTGTAATAAAGTAGGTATCCTTTATCTATCTACTTATATTACTGATTCTTCTTCTATTGCAAGGACGTGGATTTGTAGGCTTGGTCACATGAGCAAGAAGGAGATGCATGTTCTTAAGCAGAAGACAGATGTGTTTGATAAACTTAAGAACTTGAAAGCCTTGGTGTTCTTAGAGGAGATGACAGACATAGATAAGTGGATGAGGCTGGACATCTCTGAGCAAGGCAGTTTGGACATGGAATTTATTCAAAGGAGCTCATGGGTAAAAAAGTCATCACTCACAGGTGAACATAGTTACTGGCATCGATTAAGGGGAACCGGCATCAAACAGATAGGTGCTGATGTCAGTCATGTGCAGACCAAAGCCGGTGGTGTTGGGTAGGGTAAGACTAACATCAGTCAGGAGGATCGACATCGGCAACAATAAGACCGACATCAGTCAGGAGGACCGACATCGACAGTAGGTAGACATCGACGTTGGTGGGGTCGATAGTCAGGACAAGCGCATGGAATCGACGTCAGTCAAATGCAGACTGTGTGGTGACTGAGGTCGGTCATTGTAACAGATTTTGGGTAGACAGCAAGCTGTCAAGGAGTCTCAAATGCCCATGGGGAGGACTGAAAGTGTAAGTAAGCCTCAAATTCATTGTTCCTCTTCTTTATACTAATTGCTGACTGCAGAGTAGGAAGGATCTAGGAAAAAGTGGGAGCATGGCATGAACAGGATGCAGGACCAAACGGGAGATTTGGTAGGGTTGCCAACCGGTATGAAAGCACTGAGATGAATGGATACCTTGGTTAAAGAATAGAGAGAATGGATACATGAGATGGAAGGCTAGGTCATATGGTCTTGAGGAAGCTGCAAGACAGTGGTACAGGGTTTGACAGGTGGATGACAAAGCAGGGCTTTAGTCAATGTCAGTGTAACCATTGTGTTTGTCTTATCAGGTGGATGATGGTCGCGACATTATACTGTTACTGTATGTGGATGGTATGCTAGCTAGCAGGTTCAGACATACAGGGTTTCACTGAGCTAAGGGTAAGGTTAGTTCAGTGGCATGTCATGAGGAATTTGGAGCAGTGAAATTCTTTGGCATGGGAGACATGGAAGATCATAGGTTGATTTTGTCTCTAGTGGGAGCTGATGTGAAGAAGGTGTTTGGCGGGGTTTAATACGCAAGATGGAAAACTAGAGCACACCAAGGGCTGGACAGTTCAGTGTCTGAAATCACATGAGGTCTGGTTTAGACCTGAGTTTTCCCAAGCAGTGGGAGCTGTCAGAAAGTTTGTAGTCAATTTGGGAAGGAAGCACTGGAGGGCAGTTCAGTGGATTCTCAGGTGTCTGAGATGGACCAGCAACAGGGATTCATGCTATGTAGGGTCAAGTACTTCAGATGTGGCAGGTTACTTGGATGACAGGAGGTGCACCATGGGATGTGTGGTGGTTGGTCTTTAGGGTTGAGCTTGAAGAGGGATACACGCCAGGAAATAGATTAGACGAGGTACAGGTATAGGTATAGTGCAACTATTTATCTCCAAGTGGGAGAATGTTAGGTTGTGGAGCTAAAAGCTTCACTGATGCAGTCATTGGAGGAGGTTGCTGAAGTGTCACAGACACTGGCGTCGATTAGGCCAACTGATGTTGGCAGGATTAGACAGGAAGGCAACTGACATCGGCGGTATTCGGCTGACGTCGATCATCTCCAGGCAGACAGGGACCGACGTCGGTCACCTGTGTGGTTCAAAACTGTGAGTGTTATAGATAGTTTGTTACCAAACTAAGTGTTTGCATGTTAAGAGCCAATTTTAGACTTGAAGCTGTGGATCTAATTATTGTAATTAGGTGTCTAATTATTGTTTGCATGAGATCTATATAATAGACTCATGGGCTGTATTGTAATTTGTTCTAGTTTGAGTTGAGCAAAGTTAGCTCCTTCTGTGTGTGAAGTGAGCAAGGGTGTTCCTCCTAGTTACACAACAGTGCCAAGTGTGGGTGTTGGTTTTGGAGAATCAAAAGGGTTCTTCAGGTTTGTAGGATCTTGGTCAGCAGGGGTGTAAGGCCACATTTAGAGATCTACATGGTAAGTAAGATCATTGATCTACAGGTGTATGTGTGTGCAAGGTTTGTAGGTGTGCAGAACTAGGTTGATCTGCAAGTGGCAGCAGAATCAAGGTGACAACAACACAACAGGGAGCAGGATCAGGCAGGATCTACTTGGAGTATGGTGTGTACTCGGTCTAGAGCAAGAGAGGAAGGCAAGGTAGTTCCTTCCATAAGTAAGATCATTTGGGTTGCAGGTTGTTGAAATTCTTGGGAGATCTACTTGAAGTACGATTGTGTACTTGGAGTGCGTGGAGCACTGGTGTACTGGCAGTAGTCGATATTGACTAGTTGGAGGTGAACACCAACTCTGTGTTTGAGTTGTGTGTTGGGACCGTAAGAGAGAGAGCTTTGAGGAAAGAATTACTATACACTTGAGGTGTGGGAAGCCTCTGAGAGGTGTGAAGAATAAGTGGCATCTTCTTTATTGTATTCTTTTTTGGATGAGTATTAATACAAGTTGTGTATTGTCTCTCATATTCTGTGTTGTTTCTGGTTTCTAGTTACTTGTTACTTCTGGTTTAATTCTGCATCTTAAGTTGCTTGTATATGGTAATCAATTGTGCTTCCACGGGTTCCTAACACCACCCCCCCTTTTACCACTTTTCCTACTATGTCAATCAGGTTGAACCCATTATGGGTTTGGTGCATGTTATGGAACTCTTTTAGAGCAAGTCGACATAGTTCAAAACCTAATGATTTTATTTCCACCTAACAAAGTCAACTAGACCGATTGTGTTGGATAAATTCTTAGTATGGTTTAGGCTCAATCTATGACTATAAATACCATCTCAAATTCATTTATAAATAGAGGATCATTCAGTTACACATCATTATTGCTCATAAATCCACTTATATAATCTATGAAGTTTCATTACTTATGTATTTTGCCTTAAAAAAGTAACACTTGTCTTGTGGAGGTCTTAGATGCATAGGATAAGTCTTGTATCTTAGATTTGATATGTCATTGTGATCCTTATAATCCACAATAGCCTCTTAAAAATCACCATTGGCTAATGGAGAGATTAAATCATGATGGGTTCACTTCAACAAAAGTAAGTATACTCCTATCCCTTCATATTTTGATAAGTAGTTATTCTAAAGCTAATAGATTGAATTCTATCCTATGTTATATTAGATAGAATTGTCTTTGCATGTTTGTTATCTTCCCCATTTGTGCCATAAGCTTTGGTGATCACTAGATTAACTTGCATATTCATTTACTAGATTAACTTGCATTTTTATTTAGTATATTAGCTTGCTTATTATTATTACAATTATAAGACCTAGTTAGGGTTATCATAAAATAACATTTGACTAGAATCCTTGGAAACCTCTCCTTTATCATTGTGTGATAAGAGATCCCTTAGTATAGGTTTAGCAGATCCATTATTGGTCATGACCCTAATATAACAAAGTATTGCTAAGTGGATAGTTAGTTGATTACTTTCTCTAACCTTGAATATTACTGAGAATGATAAGTTATTGATATATCTTATTTCACTTGCATACAAATTGGCTAACCTAACATGAATCTAACCCTTGTAGATTTTAATTTTTTTTATTTACTGTCTCCTGGATCAAACCTACCAACCTAGTTTAACATTTTATGCACATATTTTCAAACTTCCTCGAGCCTATAAACCTAGTTCAACACTTTATTTGTATATTTTCAAATTTCATCAAGGTTGTCAACCTAGTTTGACACTCTGTTTCTAGGTTTTAAAACTTCATCGAGCCTGTTAACCTAATTTAACACTCTGATTTCATATTTTTCAACTTCATCAAGCCTGTCAACCTAGTTTGGCTCTATATGTGAAGGTTTTTAACTATGTTGATCTGGTTGACTTAGTTCTTTTATTTTTTAATTATGAATAGGTATTCAACATTCTCAGTAAAAACTACTAAATTGACTTGGTCAATATTTTTCTATCTTCCAGGTTCACTCTTACCAACCTAGTAATTCAATTTTGACATTTATCTAAATTTTTCAATACTGATTCTCAGTAAAATCAATCAATAATTTAAATTTCTATTTTGTTTTTGTTACTTTTATTAGTTTTGTGAAAATTATATATATAATCAACTGGGTCCAGTTGGTCGATGTAGTTTATTCTAGACTATCAATTTTCTTCCTAGAATTCAACTACATCAAC
>JARHVA010000181.1:72500-332500 GCA_037957365.1 Torreya grandis | reverse complement strand
ATGAAATAACTAAGTTTAAAAGAGCCTAAGGGAGTGATATACATGTCCAAATTAATTTCAAGTCCAATTGGCCACTTATGGATGTATTCCCATTCACTTCTTCTCCATCAGGTTCTTAAGAGGATTTTAAGGGTTTTAGCTTCTTAACATTTATTCATAAAATTTAGATGCTTATCCTTCAAAAAAATTCCATTGAGATCAAGTTGAGGACCCCATTAAAATAACCATATCTACTTTATGCACCATGCACACCCTCCATGCAAACATGAGAAAATGAAATTAGCTCTTAAGATCCTTCTAGGCATTTTAGGTAGGCATGAGAGGAAAATAGTCCAAAATGATCAATTTAATATTATATTATACAAACCAGTGATTCTTATGGACTCTCCATTCTCCCCTAAAGTTTATATAATTATTTTTAAATATTATATGGTCATGTGAATCAATTTAGGCACCTTGAGGTTTTAGGCCTAATATTAAGGCTAGTCTACACGACTGTGTTTCTTGTGTGTATGACCACTTATGAAGGTTAAAAATGGATATAAGTATTTATCCATAGTTTTTTACATTTAACCCAACCTTTTATATCATCCAATGGTAATTTAAAACTCTCCATTTTGTCTTTTCACCTTTCATGCATTAGATCTACACGATGTATTGCTTAGGGAGTGCCTTTGGTCTAAGATAAAATAGAGGGCACCTCCTCCTTTTGTATGGCTTATAGGATTACATGGGGGTGTTTTTTAGGTAATTTTTACCCTATTTTAAAAAAAAAAAATACTTTATTATATCTCTATAAGTCTCAACACCTCAAATCTTCTAGACTAGCTTTTAGGTTTGATGACTATACATAGAATTTAAATTGGGGCTGAGAACCTTGAGTTATGATAATAGGTTGAGGTTCATACTTCTTGAAAACACTTGGGAATGTGTCATTAACACCATGATAGTGGTCTCAACATGTTCCATATATCATACACATTTTCTTACCTTCTCAAACCTATACTCTCCATTTACTTAGGCTAGTCTATAGATTGTGTTGACTGTAGGTGTGCATTAGAGAATCCACAAGGTTCTTGTAGGTATTCATTTATGCTTGAATACTATTTTTCCACCCTTATGATTCATCATGAGGTCACTAATACCATCTAAAACATGGATAAGCTCATCTCATGCCTTGAAACCATGCTCTCATCAATATACTATAGTGCATTAGTTGTCATTATAGTGTTCCAGGATCATTTGGCTTAAAAGTGTTGTAATCACTGAGTGTCTCTAAAAATATTTTTACTGAGTTGAAAACCCAACCTATCATCAGGTTTTCTTGTTCAAAAAACTTCCTAATATGTTTATATGATATGTCTAGGTCTAATACATAAGGAAGAAACCATTAGACTCACATAGACCTCATTTACCTTCATCAACAGAATGAGATTGTGAATGAGAAAAATCCCCTTTTAGAGAAGTTAAGGTAAGTCAAGATTTTTAGTAGATTTATTCAATTTCGATAATAGATGACTATCTAAAAGGTTGAATATGATTGTGTATAGGACCTTTTGGGTTTTTAGACCAATATCTAAAACTTCTCACTAAATTCTTAGTGACTCTAAGGATTTAAAAATTCATGAACCGCTCTGTTTAGGACAAAACTCTCACCTTGATTGTAGGTCAATTGTCAATAAATCTGACTATGTATAAGACTTTTTAGGTTTCTTAGATCTCATCTATCACTTTTTAAACTTCTAATGGTTCTATATCATGATACTATTGAAGTCTTTAACACACTTTCAATGTCTTCAAATGTTCAAACCCATCACTCATTCATTGTTTGAGATGCACTTTTAGCACTTGATAGTGTTAAGTATCCAAGATTTAGAGATACAATCCATTGAATGGGGTTGAATTAGTGGTGGTAAATAATCCAATTCAATTTACAAACCCTTTAAAATGCTTAAGCATTTAATAAAATTATTCATGAAGCATATAGATCATTCATAGTAGTGAATAATGAACATAATTCAAGATCACATACACAACACAAGATGTACATGGGAAACCCTCTTAGGGAATAAAACCCACTCTCAAGCCTACAAACACATGGACTAATATCTTATAAGATGATCAAAAACAAGATCTTCATCAAGTCCTTTTGATTAGGAACCTTTGATCAAGTCCTTCTGACCTACAACCTTGATCAAGTCCTTATAATCAAAGGTCTTTAGTGAAACCCTATTTCACAAGGAGCAACTCCCCCTAAGGAAGATCAAATCCTTTAGACCCTCCTTCAAAATAACACTTCCAATTTATAGTTGATGTCTTTAACACCTATGATGGACCTCTTGATTATTTGATAACTACATAAACTCTCTCTATAACTCACATCGGCCTTTCACATAGGCATGCCACAATCTCTCTCCTTCTTCACTCAAACAATCCTCATATGCACACTCAGATATCTTCACACAACCTCAAACTACAAGAGCACTATATGTTCATCAAAAACATGATCTATAAATCATACACATAATCCTTAATCTCCTCTACTCATCAACCCAATAGTTTTGCACTTTCACTCTCCTCACCTTTCCTTCGCTCTCCAATTCTCTCAAATCATCCACTCAAAGTCTCTCACTCACAAAATCTAAAACCCAACACATTTGGTTTCGCTATATATAGAGAAATCATGAATTAACAAGATCATAATAATTCCTTATCAGCCATAATACATTCCTTCACCCTTAAGGCATCTCACATAGGTCACACTTAAATAGCTACACCCTTTAATAAGGCCCTTGTAGCTCTTATAGGTCTCATGGAGACCTATTCACCCATTTAGCACACTAATGAATAAAATAAAAACACAAGACCACTTTAAAATACATGCATCCACTCCTTATGTCCCTTTTTACATCCTTAAATGATCATAGTCATTTTTACTCACATTTATGTATGCTCAATCAACTCAAATAGAGACCTTATATATAGGAACACCATCATTGAACATACAATCAAATTCTTAAGCATTATTAATACTCAATATAGATTGATCACACCTCAGAAATACTCATAGAGCATCTTCATGGAGTCTATAATATCCCCAATATATAATTCACCATGAAACATCAAAACAACATCTACATAAGCACAAATACTCTTCTCAGGTCACTTGCAGAATAAGCACAAAACCATAGTCAACTTTGAAGCCTAATATATTTGTTTGCAAACACTTTTAGATCTTAAAATTAGGTTCATTATATGTGCCATGGATTCCTCTTCATCTTTGATTTTTATAGCATGAGAAAATTTGTCTTCTATCTAAAGATATGGACAAAATATAAAGCTCTAGTTTTTCCCTATGTGAAATTCAAATATTTGAATTCAAACAATCATAGTTAACCTTCAAACTTAATGCTCTAATCTCATGTCTTCTCAGCTCAGATAGAATACACACCATCAATCTTGTTTAATCTTTAACACATAGTCTACTAATGCCAAACATCAAGCCTCAGTCACTTTGACCTCATCTCATGCAATCTTGAAAAGTTGAGTCAATGTGTTCTGTCAATCTTTGTGGATCAACTAGGTCTTTAATATTTAACACTCATCATTTGATTAATCTGTACGAACAATTATCCATTATTGGATCCTTATCCTATACCTTTGCTTATTCATTAAACATCATGTACATATCTTCATATCACTACTTCCTAACTTTCTGGTGAAATGCACATCATTGATCTTATGTGAGCTTTAACTCTTTCAAAAATGACTATGGGGACCCTTTAAATATGCCTAAGTAGCCATTTTTGCACCTCAATAACTTCTTTTGTGCTTCGATGCATGATCTAAAATTTGGAATAGATGATCTCCTCACATAAGATAATCCAACCATGTGACATAATTCTCTTGAAACCTTTGTTCATGTGAGATATAATGTCATTAAAATTATTTCTCAAAATCTTCTATCACAGAGCCAACTATGTCTAGATTTTGTCTAGGAGACCAACTTTTCTCCTTCATAACTTTTGTTGTGCTTCATCACCTGATCTCAAGTTTAGTGAAAATGAACTAGGATCAAAAATAAATAAACCCATATGATCATTTTCTCTTGAAATATTCACACATTTAATATATAATACCATCAAAATTCTCTCTCGGCTCTTCTTGCCATATTGCAAAATTGGCTAAGTATGGGAAAACATTAAATTATGATTAAGAAACTAACTTTTCACCCTCGTATCTTTGACCATGTTTTGATGCATGACTTGAGATATGGAGAATAATAAATATGGACTAATTTTATCACAACCATATGACCAACTCTTCCTGACTCATTCCCACATGACAATGGGGGCATCATCAAATTGCCTGCTTAAATTTTCTACCACTGGAGCTAAAGTGTCTAAATGAAAACTATGGACTACCAGATGAATTTCACTTATGCACATAAGTTATCAAAGCATGGATAACATCTTAGGTACCTCTTTCACATTCTCCAACCACCATACTCATCCTTAGACATCTCTAATCATGCAAAAACTGAAGATCAACCAAGTCAACATAAACCACACTAGAACAAGCACATTGCACACTTTATCACTATTACTTAGGCTATAAAAGCACTTAATACACTCACCAAGACACCTCTATTAAATAACCATGACATCACTGACAACTCTCCAATAAACTCCCCCTTTGTCATTGATGTCAATAAATATCATATATAGCAATATAAAGCTCACATTCTCTCTCTTTCAGCACTCTTACAATAGGAACTTTCTCCCCTTTTGACACATTGACAAAGTGGGAACCAACTGATATTGAGGACCTAAAAAGACTATCAAATAGGAAAGTACAACCTTATAAATATGATGTAAACTCCCCCTTACCTTGAGCCAACCTCTTCTTGTCTTGACAACATTCTTCTTGCTCCATGCCAATAATCACGTCAACCAAGAATTACAACCAATGAAGATAGAACACATAAAATATTAAATATTGATGGAACTTACCAAGAAACATTTTAGAGGGATTCCCCCAAAGATTTATGATCTATTTCACCATTTGAGCATCTTCAAATCTCCACACACCATGAAGAACTACCACATAGGCTTATTAGCCTTCTCTCTCAAGACACTTCCATGACCATCAACAGAGCATCATACCACTCATCAATCAAGAAAAATATTTTAAACCAACTTGATAACTCACCTTGAAACATTCATGCTTTGCTCTTTTGGATAAAATTGAATAAAATCACTCTTCTTCTTACTAGGCCTGTCTAGTCCTCTTGTAGCCCTACCTGAATCTTGTGGAGCTCAAAACTTTTAGTAGACACACATTCCAGACATAAGACTTCATATATGGATAACTCTCATATGTCCCCTCAAGAACACCAATTTCCATCATTAGTATTATCCTTTGAAACATACTTTCGTCACAAACCTACTAGCCAATAAGCCCTCCATATTGACATAAACAAGAATAACTTGAGAAATACAAACCTTTAAATCACTGTGAAGATTTATTTGAAAACCCATTTATCCCATTCAAAAAATTAAAAATCCTTAGATATCAACTCACAAGGCAGACCACTTTTCTAGTAGAGCTCAAAACCCTAAGGTCTCAAAACAAACAAAGTCAACACAACACTTTCCAATCAACATCCACCTCTGAAACTTCTTGTACACCTAGATAAAACCATTACACACTTTAGTACCAATATTTGAGCTTTCACACCATTGGGAACCTTGACTTCCTATAACCCATTTTAGGACTTGTGAGCTCTTAAGCACAAATTGGGAAACTCAAGAAGTAACAAATATTTCCAAATAGACTTTAACATACCTTCATATCACAAAACCACCTGGAGCATGCTATAATAAGGTTAACAGACCTTTATATTTAAAAAATATCACCTTGATAAATCACAAATTCTCCTTTTTCCATCTAGGAACCTTCAATCAATCTAACCGTGCAAACTATTCCAACTAAAAAACACCCTAATAACATTTTCTTCTCCACTTGAAAGGAGTCTCATATATATATATATATATATATATATATATATATATATATTCATCCTCCTCCTTCTTCAAATGATACTTTTATTTCTTCCTCTTATTTGGCTTTAGAGAAACAATTTTCTCAACTACTAAAACATTCTCTTTTTCTTCTATGATTGGATTATCAATATAAGGAGACAATGTAGATTCATGGCATAAATTTTCATTTGAATAATCTTCTTTACATTTTGGATCCTCATCACTAGGCACTTGTTCAACAAAAATAATATGTTCACTTGGATCCATGCATACCTTAGAATTAGCTTCAACCATCACCTTGATCTTCTCTTTGAGCTTAGTCACTTCATTCTCAACATGAGTAGACAATGAGACCTCTTTGGACTTGAAACCTTTTGTAACATTCTCCAACATAGAAAATAGATTACTTAAACCTGCAAACTCATCATAGTTCTTACTTATCACCTTTGGTCTCCATAAATTAACTTGTCTTCTTTAATGTACTCTAAGAGCCTGATTGAACTTATTTTAACTTGTAAGCCTTTACTTGTAGAACCTATAAATGTGACCTCTCTGTTCATAGTTGAATCACACCATACTTTTTGTAAAAATCTCATTCTACCTTACCAGATTTGGACAAAATACTAAAATCTGTCCTAGTTCATAACAACTATAGCATTCAATATCTCTTGAAGGAAACTCATCTTGCCTTGCCTTCAATGGAAAATATTTTGCAAAATATCCCACTTCATGATAGTTGAGACACTCAACATTGCTTACACCTTTTGATTGATGACCCCTATCATAGTTCCAAGCAAATTCATTTCTAACAAGGCTTCTATATTCTCTAGCTCTATGCCCAAACTAATTACAAGTATATTAGTAACCATTGAAATTTGCATACCTTATGGCTTTTGGCTATCTAATATATTTTGTATTCATTCTTATAACACCTTCATTCCTTGTTTGATGTTTTGTCTTCAAAGTCTGATTTTCCTTATTCACATTAGTCTTCATATTATCTTGAGTTGAAGTCTCTAGTTATTCTTTGTATCCAAGACAAATCTTATCACTTGTATGCTTTTGATCATTTAAAATGTTATCTAGATCACTTGAGCTCTTTTTAAATCTCAAAAATGACATTACCTTATTAGATACCTTCTCTAACTCAGATTTCAATGATTCATTTTCAATTGCATACCTTGCATATTCATATTTTTTATATTTTAGATTTGTAGATAGAATTTTCAATTGACAACTAAGATGCTTGACCAGATCTTCATGCTCCTTCGCATCTTCATCCATTCTTGCCTCAAAAACACTAAATTTTTCCTCAAAGTCCTTGATTTTAGATTTCATCTTCTTCTCAATCTTCAGTTCTATATGAGTATTTGTAAATTTAGTCTCATAGTCCACCTCATCTTCATCATCATCTAAATCACTCCAAGTAGACCCCTTATGATGTGGGAAACTTCCTTCTTCAACCATGAATAGAGATTCATCTTCAGTAGGACCATCAACTTCATGATCACATTATGAGTCATTGTATTCAATATCATTTGATGAGCTACAATCTTATTTGGTTTATAGACTCTTCTTCTCCTTAAATTATTTCTTCTTATTATCAAATCTTCTGAACCCCTTTTTGCTTTTATCAGACCTAAAATATCTCTTACCATCATCATGACCCTAATCAGGCTCTTCATCATCATCCTTCTTATACTTATGAGGGAACTTATTAGCAAAATCTCCTATCTCACCATAATTGAATCATTTGAGGGGTAGCTTACCTTTATACTTGCTTGAACCTAGTCTCAATTTCCTTGAAATCAAAGCAATTAGTTCATCCTCATTTATATTAGGAATGTCATCTTCCTTGAGTTTATTACCTATAAACTTCTTCTTTATTTGCATTTTAGTCTTGAAAGTTATTTCCTTATTTGGTGTTATATAATCTTTCTTTCTCATCTCATAGGTAGTAAGGGTGCCATGCAATTGATCCATCTTCAATTAATTAAGGTCATGACTCTCTTCTATAACAGATACTTTTAGATCAAACTTGGGAGATAGAGACCTCAATGCCTTTTGAACAACAGTAGATTATTTAAGGTTCTTTCCAAGACCTATGATGATGTTCACAATCTCATCAAAACTATATAGAAAGGATGTTATAGTATCTTATTCATTCATCTTGAGACTTTCAAATTTCCTTCTATGAGTCTGTAACTTTACCAACTTAACCTTTGAATCTCTTTCAAAAATAGTCTTCAATTTATCCCATATTTCCTTGGTATATGTGAAATGAATTACTTTGGTAAACTTAGTTTATGTAATACCACATGTGATGGCATTCATTGCCTTAGAATTATTCCCAAATAGCTTATTGTTTGTAGCACTATATGGATGTGTAGTAAGAACAACATAACCATACATAATAGATTGACATACATCAAACCCTAAAGACATAATATATGTCCTCATCCTAACACTCCAAAAAGCATAATTGGATCCATTGAACATTGGTTCTTGCTTAGTAGAGAAACTACCTTGCACATTTTGACTAGAAATTGTACCTTGGATCACCTTCAAGTTGTTAAGCCTTTACCAAAGGACTTGATTTGCTACCAATTATTAGAGATACAATCCACTGAGAAGAGGGGTAAATCAGTAGTGGTAAATAATCCAATTTAATTTCTAAACCCTTGAAAATACTTAAGAAATCAATACAATCATTCATGAAGCATACAGATCATTCACAATAGTGAACAATGAACATAATACAAGATCATATACACAACACAAAATCTATGTGGGAAACCATCTTGGGGAATAAAACCCATTCTCAATCATGTAAAAACATGGACTACTGTTCTATAATATGATCAAAAATAAGAGATTGATCAAGTATTTCTAATTATGAACCTTTGGTCAAGTCCTTTTGACCTACAACCTTGATCAAGTCCTTCTAATCAAAGGTCTTTAGTGAAACCCTATTTCACAATGAACAAATACCCCTAAGGAAGATCAAGTCCTCTAGACCCTCCTTCAAAATAAAACTTTCAATTAGAGCCGATGTATTCAACACCTGATGATGGACCTCTTTATTATTTGACAACTACATAACCTCTCTCTGTAACTCACATAGGACTTTCACATAGGCATGCCACAATCTCTCTCCTTCTTCACTCAAACAATCCTCATATGCACACTCAGATCTCTTCACACAACTTCAAACTATAATAACACTATAATATCATCAAAAACATGATCTGTAGATCATACACATAGTCTTTAATCTCATTTTCTCATCAACCTAATAGTTGGGCACTTTCACTGTCCTTAGCTTTCCTTCATTCTCTAATTCTCTCAAATCAGCTACTCCAAGTCTCTCATTCAAAAAATATAGAACCTAACACATTTGGTTTCACTATATATAGATAAATCATGAATTAACAAGATCACAATAATTTCTTATCATCCATAATACATGCCTTAAACTTGAGGGCATCTCACATAGGTCACACTTAATCAACTACAGCTTTTAATAAGGCCCTTGTAATTTTTATAGGTCTCATGGAGACCTATTCACCCATTTAGCACACCAACAAATAAAATAAGAACATAAGACCACTTTAAAATACATGGATCTACTCCTTATTCCCTCTTCAACATCTTCAAATGATCATAGTCACTTTGGCTCACCTCTGTGTATGCTCAATCAATTCAAACAAAGACCTTATACACAAGAACACCATTACGAAACATACAATTAACTTGTTGAAAAAAAATCATACTCAAGATAGATTGATCACACCTCCAAAATACTCATAGAGCATCCTCATGGAGTCTAAAATACTTCCTAATAGCTAATTCACCATGGAACATCAAAATAGTATCTACACAAGATCAAATACTCTTTTTGGGTCACTTGCAGAATAATCATGAAACCATAGTCAACGTTGAAGCTCAATATCTTTATTTGCACACACTTATAAATATTAAATTTAGGTTCATTAGATTTACCAAGGAGTCCTATTCATCTTTTCATTTTATATCATGAGCAAATTCATCTTGTATCAAAAGATTTGAATAAAATACAGAGCTTTGGTTTTTCCCTATGTTAAATTCAAATATTTGAATTCAAATAGTCATAATTAACCTTCAAACACAATGCTCAAATATTATGTCCTCTCAACTCAGATTGAATATGCACCATTGATCTTGTTCAATCTTTAACACATATTTCAACAATTCTAGATTGTAAACCTCAGTCACTTTGAACTCATCTCATGAAAAATTAAAAAGTTGACTCAACATGCTTTGTCAATCTCTACATATCAACCAAGTCTTTAATGATTATCATTCAATTAATCTATACGAGCACCCACTCATCATTAGATCCTTATCACCTTTGCTCAGTCATTAAAAATCATGCACCTATCCTTATCTTTTTACTTCTTAACTTCTTGGAGAAACATGCACTATTGATCTTGCTCAAGCTTTAACTCTTTCAAAAATGACTATGGGGACCCTTTCAATATGCTTGAGTAGCCATTTTTACACCTCAATAACTTCTTCTAAGCTTTGATTCATGATCTCAAATTTGGACCAGATTATCTCCTCACATAAGATAATCCAACCATGTGGCATACTACTCCTAAAACCTTCACACGTGCAATATATAAAACCATTAATATTCCTTCTCAAAATCTTCAGTCACAGAGCCAACTATATCTAGATTTTATCTAGGAGACTAACTTTGCTCCTTCATAACTTGTATCGTACTTTAGTGCATGATCTCAAATTTAGAAAAAATGAACTAGGATTAAAACTAAACAAACCCATATGATTAGTTTCTCTTCACACCTTCACATGTAAAAGATATAACACCATAAAAATACTCACTTGACTCTTCTTACCATATTACAAAATTGGTTAAGTATCAGAAAATATTAAATTCTAACTGAGAATCCAAATTTGCACCTTCATATCTTTAACCACACTTTGATGCATGACTTAAGATATATCATATAACAAATAGGGACTAATGTGATCATAACCATATGACCAACTCCCCTTGACTCATTCCCACTTGACAATTGTGATGTCACCAAACTGCCTACTCAGATTTTTTGCCACTTGTCCCAAAGTATCTAGATGAAAACTATGGACTACCAGATGAATTTCACTTATGCACACAATCTCTCAAAGCATAGATAACATCTTAGGGGCCTCTTATACATGATCCAACCATCATACTCATCCCTAAACATCTCTAATCATGTTAAAACTAAATATCAACCAAGCTAACATAAAGCACACTAGAACAAGTACATTACACACTTTATCATTGTTACTTAGCCTATCAAAGCACTTCATCCACTCACCATTACATCACTGACAACTCTCAAACACAAGATCTTGCATTCTATCAATGATCCTTTTGAGACCAAACTTTCAGATGGAGAATATTATCAACCATACTCTATAAGGTTGGAAACAAACATGTTATCTTTGACCTAGAACTACTCACAAAAGGGTAAGCTCTATAACTGATAAAACATTATTCAATAAACTTCATTGAAATATAAGGAGATGGTTCTACCTATTCCTTCATAACCCCATGTGAAAACTAGTTTAGAAATAGCATGAAAAGGATGAACATGCTCTTTTAACCTACACTACTAGTTCACACAGAGCAATTCAAATATAAAAGGAAAATTGAGGTGTTGGGGTTGTGTAGGTAACTTGAAGGCATTAAAAATATTAAAAATTGTTCATAAATCATAAACGACCAAAATAAAAACTATTTACATGGAAAGGAAGGCCATAAAGGCTACTCACTTCCCCCATATGCATTCAGTCCAACTCCTCTCCTCCTATTTGTACCAAGTGTAAACCAGTTGACCTTGTTGACCTAGCCAAGAGAGTGATGAGGTTTATGGACCAGTTTTTGTCATTTTTAGAGCTATCAAATCTTATTTCACCTAAAAATAACTTTTGGATATCCAAAGAGACATCCCTGAAGCCTCATATGTACCAGATAGGTTGTCCTTGTCTGTATAACTACCTATTTTATAGTGATCTCTTTATTTCCAAGTTGAACCTACATCCTTTTAATTTTTAAAACAATTATCTAATATTCCCTAACATATTTTATGTTAGCTTTCATCTTAAAACCTTTTTCTTTTGTGATAAACTTATACATTTCATCCAAATAGCCAAAAGGTGGCCAAAAAAGGATATTAGGATAAAAAGACAAATATGACCAAGGTAAAACATATTATGTGACTTCACTAATGACCATGTGACCATTTTAAGACTTATCAAGACCCTATATAAAGTTTTAATATATAGGGGTAGACCTGTTTTAACCTAGGGTCAAATTTGGGTCAACATTAATGATGCCACTAGAACCTTCCAAACCAACATAGTTATCTAGACATATCATCATAATCAAAAAAAACTAATCATTAGTTTTAATCCATTCCTTAATATTAATTCATTTTATGAAGACTAATATAGGATGTAACATTCTATGATTTATCACTCTGATCAGTGAAATAATTTAGACATCTAGTAGATCAATTTCTAGCACATTTCTCTGGCACATTTCTCTATCAACATCACTAAAAATATGTCATATGCTCAAATTATAAAGATCAAATAAAGAACCAATTAACCTATCAATGAATAATTTTTGAGAGATAAAATAATGTTAGCCAAAATTACAATCCAATGGTACATAAAGAACTTCAAGAGATATTCAAGTAAATCTTGATTCCATCATTACATGAGCCATTATTTTCAAAAAGTTCAAATCTTTTGATGACTTATGCCATAATGTTTGAGATCATGAAATGAAAATTATTTCCTTGAACAAGCTCAATTATTTAGTAAACACATCGACTGCTTCTAATACCAAGTTTCATATCAAACCAAATTACAAGGTGAAACCTACATAACCTAAAAAATATGTAACCACAATGGTTAATGCAGTGTCATAACCTAATTAGCTCATCTTATCCAATGCATCTAAAAGGCAATTTACATGATTATCTAAGTCTCTAGATTATTTATTTCAGAAGCTCATGGAGTGTCATCTCATATCTCTCCCTCCTCCTATAGATTTTGATATGATATGACCTCTACTCAAATGATATGATGCTAATGCATATTATGACTATCATTAATGCCTTATGTATTTTACAAACATATATTATACCTTAAGCATAATATCCAAGACCTCATTGATGACCAAAATATTATCTTTGATGATCCTTCAAAGGATTCAAGTTCATAACCTAGTGATCATCAAAATCATAAAATATTTAACAATTTTTTACAAGATCATTTTGTGAAATATCAAGAAGTGTAAATGGCATAAAATTCACATCCTCCTTCATCATATTATGATTATGTTAAGGTGTGGAGCTAAAAGCTTCACCAAATGAGTGAGTTTGAAAGTTGCAGGAGTTACACAGTCACCAGCGTCGGTCAGGAGTGACCGACGTCAGTCAAGAGTCGAATAGGAGATGCCAGCGTCAGTTATGTTCAGCTGACATCGGTCAGGTGCAGACAGGCAGGGACCGACGTCGGTCACCTATGCATCCAAAATCTATTTTCATGGATAGAACAGAATGTTTGCATGATAGGATTAAGTGTTAGTCTTAAGTTTGCATCTCTATCTTTAGTAAGACTGATTTGAGCCCCTGATTAGGAGGTGCATCTAATGGCTATAATTGTATGCTCATGTTTCCTAATTATTATGTAATGGGATAGATCTTCATAACTTATTGTAGAAGAACAGTATAGAATTGTATATGTGAATCATTCCAGGTTGTTGGAGTTGATTGTAATTGAGAGAGAGAACTCTTGAGGGAAAGAGATCTGGAAAGAGATCTGTACATCTGAGAGAGGTGTGGAAGAAAAGAAGTTTCTTCAATTGTATTCCTTCTATAAAGAGTTTAATACAAGTTTTTAGGGTGGTTTATTGTATCTCTTGTTCTTTGCTATTTTTAATTCTAGTTACTTATCATTCTGGTTTAATTCCGTATTTAATTGCTTTCATATAGTAATCAACTTTATTGGTTGATCCCCAACAAGTGGTATCAGAGCTCAGGTTGACTAACAGGTGTTTCAGATCTGGTTAGTGTGTATTGATTACAGGTTACTCACAGGGATTTTTGTTTGAGTGGGAGAAAGCAATGGCAGAAGAAAGTAAACTGAGAATGGAGAAGTTTAATGGCAAGAATTACCAACATTGGAGAACGCAGATAGAGGATTATCTGTATCAGAAAGATCTATACTTACCGTTAGGTGGGGTTTCAAAGAAGCCCAAAGACATGGAAGATGAAGAATGGGAAGTTCTTGATAGAAAGGCTCTGGGGTCTATAAGATTGAGTCTGGCATCTATTGTGATATCTAATTTATCACAGGCAAAGTCAACAGTAGAGTTAATGACTACTTTAGCAAATGTGTATGAAAAACCCTCAACTTCAAATAAGGTATATCTTATGAAGTAGTTATTTAATTTGCAAATGCAGGAAGGTGGATCTGTATCTAATCATCTAAATGATTTCCATGGAATTGTAAATCAATTAAATTCAGTCAAAATAGTGTTTGATGATAAAATTAAGGCTCTTTTAATATTATGTTCTTTTCCTGAAAGCTGGCATAGCTTGGTAATGACAGTTAGTAATACTGCATCTGCTTCAAATATTTTAAAAGTAGAGGATGTTGTTAGTGTAATCTTGAATGAAGAAATTTCCAGGAAAAGCACAGAGGAAACATCAGGGAATGCTTTAAGTTTTGAGAGCAGGGGAAGGCAAAAAGAGAAGAGCAAGAAAGGGAGATCAAGGTCTAAGTCAAAGATGAGAGGTAGATCCAAATCCAAAAATGGCAGGAGGAAGCCACAATGCTGGAATTGTGGAAAGATAGGGCACATAAGCAAAGATTGTTGGTCAAAACCTAAGGAGGACAATCAGCATGAAGGTAAAGAAGAAGCAAAAGTTGTAGGTATTGCACAAGATGCTCTTATATTCTCTTTGCATAATAATATATAATCTTGGGTGTTAGATTCTGGTGCCTCTTTTCATGCTACCCCTAATAGAGAATATTTTAGTGACTATGTCCATGGAGATTTCGGAATAGTGTATTTAGGGAATGATGAGCCTTGTAAAATTGTTGGCAAAGGAAAAGTGCAGCTGAAAATGTAGAATGGCAACACATGGGTGTTGAGAGATGTCATGCATGTTCCCAGCTTGAAGAGGAATTTGATTTTTGTAGGAAAGTTAGGGGATGAGGGTTGTACAGTAACTCTCATAGCTGAATCTTGGAAGGTGACCAAGGGTGCACTTGTATTGGCCAGAGGTAAGAGAGTAGGTACTCTCTATTTATGTAATTGTATTACTAATAATTCTCCTTCTGTATTATCTACTTCAAATGTGGATGCAAAATTGTGGCACTCTAGGCTCAGCCACATGAGTGAGAAATGAATGTCCATTCTTAAGTCAAAAGGTATGCTTTCATATTTAAAAAGCATAGATCTAGATTTTTGTGAGCACTATGTTTTTGGGAAATAGAAGAGAGTGAGTTTTCTCAAGACTGAGTCAACAAAGAAGAAGCACAAGTTGCAGCTTGTTCACGTAGATGTGTGGGGACCAACTCAAGTTGCTTCTATTAGAGGATCACAGTACTTTGTCTCTTTCATTGATGATGCTACAAGAAAGGTTTGGGTCTATTGCATAAGGAAGAAATCTGATGTTTTTGACACTTTTAAGATTTAGAAAGCTATGGTTGAGAATGAAACAGGCAGGAGATTGAAGTGCCTGAGATCTGACAATGGTGGTGAGTTCTACAACTACAAGTTCAACTGGTATTGTTATATGCATGGAATCTACAGGCAAAGGATGGTTCCAAGGACACCTCAAAAAAATGGAGTTGCTGAAAGGATGAACAGAACAATATTGGAGCATGCACGGTGTATGAGATTACATGCTGGTTTTCCCTTAGAGTTTTGGGTAGAAGCTGTGGATACTGTAGTGTACCTAATTAACAGAGGACCCTCTACAGCTCTAGATGGTGGAATTCCAAAAGAGGCATGGACAGTTAAAAAGGTAGATCTCTCATTTCTCAAATTTTTTGGTTATGAAGCCTTTGTGCACGTTGATAAGGAAAATAGAAAGAAGTTGGATGCTAAGTCTATGAGGTGCACATTTATTGGCTATGGCTCTGATGATTTCAGATTCAAGTTTTGGAATCTAGGAACTAACAAGATAATTAGGAGCCGTGATGTTGTTTTCAATGAAAAAGTGATGTATAGTGATCAGCTCAAGAAGCTAAATCAATCTGAGCAGAGCAATAGAGAATTGGATGAGGTGACGGTCCAAAATGAGCTCGCAGGAAAAATTAATCACAGACAGGAAAACACAGAGACCGACGTCGATTAGGCAAGAATCGACATTGGCAATATAGGAATTGATGTCGGTCAGATAGTGATCGATGTTGACCAGGAAGGAATCGAGGTCGGTCAAGGAGAACCGACGTCGGCCAGTTACAAGCCTGGAAGTGACTGAGGTCGGTCACTGTCAGAGAATTTGGGCAGACAACGTGTTGTGAATGAGTCTCAGACGCCCATCAGGAGGTCAAAAAGGGTAAGTAAACCTCCAATTCGATATTCCCCTTCATTATTCTATTTGTTGCTTACTAATGGTGGAGAACTTGAGAGTTTTGATGAAGCAATGCAGGTGGAATCCAAGAATCAGTGGGAGCTAGGCATGAATGAGGAGATTGATTCCTTGAAAGAGAACCAAACGTGGGATTTGGTAGAGTTGCCAGCTGGTAAGAAGACACTGAAGAATAGATGGATCTATAGATTGAAGGAAGGTGAGAATGGATAGATGAGATATAAGGCCAGGTTGGTAGTGAAAGGATTTGCACAAAAACCAGGTATTGATTTTTGTGAGATTTTTTCTCCTATTGTTAAAATGACTTCTATACGGACTGTATTGTCTTTAGTTGCTATTGAGGATTTGCATCTTGAGCAGCTTGATGTTAAGACAGCATTTCTTCATGGAGATTTGGATGAAAAAATATATATGGATCAGTCAGAAGGATTTGAGGTCAAAGGTAAGGAGAAGTTAGTGTGTAAATTGAAGAAAAGCTTGTATGGCCTCAAGCAAGCTCCTAGACAATGGTATCTTAGATTTGACAGGTTTATGACTGAGCATGGCTATAGTAGGTGTCAATCTGACCATTGTGTGTATTTTAAGAGATTGGATAATGGTAGATATATTATTATGTTGTTGTATGTAGATGATATGTTGGTTACATGATCACACATGCAGGATATCTCTGAGCTTAAGGTGAAATTAGCTCACACATTTGCCATGAAGGATTTGGGAATAGCAAAGAAAATCCTTGGCATGAGTATTAAGAGATACAGGAAAAATCACAAGTTGATTTTTTCTCAAGAGGATTATGTGAACAAGGTGTTGAAACGGTTCAATATACAGGATGCAAAATCGGTAAGCACACCTTTGGCTGGACATTTTAAGTTGAGTAAAGAATAGTGTCCTAATTCACATGATGAGGTAGAGTACATGAGTAGAGTTCCATATGCTCCATAGTAGGGAACTTAATGTATGCAATGGTTTGTACTAGACCGAATATTGCCCAAGCAGTGGGAGTTGTTAGTAAGTATATGGCCAATCCAGGGAAGGAGCACTGGAAAGTAGTTCAGTGGATCCTTAGATGTCTGAGAGGGACCAGCAGTAGGCATTTGTGCTATGGAGGTTCAGATACTTCTCTACATGGTTATGTAGATTCAGATATGGTAGGTGATTTGGATGGCAGAAGGAGCACCACAGGATATGTTTTCACTGTTGGTGGAACGGCAGTTAGCTGGATATCAAAGTTACAGAAGGTGGTTGCCTTGTCAACTATAGAAGCAGAATATATTGCAGTCACAGAGGCTAGCAAAGAAATGATATGGATGACATGGTTCATGGAATAGCTAAGAAAGGAGAAAGAGAGTTTCAGACTATATAGTGATAGTCAGAGTGTAATTCATTTGGCTAAGAATTCAGCCTTTCATTCAAGAACAAAGCATATACAGCTTAGGTACCACTTCATAAGACAGGTATTGGAGGATGGTGAGTTGAAGCTAGAGAAGATCCATATAGATAAGAACCCTGCGGATATGTTAACCAAGCCAGTAATAAAGGAGAAGTTGAATCTTCATTCAACTTTTGTTGGTCTTCATGATTGAGTTTGAAGATGGAGGAGCTAGAAGATGTTGTTGTACAGGTACTGGTGCAGCTGTTTATCTCCAAGTAGGAGATTGTTAAGGTGTGGAGCTAAAAGCTTCACCAAATGAGTGAGTTTGAAATTTGTAGGAGTTACACAGTCACCGGCATCGGTCAGGAGTGACCGACATCGGTCAAGAGTTGACTAAGAGATGTCAGCGTCGGTTATGTTCGGCTGATGTTGGTCAGGTGCAGATAGGCAGGGACCGATGTCGGTCACCTATGCATCCAAAATCTATTTTTGTGGATAGAACAGAATGTTTGCATGATAGGATTAAGTGTTAGTCTTAAGTCCGCATCTCTATCTTTAGTAAGACTGATTTGAGCCCTTGATTAGGAGGTGCATCTAATGGCTGTAATTATATGCTCATGTTTCCTAATTATTATATAATAGGATAGATTTGCATAGCTTATTGTAGAAGAACAGTATAGAATTGTATATGTGAATCATTCCAGGTTGTTGGAGTTTATTGTAATTGAGAGAGAGAACTCTTGAGGGAAAGAGATCTAGAAAGAGATCTGTACATCTGAGAGAGGTGTGGAAGAAAAGAAGTTTCTTCAATTGTATTCTTTCTGTAAAGAGTTTAATACAAGTTTTCAGGGTGGTTTCTTGTATCTCTTGTTCTTTTCTATTTCTTATTCTAGTTACTTATCATTCTGGTTTAATTCCGTATTTAATTGCTTTCATATAGTAATCAACTTTTTTGGTTGATCCCCAACAGATTACCCATTATATTGGATTATTATTACCTATACATGCACATTATCTCCTATGGTTCAAACATCTTCTATTATATTTGATGATAGTGAAATAGTGGATGATAACTCAGATCTTCATTCATTATTTATTCAAGCATAACTTGAACATCAGCGTATAAATAATATCATGATTGGAAATAGTGCTAGTGATAATGTATATACCATGATATTTATTTCACATTTAGTATATACACATGATGATTTATACCCTTCAACCACAATAGTTAGAACATTTGATGGGACATCATAACATGTTATTGGTGAAATTGATTTGCCTTTATAGGTTGGTCTAACACATGTGGTTACCAACTTATTAGTTATAATATATACATAAGTCTTTAATATGTTATTTGGATGGCCTTGGATACATAAACTCTTTGTGTTACCTTCCACAGTACATGGATGTATTAAATATATTCATACCAACATGATATTCAAAGTTCCTAGAATTCCATATGAACACCCACTTGAACAAGAGAAGTTTATTCCAATACAACTAATTATAAAACCTACTAAGGCTAATCCTTCATGAAAATTTAAGTAACAAGAAATCCCATTCCCTAGGTAGCTCATAATTGAGAGGCCTTTGCACTAGAGATACATAGTGGATTCCATAGAATCTTCATCTCTGCCTACACAGTATACTCAATTATCGAGAGCGACTAAACATGTTCCAATCATTTATAATACAAAGAAAATATAAAGAACTCAATGATGGGTTCCAATAACCCCTAATCATTCTATTTTTTCTTCATTACCACAAAGTACTATTACACATATGTAAGACATCGTAGATTGTATAGATCTAGATATGACACTTATACATGCTCCTTAGTAGTACCACTAGTTTCACATACCATATTTTGAGCTTGGAATTATGTATGAGCATACCTTGGATGGGATCATAGGATAGCCTTTTTATTATCGAATATTCCATATATATATATATATATATATATATATAATACAAAAACGTTCAAATAAATTCAAAAATGTAAAAATATTCAACATTCTCAAATTTTGCAATCTCCCTAGAACCTATGTTTTTTGTTTTTTGTTAGTACATATAATATCATTTCCTCCCTATATACATATGTGTTTCACACATATTTGAGTGTGATATAAACATATATATACACATGATCTATGCAATTTTATATGTTGGACATTTCTTCTACTCATGTCATATAGTATGTAGGGGAATTTGCTTCTTTGATCACGATTGGTACAGGTTACATATCCTTTATGATCATTTCTACATTATAATGTTTGAGCTTATATTTATTACACATGTCTATATCCATGCTCATATATTTCACATTGTACTTGAAATGCTATGCTACATAATATTTTTTTCTAACACAGATGTAAGGACTAGTATAATATGCTTATGTTGGTTACTTATAATTCATTCATTCACATTGCCACTTCCTTGAGTGTCTTACATTATCACTTCCTTGAGTGTCTTACATTGTTTTATATTTTCTTTAGTATGGAGCATTTGAGTATATTCCTTGCCTAAAGGCTCATGTGCCATTATATGTTGATTAAACATTTAAATATATCACTCTATGTTGATTGGACATTTAAATATGTCATGCATTTTAATTGTGCAATATTTGAACATTCTATTATATGAGGTATCTTTGGACCATTTTGTTGCATTACATTAAACACTCTTGTGTGTGTGCTTGATTTTTTTGTTAAGTTTGTATCATTACCCTATAGGCATTGCCATGATCTATAGCATGCATTTTAGGACTTGATGTGATCGATCATATATTGAATGCCTAATTAATATATCTACTTTGACATGTTATCCTTATATACTACATGACTCATACATAGATTATATAGATACCTTATCTTTTTAGGGTAAGGTACCTACTAGTTTCTATCTCACTCACTTAAAATGGGGGCATTTCAGTAGAGGCATGTCATAGAAAGCATGACTCCCACATTTTTCATAGGTTTTAGATTTCACTGGGGACATGTCACAAAGGCATTACCTTTGCACTTATACGTTTTTAAAGTTTCCAAATTGTAGAGGGGGCATATCATAAAAACATGACCTCCACACTTATACATTTATTTAGTATTTACAAAATTTAGTGGGGGTATGTCATAAATTACATGACCTCCACACTTGCACAATCTCTAATTAAGTTTCATGATTCAAATATACACTTGGTTTATAATCCTATGCATTAAATTGAATATGCATAGATTTGAAATAGAATTTTTTAGATCTATGACACATATACTCCAAGTTAGATATAATAGAGGTGCATATTCCATTATATTTTACAAAAATTACAAAAAAAATACCAATTATACTACTCACTAGGATGCACCGATTATGTACCAGGATGTATTGTTATCAAACCTTTTTTGTTGCAATAATAGGTTAGTTTTATAGGTTAAAGTGATTAAATAATCAAACCTCACTAGATTTATAAATTAGAGTGATTAAATCATCTAATCTCACTAGATTTATAGGATGAGTTGATCAAATCACTCACCCTTACCAAATTATATATATATTCACACTTGAGTTGTGCGATTGAGATATAATTATCTCAATGGTCATGTCACAACTCATCCTTAAACTGGTTGGTGGCATAATATATTATAATCTTCCTCTTTAGATCTAAAAGGTTTAGGTTTTAACCTTATCTAGCTCCAATTCTTCATAAGGAAGCATCTTTACCAATTTAAATCATCAAGAGATAGTATGGTTTCATCAACACATGGGTGTATTCCTTCCTTTCTCTCTTTCCTTTCAAGCTTTTTAGTTATTTCAAATTTAAAATTATATGAATTGATTTAAATTATAACATGTGTATTTTTATAAGTCATACACCATAAAATCACTCAAATTGGGCTCAAGTAAATGTAAGGTGTGTTATACACACCCAGTTATGCATTTTTTTCCTTTAACCTAGTAATTTTATTTGTATGCATTACTAGATTAAAAGAGGGGGCATAGAGAGATTGTAGATACTATAATTGAATATTTATAGCATATCAGTCTTGTACATTTGACAAATATAAATAAGGGTTCTACCCTTCAATTTTAGACCTCCCAATGTCAAAATGTTTGCATTCACCATCTCATTATGCCTAAATATTTATCTCTTGGTCTAATCCATATCATTTTGATGACCCAAATTTTTTGTATTGTAAGAAATCTTAAAACTTGATAAACATCATTCAATATTAGTTTAGATCCATACCTATTTTATATCCTTCTAGATGATACTAGCCACAAAGGGACACTACTATTGATGATAGTGGCCAGATCCTGATTTAGTGTCCAGTTGACAAAATTCATTCAAATTATAAAATGATTGAAACCCACAAGTCATCTTAATTATCTTATTGAATCCTACCATGAGATATTTTCAAAAGGTGTGGTATAAATATAAGTCTAATTCTTCTCATTATTCATCTATAAAATGCCAATCAAACACCAATAAAAGTGAAATCAAACATCTTCACAAGCACTCTATTCTACCCTATTTATTTTGATTATCATATCAAGCATAAGGGTAGTCATATCACTAGTCTAAAGCATTCAAATAGCAACCCATGGGTAATATTTATCAAATTAAAATTTAGATCACTGTATGTATCTTCATATAGTATATTTCACCCTTATGTATACACTTTTCCACACATAAGGGTGTCTAGATTCAGTCACTATTTCATACTAGACACTTGTGTCACAGTCAGATACTATCATCAATGGTAGTATCTAGATCTGACGATAATGTCCACAACTATAGAAGTATAATTTTAGAATTTGATGGTTGATCCAAAATATTGATCTTAAATATTTTACATATGTTTCTAGTCTAGATCTACCTATGCATGCAATAAACCAATTAAGTGCCATTGTTTCTTATTTATTTCAATATCTTTTAATTTAATTGTACTTTATTATTTTTAGCAATCCCAATTGTATAAATTAAAAATATTTGTATCTAAGTTTTCTATTAATTTTCTTGTTATTGATTAGTTTATCACCTTTGTTAGAACTAATTATATTTAAACCTAGATCCCCATATCTAAATTTTGGGTTAAACACTTGCCTATATTGCTATCTAAGGAACATGAACATGTCCAGACATAGGCCCAAACTTTATCCCTGAACATGAGCTATCATAGTCCTAGTTTATCCTAATTTTCACGATCGAATATTTATTACAATCAACTAGAAACCAAAAAATGGTACTTACTAATTTAGCATATTCCACTTGTCAATTGATTTCAATCAGTTTTGATTTACAGTGAAATTTATGTTTAAATGTTATTCATTACACTCTGAATAGATCTATCAAGTTTTGTTCCTATTAAGCATTATTAAATTAAAAATGGGGTAAAATAATAGTATCATGGTTTGCGTACCATTAGGTGAATTTATTTTTATGCTCATATTTTTATTTTTATTTTTTATTTCCATTTTTATATTCACTACAACATGATATGACATTGACTACTTGTTTGAAATTGGTGATTGCTTTCAGGTATTTTAATTTTCTCATAAATGACATGGCACGTGGTTGGATTCATTTTAAAGCATCATGTGTTTTATCCATCCTTCCCTAGGTAATTCAAAGCATGTGCTTTAATTTATTATTATTTTTAATTGATGCATACATGCATTCACATCACATACACACATCAAAGTAGTTGCATTATTTAGACACCTAATTTTGGTAGATCATTTTTCATTATGAATTTTTTTTATTTTGTCACACTTAGTCCACCTATGTATAATTGACTATTTTTGGACATTTTCTATCCCATACAAGACTCTCTCTAGCCTTTGAGCCTTATAGATATCGTAACCATTATATCAGATCTATTTTCTTTCACTTTTTGAGTCTTAATCATCTATTTTATAAGAATTATACCTTCATTCCTAAGCATTTATTTCTCTAGAGGTAGATTCAAAGACCTGTTGATTTTTTCCTTTATGTTTGTGTGTCTCTCCCACCTTGAACTAATTTTTTGGGTCATGAATTTAGCTTGTAATTTTCTATGGTAAAATTTTATGTGTATTTTCCTAGCCATCCCTATATATATAAATCTTTCCTATTCATTTTACCAAGTGTTAATTATTATTCAAGATTGAGTGAATGGTGAAACCTTCTAGATTATTTAAGTTACGGCCTTCATTGATCATATCTAATGCTAAAATTGTAATGGAGTTGTAGACACTTTGTGTTGATTTTAACCTTCTTTCCATTAAAAACCTAATCATCTCTAATCCTCTTTAATCATCTTTATTTTTTTCTAATCGTTATTCATCATCACTATTCACTATTCATTGTTTATTATCCCTAAATTAATCTAAAGTTAATTAACTAATCTTTCTCTAATTAAAATTTTCATGGATTTTGGAAATTTCTAATTTTTATAAATATAAAAAATAAAAATTATCCCAACATGTCCTAAGGCTCCCCCGGTCCCCCACCATTTTGATTTAATAATCGACCTTTATTCCCATTGTCTTCCATGATCTACTTTAATAATCATATTATCCACTATTCTAATTTAATAATCATATTATCCTCCATGATCCAATTTAATAATCCACCTTTATTCCTATTATCCTTCATTTTGATTTAATAATCCACCTTTGTTCCCATTGTCTTCCATAATCTAATTTAATAATCCTATTGTCCACCATTCCAATTTAATAATCATATTGTCCTCCATAATCCAATATAATAATCCACCTTTATTTTCATTATCTTTCATGCTCTGATTTAATAATCTACCTTCATCTCCATTATCTTCCATGATCCAATTTAATAATCCATCTGTATTTCTATTATCTTTCATGATCTGATTTTTTCTAATTTAATAAAGCATCTCACATCCACTTATTAATTTTATATTATATATTCCTTTCAAATGAATTTTATATTCATTTGTGAGTCTTTCATGTTCTCCACTCCAATTTTTAATTCAAAATTCAAATTATGAATTAAAATTTACCTTTTACTCGCATCCCTTTATCTTCATCTCAAGATGGATGGTTCACATCTATTTCCAAATTCTATAAATTAAAGGTCCTTCCTCTAATTTAGTCAAGCTTATTCATTGCAAGTTTATCATATTGATATTATAATAGATTGCATACCACAACGTTTCCCATTTTTCTTTATGTTGGAAGAGTGATAAACCACAATTCAAAGAGAGCAAGTCAAATTCACATCACAATGGAGGAAGCTTCTTTTTTTGCTAAGGTATACTTTTGTTTTATATTTTTATTTTTTAGCTCTATCACAAGTTGAGTTAGTTTAGATTAAGCTTTCATTTTATTTCTTAACTTATTTACATAATATATTTTGACATGTCTGATGGGACATTCCCTCATCTTTTTCCATCTCATATTTATCATAGTTGCATTTAGAAGTAGTTTTCAATTTATTTTTGTTATTTTTTTCTTGTTTTTTTGGTTTGTTCTTACATTATTGCAAGTTTCTTTGACTATAAAAAAACTCTTGAACAAATTATTTTGAAAATGCTCATCAAAGAAAATCTAGAAAAGGGCTAAACAAAAATCAATTTATTTTATTTTTCTATTAACACTTTCAATTCAATTTTCAATTTTTTTAGTAATTACATCACATTTGGTTTGGAATTAATTATTTCTTTTTAAGCATTTTGTTTGTAATTATGGAATTGTGTATGCTCTTCCTTTGGCATCACATTAGTGATGATAATCAAGAATAAAAAATAATTTCATAATTTTTTATGTACCCAAGTGTTGTTTGTGTATGTTCTTTCTTTCACGTCACATTGGTGATGATACTCAAAAATTAAAAATAAACACTTACTTTTTATTTATTTTTCTAGGGGTTCTATTGACCATGGATTTCACCACCATGCAATAGGTCAAACTCCATGTACCATCAAGGTATATAAATCAAGATCTAACTGTTTCAATTGTCTAAGTGGTTACATATTTTAAGCACACCATGATGTGAAGGAATTTCATGCTCTAATACCTAGGATTTCAATAGTTTGTTTGAAATATGATATCTTCAATTATCAACACACTGAAACCCCTATGGTTGTGTTGGTCACTTTGGTATAATACCCAATAGTGTATACCCACTTTATCTATTTATTCCATAGTTTTGGGCCTTAATGTACCGTAAGGTTTTTTGAAAGACTCCCATTAGATAATCTTGTTTAAATTTGAAGCTTAGGAAAACTTTTTTTGCCATTCAACTTTGGTACTTTGGTTAGCGGTTAGTGCTGAGAAGTTACCTTTCACACACCCTTGAAATCAAAATCAATGAGCCATGGGAATGGTAAGATTCTCCATGATTAGTGTCTTGAAATATTAGGCTAAAACTAAGAGTACGAATGATTAACTGACATCAGAAGGCCCAAATGTTATTCATGATCCTTATCCTAATTTTTTACCTTTTATGTGTAATTGCTTGACTATTTAAAGTAGGAATTTATTTGTTATTTTCTTGTGTTTTCCACATGCTGAAATATCCTTATTTGTAAACAAAGATATTTTGAGTTATTAAAAATCTACCAATAACCTTACACTCAAACTCAAATGTATTTAGTTGTCAATGGAGTTTTAGGTGCTTTGGTATTTTTTATAATCTAATGTCAAGTCTTTTTTTAATCCTTTTTTGAATCAAATCCTTTTTTTTAAGCAATATAACATGTCAATAGATAAATGACTTTATTGATCAATCCCTTGATTAATATGATCACAAATCCAAATCCAAACAATACTAGTCTTAACCTAGGATTTAATCCAATCAATTTGATTCAAATGCATATTTGAATCAACATCAAATCAACCATCTAATAAATCCAAATCCAAATTTGAATGTGTATTCAATCTCACCCATCCATCAGTCAAATCTAAATTTGAATAATTATTCAAGTTTACATACCTACAATCAATCCAATCTAAGTTTAAATATTCATTCAAGCTCACAAATCAATCTAAATTTGAGTCTTTATGTCTCACCAATCAACAATATCATGTATCCAACTCATGATCTGAGTTTGGATAATTATTTTACCTCATCAATAAATCCAAATCTGAGTCTTCATGGTTCACCAATTAACAACATCATCAATCCAAATCATAATCTGAGATTAAATAATTATTCTAGTTCAAAATTAACCAATGTTTATCAAATCCAAGCTTAGGTATTATTTCAAGTATGCCCACCAATCCAAATATAAATAACAATTTAGGAAGTTTACAAAATCAATTTTTCCATTCCCTTGTAATATTTATTCCAACCCAAACATCAATTAACACCAATCCGTTCAACAATAATCCACATTCCAACCAATCATTTAGAATTAACACCCATTCTAATCACATGATTAGTTCACATCCAAATCAAAATCTAGACCAAGCTCACCTAACCAACCTCAACTTTAACACCAATGTTAACCCAACCAGCCCAAGCCAATCCTTTTAGTGTTCAAGATGTGCTCTGATACCACTTTTTAGGACCTTAAGAGTACAATTGATTAATTTTGTATAAGCAACTAAACACGGAATTAAACCAGAAGTAATAAGTAACTAGAAATCAGAAACAACAAAGAATAGGAGATACGAGAAACAACCAATCTTGTATTAAACTCTTCCAGAAGGAAATACAATGAAGAAATCTCTCTTTCTCCTCACACCTCTCAAATGTACAGTAATTCTCCTTCAAGAGTTCTCTCTCTCAATCAATTACAACCAACTCAACCACTGAGTTGTTCTCCCTCATTGATTACAATAGTACCCCATGGGTCTATCAAATAGATTTGAAAACTAACAATAATTAGAAAAACAAATCCAAGACTAATTTTAGTCTTTACATGAAAACTACAACACAAACAATTTAACTAACTGTTTTACTAAAATTAGCAATTTTGGAAATGCACAGAAGTTGGTGTCGGTCTATAGATGACCGATGTTGGCTGACTCCTAGTTGATGTCGGTCGACCCCTAACCAATGTCGGTTGGTTCTGAATGAAGATGATCGATGTCGATCGACCCCTAACTGATGTCAATTGGTTTTGACCAAAGATGACCGATGTCGATCGACCCCTAATCGATGTCGATTGGTTCTGACCGATGTCGGTTACTGTGTAAGCCTAGTAACTGATGCCGGTTACAGTTGTGCTTACTTTTAGCTCCACAACTCAACAAATCCAACCCAAAATTTAATCAAATAAACCCCAAATTTAATGCTCACCCAAACCATAAATATTTTAACTACAATACCAATCCAAACCCAATAAATTTCAACACTAATCCAACCAATCCAAACAACTCAATGGTTGTTTTGCCTACATTACAGTAGATCTCCTTGATCTTGCTCCTTGTTGTGTTGCAGATCTCCTTAATCTTGCTACCCCATAGATCTAACTGACCTTACACACACACCCACATATCTACTTGATCTTGAACACCCTACAAATCAACTGACCTTGCTTACCATGTAGATCTCCCTGATCTTGCACACCCTACAGATCAACTGATCTTACACTTGAGGATCTAATCCTTCTTAGTCCTTCATTACAATACAGCCCATGGGTCTCTTAAATAGATCCCATACAAATAATAATTATAAATGTAGACTCAATACTAAAATTAGTCTTTACATGCAAACTAATTTTCCATCTAAAATTAGACTAATTCTAGAATGCACAGATGATCGACGTCGGTCTCTGTCTGTCTGGAGATAACCGACGTCAGTTCCTGTCTGACTGATGCTGATTGTTGTGTAACTAAACATTGCCAACATTGATTAATCAGACTGATGTTATATTGACACTTAGCAACCTCCACCATTTGCATAACAGTGAAGCTTTTAGTTCCACAACTTAACAATCTCCCACTTGGAGATAAACAGCTGCACCTATACCTATACCTATACCTATACATCATCTAATTTGTTTCTGGCTTGTATCCCCATCTTCAAGTTCAATCTTGAAGATCAACAAAAGTTGAATGAAGATTCAACTTCTCCTTTGTTCCCAACTTTGTTAACATACCTACAGGGTTCTTATCCTTGCTAGCCATTGTGACTGCAACAACCTTCTGCAACTCTAAAATCTAGCTAACTGTCATTCCACCAACAGTGAACACATATCCTATGGTGGTACTCATGTCATCCAAGAAACCTATTATATATGCATCTACATACCCATGTAGAGAAGTGCTTGGCCCTGCATAGCATAAATACCTACTGTTGGTCCCTCTTAGATACCTGAGAATCCACTGAACTGATTTCTAGTGCTTCTTTCCTAGATTGGCCATAAACTTGTTGACAACTCCCACTACTTGGAAAATATCAGGTCTAGTACATACCATGTACTCAACCTCATCATGTGATTTAGGACACTGTTCATAGCTCAACTTGAATTGTCCAACCATAGGTGTGCTTACCGGTTTTGCATCCTACAAATTAAACCTCTCTACTACCTTATTCACATAATCCTCTTGAGACAAAATCAACTTGTGATTTTCCCTGTCTCTAGAAATACTCATGCTAAGGATTTCCTTTGCTCCTCTTAAATCCTTCTTGGCACATGTTTGAGCTACCTTTACCTTTAGCTCAGCAATTCCCTACATGTGTGACCCTTCAACAAGCATATACACTACATACAGTAACAGGATAATGTAGCTATCATTATCCAACTTGGTAAAATAAACACAATGGTCACATTGACATTGACTAAAGCCATGTTTTGTCATAAACCTGTCAAACCTATACCACTGTCCTGGAGCTTGCTCAAGACCATATAACTTGGCCTTCTGTCTCACCTGTCCATTCTCTCCTTTTTTTGACCTATGAATCCATTCATCTTTCAGTGCTTTCTTTCTAGCTGGCAACTCAACCAAATCTCCCATTTGGTTCTTTTTCAAGGAATCAATTTCCTCATTCATGCCATGCTCCCACTATGTCCTGGATTCTACTTGCATTGTCTCTTCAAAACTTCCTGATTTTTCACCATCAGTGAGCAACAAGTAGTATAAGGAAGGGGAATAATGAAATTGAGGTTTACTTACCCTTTCAGACCTCCACATGGGCATTTGAGACTCATTGACAGCTTGTTGTCCACCCAAATTTCATTCTAACAGTGATCGATGTCGGTCATCTCTCAGTCTACACCCGACCAATGTCGGTTCCATGCGATCGACCTGACTGACGTCAGTTCTCACCTGACCGACGTCAATTCTTATCTGACTGCTGACGTCAGTTCCCTAATTGACATTGATGTCCACTTGCCTGACATCACTGAATTTGGTCTCCACTGGACCGACGTCGGTTCCTTCCTAATCAACGTTGGTTCTCACCTGATCGACGTCGATAATTGTATTTTCCTGTGAGTGATGATTTTTACCTGCAAGATCATTTTGGATCAAAACCTTGTCCAAATCAACCTTGCTCTGCTCAAAATTATTTAGCCTCTTGAGCTGATCTCTATCCATCATCTTCTCTTTAAAAACCAAAGCTTTCCAGTTCTTAAATATGTCAAAAACATCAGATTTTCTCTTTATGTAATAAACTCATACCTTTCTTGTAGCATCATCCATGAAAGAAACATACCACTGTGATCCTCCAATAGAAGCTCCTTGAGCTGGTCTCCACACGCCTGTGTGAACAAGCTCCAACCTGTGCTTCTTCTTTGTTGACCTAGTTGTGAGAAACCTCACTTTCACCTATTTCCCAAAAAATATAGTTGCTTACAAAAATCTCAGTCTATCAAATCTGAAAGCATACCTTTTGACTTAAGAACATCCATTCCCTTCTACTCATGTGACCAAGCCTACAGAGCCACATCTTTGCATCTACATCTGAAGTAGATAAAACAGAAGGAGAATCAGTAATACAAGTAGATAGATAAAGTGTACCTACTTTCTTACCTCTTGCTAATACAAGTGCACCCTTGAAAACTTTCCAATATTTTTCTGTGAGAGTTACTGTGCAACCCTCATCACCCAACTTCCCTACAAAAATCAAATTCTGCCTCAGGATGGGTACATGCATGACATCCTTCAACACCCATATGTTTCTTGTCTACAATTTTAGCTGCTTTGCCAACCATTTGACAAGGCTCACCATCCCCTAAATAAATTTTTCTAAAGTCTCCATGGACATAATCATGAAAAAATTATCTATTTGGGGTTGCATGGAAAGAAGCACCAAAATCTATAACCCATGATTCTACATGACTATCCAAAGAAAATATAAGAGCATCCTATGCAACAAAACTTGCATCTTTTGCTTCTTTATTACCTTCATGTTGATCTTCTTTCAACCAACAATCTTTCTTTGCATGTCCTTTCTTTACACAATTCCAACAGATTATACTGCCATACCTGGATTTTGATCTACTGTCTATCTTTGACCTTGATTTTTCTTGCATGCCCTTCTCTCTTTGCCTTCCCCTACTTTCAACACTCAAAGCATTACCTGATGTCTCACCTATGTTTTTCCTGCAAATTTCTTCATTCAATATTACACTAACAACATCATCAACTTTCAAGATATTTGAAGCAGACGTAAAGAGCATAAGATTAAGAGTGCCTTAATTTCATCATCAAAAACTATTTTGACTTAAGTTAACTGGTTTACCAAACCATGGAAATCACTAAGATGACTATGTACCGATCCACCTTCCAGCATTTTCAAATTAAATAATTGCTTCATAAGAAATACCTTATTCGAAGCTGAGGGTTTTTCATATAAATTTGCCAAAGATTCCATTAACTCTACCATTATCCTTACCTGAGATAAGTTGGAAAACACAGAAGCTATCAATGTCAGCCTTATAGCTCTTAGAGCCTTTCTGTCAAGAACCTTTCATTCTTCATCTTGCATGCATGTGGGCTTACACGAAACCCCACCCTACGGTAAGTACAAATCTTTCTGATATAGATAATCCTCTATCTGCATCCTCCATAATTGATAATTCTTGCCATTGAATTTTTCCATTCTTAGCATACTTTCTTCTGTCATTGCTTTACTCCCACTCAAATAGAAACCCCTGTGAGTGACCTGTAATCAACAAACACTTAACACACTCTGAAACCAAGGTGTTAGTGAACCAAGCTCTGATACCACTTGTTAGTGGTATCACTTGGTGATCCTAGCTCTGATACCACTTGTTAGGATCCACTCCTAAGAGCACACTTGATTACCTTTGTATAAGCAACTAAACACGAAATTAAACCAAAAGTAATAAGTAACTAGAATTCAGAAATAACAAAGAATAGATGATACGAGAAACAATACAATCTGTATTAATACTCTTCTAGAAGGAAATACAATGAAGAAATCACACTCTTCCCACACCTCGTAGATGTCCAGTATCTTCACTAATTGCTTCTCTTATCAGTGGAACTGATGATTTTAGGTGTGGAACTAGTGGATTCGGTTGCTGATTTGGAAATTTTGGTTGCGGAATTACTGTACTCAGCTGTAGAACTTATCAATTTCGACTGTGAAACTACTGTACTTAGTTGTAGAACTAGCAGATTTGGTTGCTTCAATCATAAGAATGATAGTTATCTGCCAACTCATTCCATCATCAATATCCTTCTCATGATTTTGTACATTTAACCATGATGTATAAGAGATGACTCATCATACTAATATTTCTAAATCAAGTCTAATCACACAAGCAAACTTTCCATTTAACCTTTAACAAGTTAAAAATATAATTACCATCCTTGATGATGTAATCCCTCTATCATGCTGATACATCATCCCTAAAAAATGGTTAGAAAATAGTTAGAATTCAAAAAAGTTTTATTTGAATTAGCTATTTATTTGAGAAGATCAACTGCCATCACTGATTTTCAATTGATCTCTATTTTTTATTTTTTATTTTATTTATTTATTTATTTTATTTTTTTGGAAAATAACACCATTTACTGGTTTTCATTCTCTTCCCTTTATTCTGGATCTTTTCATCTGATTATTTGATCATTTTGGAAGAACTGGTTCTTCCATATGATCAAATTCTTTGTTTGCTTCAATCTGCTTCAAGAATTCATCCTTAGTAGGAGGCTTCTTATAAAGTTTTAGTCTGTGTCCATTGACCAAGAGTATTCTTCTATTGCCATCAATGGAAAGTGACTAGATAGAACTATTGTCAAATATCTGCTTGATCTGATAAGGTCCCAACTCTGGTTCTTAATTTACCTTTGAATTGCTGGTACTTAGAATCAAATAGCAATGCCCAGTCTCCTACTTTGAATTGTCTTTCCTTGATATGTGAATCATGCCATTGTTTCTTTTGACCTTGGATTATCTCTGTCTGGTGAAGTGCTTCCATTCTGAATTCATCTAATTCATTGAGTTGAATGATTCACTCCTTTTGAGCTACATCCAATTCAATTCCCTCCTTAGCTATTGTCCTCAATGTCTGTAGTTCAAACTCACTAAGCAATAAGGGATTTTTCCCATAGACTAACTCATATGGTGAAAACCCTGTTATGGTTTTCCAAGTTGTATTGTAAGCCCAGACAGCTTCAGGTATTCTTTTTACCCAATCTCTTCTTTCAGCTTCAACTGTTTTAGTGAGGATGTTTTCTAATTCTCTAGTTGTTACTTCAACTTGTTTATTTGCTTGCGGGTGATAGGGAGATGACTTCCTATGATTGATCTGGTAATACATTGTGGAGGCCTAGATCATATTGGACATAAATTTTGGTCCCTAGTCTGAAACTAAGCTTCTTGGTGCTCCAAACTTTACCATAATTCTTTGCCAAAGGAAATCAGCAACTACTTCTTTAGTGGCATTTGTTAAAGCCTGCACTTCTACCCATTTTGTTACATAATCAGTACACACAATAATATGTTCTTTGCCTTGTGTAAGAGGATTAAAAGGTCCAATGAAATCTAATCCCCATCTCTCAAATGGTTCAATCACTACTTGTGGTTGCAGAGGCATTTCATTGGTAATGGTTGGTTGTCCCATCCTTTGACAAGGATCACACCACCTGATATATCTCTTCACATCTTTGTACAGAGATGGCCAATAGTAACCAGTGTTAAGTATCTTGTGAGCTGTTCTTTTCATTAAATAGTGTCCTCCACTTGGTTCATCATGACATGCCCGAAGGATGTCAAAAATTTCATCTTCTCTTACACACCTGCATAAAACCAAATCAGGACCACATTTAAATAGCATTCCATTTAACCATTTGAATTGTGCACTGGTTTTGATTAATTTTTTATTTATTTTTTAGTGAAAGGAGGAAACTTATTTGTTGCAAGATAATTTGCCATGTTAGCAAACCATGGTGTGTTAATTGAAATAACAAACAATTGTTCATCTAGAAGGTTATCCTTGACTGGATCCTGCTCCCCTGTACTGGTCAATCTTGACAAGAAATTAGCCACCACATTAGATTTGTTTGGATTGTCCACAATGGTAATATCAATTTTTTGTAGAATTAATGACCATCTAATTATTCTACCTCCAACCACTGGTTTGTTCATTAAATATTTAATTGCTAAGTGATTTGTATGTACAAATATTTTGTACCCTATAATGTAATGTCTAAATTTATTGATTGCATAGATCACAGCCAGAAATTCTTTTTCAGTGGTAGTGTAATTTCTTTCAGTGGGAGTAATATTTTTACTGAGATAGTAAATAGCATACATTCTTCCTTCTTCATCTCTCTGTCCCAAAATTGCACTAATTAAGGTATTTAAGGCATCAGTTTGGATGTGAAAAGGTTTCTCCCAATTAGGTCCTTACAATATTGGGGTAGTTACTAATTTCTCTTTAATTTCTTCAAAAGAATGTTGACATTGTTCATCCCAAAGAAATTCACAGTCTTTGGTAAGCAATTTAAACATGGGGGCAGTAATTTTATTAAAATCCTTGATAAAATGCCTATAGTATCCATCATGTCCTAAGAATGATTTGATATCTGTGGGAGTTTGAGGAATAGGCAAGTCTGAAATAATCTTGATTTTGTTGGTCAACTTGAATTCCTATTTTTGAAATATGGTGCCCTAATATGATCCCTTCATCAACCATCATCAAACATTTTTCATGACTAAGAGACAAGTGATGTTGTTCACATCTTATTAATACTCCGTCCAAATTTTTTAAGGCATCATAAAATGTATCTCCATACATAGTAAAGCCATCCATGTATATCTCCACACATTGATTTGTTAGGTCTGCAAAAATTGCTAATACAGCTCTTTGAAAGGTTGATGGAGCATTACATAGTCCAAATGGTAATACCCTATAAGCAAAGGTACCCCATGGACAAGTAAATATAGGTTTGTCCTTATCCTTAGCATCAATTCTGATTTGATTGTATCCACTAAATCCATCCAAGAGGGAAAAGTACTATTTACCTGAAAGGTTGTCTAAGACTTGATTTATGAATGGTAAGAGAAAATAATCTCTCAGGGTGGCTTTGTTCAGTTCCTTATAGTCAACATAAATTCTCTATTTTCTATTCTTTTTAGAGACAATTACAAGAGGAGACACCCACTGGCTATCTGAGATAGGGTAGATAAAACCTACTTGTAATAGTTTTTCAATTTCTTGTTTGACTATATCCCTTAAGGCTAGATTAATCCTTCTATGAGGTTTCCTAACTGGTCTAATATTTTTAGTATAAATGTGATGGGTGCAGATACTTGGATTAATACTCTTCACATCTCTATAGTCCCAAGCAAACGCTTTAGTATGATCCTTCAAAACATCAAACAGATTGACTTCTTCATCATTCTTTAACCAACTATTAATATTCAAATTTTTTCCTGGTTGAATCTCAATATATTTGGTTCCAAGATATGATGAACTGATTTGTTAAAAGAGTTTCATTAAGGTGTTTAGTGGATAGGCATGTGGTAACAATATATGATACGTAGCAACATCTCTAAAAGTTCCTAGAGGTAGAATGCTAGACAAAGGACAACAGGGAGAGTTATGATACTTATCTTGTTATAGGTTGAACTCCTCGTTACTGTTGTTTTTCAAAAATTCTTCACCATCTCCTGATATCTGTAAAGCTGATGCTATAGATCCTTCCTCTCCCCAAGAGAAATTGTGTTTCTCCAGAGCGAAGTTATCTTCACTTGCAGAGAATTGGTGTGATTCTATAACTAACTGTGATGGTTCTGGAACTAATCCTAACTACTCCAATGATGATTGATGTTCATTTAATGAAGGATTAACCATATCATCTATTTCCCATACATGATCCTGCAATGTTATCATAGCCAAAGAAGATAGATTTTACTCATTAATATCAAGATTATCAACCCATAATTTCACTTGATTATCAATAAAAGGTCGTGCATATGGATATAATAAAATTTGCTTAGAATTTTTACCATTTGAAATAGTCATATCACCTGACCTGCAATCAATTACGATAGCAACTGTAGCTAACCATGGTCTCCCCAAAATAATGGGATAACCAAGGGTTTTACCTTTTGGCTGCAATATAAGGAAGTCAACTGGATATTCCCATGATTCCACCATTACTGCCACATCTTCAATAACTCCTTCTAGTTTTGCTACAGACTGATATACAATCTACAATATGGTATTAGTAGGTTGTATGCCTATTAATGGTAATGTTTTCAAAGTGTCCACTGTCATTACATTGATAGTTGTGCCTAAATCAATCAAAACATTATGTATATCCTTATTCCTTATAGAAACAAAAATAACAGGGCTTTTAAGATCTCCATATTTAGGTACTAGGAGTTTTCCTGCTAATAAATCAGCAAGTTTCTCATCTACCTGAATAGTCCTGGGGTACTGCTTCTTTCTTCTAGGTTTTTTAAAACATAAAAATTTGATTAACTTGTTCAACTTTGGAATATCCTTAATTACTTGTAACAATGGTATTTCAATATTCAATCTTCTTAGTTCCTACACTAATTCAGATTCCTTAAGTTCTATTGTTTTTTAAGTCTTTCTGGAAATAGAATCTCAGTAAAATTTATTTCTAGTTCCTTATCTTTTTTTTTGTCATCTTCCTTAGGTGTAACTGTGGTAGGGGTTTTAACTTCTTCTATCATCTCAGTGATTATAATAGATGAATTGTTAACTATTTTTCCAAATCTAGTTTGAATGTTTTTATAATCCATTGTATTTAAATCAACTAATTTTTCTGGTTATATTTCGTATACAGGAGTTATTTGTTTATTTCTTGGGTTTGCTACTGGTTGTGTTGGCATTTGGGTTTGGACTATGTTTTCAATCTGTGGATTTTGTGTTGGAGGTCCCATTATGGCTTTTTGGTTCTGATTTGGATATGTTTTTCCTTGCACATAATTGCTAGGGCTCCATCTAGGTTGTGGCCAAGCATAAAGATTGTCTTGACCAATCCAAGGTTGATGATGTCCTTGAGTATACCAAGATTGACTTGCCCAATCCTGAGGATGCCATATGGGTTGAGGGGCCCAGGGGCCCAAGGTGGCTATCCCCAACTTTGTGGTACTATTTGAGCTGCCCATGGCATCATCTAGGGATTAGGAACTGGTCTTGGCATAAACTATCCTTGGTTAGGTTGTCTCTAAACAAAATTTAATTCTTCTGTGGTGGATGATGTATTAGTTTTTTTGAGCTGATTTTTTATGAGTGGAAGAATAGAACAAGTGTGAGTATCATCTTCTTTAGATTTACAGACAAGACATCCTTCCATTTTATCTAAAGGGCATTCCCTTATTACATGCTTCTTCCTGCATCTAGGACAATACATGGCTAATGGTTCAAGTTTGGGCGTTTGCTTTAGCTTGCAATCCATCCATGATGGAGGTTAATTGAACTAATATGTCTATTTTAAAATTTGCCAATTCATCCATCAATTTGTTCATATCTAGATTCAATTTTTTTACCATTTTCCCCTTTCTAAGTCCACCCCTTGTTCTTAAATAATTTCTACAAATTTTTATGATTTTGTCCATTCTTAATTGAGCAATGTTTCCTCTGCCAATTAAATCAAGGGGTTCCCTAGATTCATCATCCAGACCTTTGAGAAAAATAGTTTTATTTAAATCTTCTTCAAGTACAAATCCACATCTTGTACTCACAAAGAGAAATCTATCCAAATAATCTTCCATATTTTCATCTTTTTCCTATTTGATTTTGAAAAATTCTTCCTTTCGATTTCTTCCTCTATAATAATCTTGATATTTGTCTAGGAAGATAGTTTTCGTTTGTTCCCAATTGGTAATAGAATTAGATGTTAATCCCATAAACCACCTCATTGCCGCATCCTTCAGGGTAGATGGAAACAACTTCAGTTTTTGATTATCTGTCTTGTAATCATAAGTCTGACATAGTACTTTAAATTCAAATAGAAATTGGTCAGGATCCTCATATGACATTCCTCTAAATGTAGGCAAGTGTGTAGGTGAAATGTTTTTCATAGTGGTTTCATCATCCTCGATCTGAATGGGATAGGTAAAGGTTCTCTCAAGTTCTCTTTCAGATTCTCGTGCCATCTCTCTAGTTTTTTTTTAATCCCATCTCTCAGTCAATGTGGTATGTGGTATGTTTTGGGGATGGTGAAAAGTCAGGAGTAGGGGGTTGACTACTCAATTGAGAATCAAAACTTTCCCTCAATGGATCTTGAGAAATAATCCTCATCCCTAAAGTTTTACTTGGTTCTGGTGACTGATCCAAAAATTCCAAGGATGGCAATTTTGCTTCTTGTCTTGTAGGAGATAATGGTGCCTCCAATTCTTTCTCAACGTCCTTTCTTAAACTAGAGGATGATGGAAATTCTTGTTCAGATATTTCGAGGAGAAATCTACCCTTGGAATCTCGTGGTCTACTCATAAATTAGGGAAATTTTCTTTAATTACTAAATGAATGATTGTTGCTCTTATTGATACCTAATTAGAAAATTCCAGCTAGTGTTCCCCGGCAACGGCGCCAAAAATGATGGGTGTCATCATCCTCTTCATTTAACCAACTTTCTGTTGATGTCATATTTAACCAGGGATGTGTCTAAAGCTATATTCAACAAGAGGAATCATAGTGATTTAGTAATTGAATGGAGGTATTTGTTTGTTTTTTTTTGTTTTGGGGGTTTTTAATGTCTTAAAGATTTCTTGGTTAAAACCTTATTGGAATCAAACTATGAAAATCTGCTAGAAATAAACACATGTTGCAGAAATGAAATAGATTGTTGGAAATAAACACTCGGTGTAGAAATAAAAATTTAATATAAAACACCTATAGGAACAAATTTACAACAAATCTTAACTTTAAGAAGTTGGAAGCATTTATGAATTTAACATAGTTACTTATTTACTTTTGCAAATAGAAATATAAATACTGACAAAAATGAAGATCCTGGTTCTTTGGAGGAGTGGGCCCTTGCTTTGCCTAGTATAGGATTTGAACAATTTAATTTACTTTCAAAATAGAAATGGTTATTTCATTGATAAAATGTTATGTATTACAAATGTACTAATCTATCCTTTATCTCTCTATTCTTCAATGATTTTCTCTATTTTCTCTATTCTATATCTATATCCTTTTTTTACTAAATTCTTAGGTTTGTATATATAGATGCTTTGATGGTTGTAATTGTTTCATAGATATGATAGAACTGAATCGTGCCCAGAATAGATGTTGAATCAAGATGTGGCTGGATGTCCAGCTGTGTGATAAATGTCTTGATTCTGCAAGTTCAAAAAATCAGGAATCTATTATTGATTTAATGGGATCATTGATCTGACAGATCACCAGCTGTTTGGAATAGATCCTCATCAGTTCCATATCTAGCTGCAAAAGTTTTGGAGTTTATCTGTAGGAGTACCAAAGCTAAATATAGATTTCTAAAGCTAAGTCCAAAAATGTGACAACTTGAAATAGTATGGTGGAGTTCTGCAACTAACTATGATGGTTTCGGAATAGATTCTGTAGGTTCCAGAACTAATTTGAATTGAGTCCAATGCTTCCAAAAACATGCAATCCACTTCATATTTGTTTTTTAGCCTGATGATGACCTATTTTATTACAAAACTAGAATTTTCCAACACACTTGATAGGAATTACAGATCTTTTAAAACGTTAGAATCACAATCAACAAAATATGGATAATCACATCCTAACTCAGATCAAAATAAAACTTACAAAATGCAATCAAACTTAATAGAAAGAGAGAGTAAGATGAGGTCATTAATTATATATTTATTGGGAATATCTTGGCCTCATCATTAACCACAACATATCTATTGTGTTGTAGAGATCCCTCTATCAAATCAACTGCCCACTGATCCTTAGCATATTCAGCTATTATTTTCTCCTTCCAGTCTGCTAAAATCTCAACTAGGAAACATACATGTGGTCTCCTAAAAAGTGCATCGGCCACTACATTCTTCTTCCCTTTGACATACTCAATGTCAAAATCATATTCTTGTAGTTTGGTGATCCACTTTTGTTGCCTATCATTAAGATTCTCTCTTGCTCATGAAATATTTTATACTGTTATGATCTGTTTTAATCACAAATTTACCTCCAACCAGATAAGACCTAAATTTGGCCAATGCATGCATTATGGCCAACATTTCCCAATCATATATAGATTAGTTCTTGTCCACTCCCTTTAGCTTCCTACTCTCAAAAGTAATAGGATGTCTTTCCTACATTAAGACTGCACCCACCCCATCCCCAAATGCATCACACTGAAGCTCAAATGGTTTAGAGAAGTTTGGAAGTGCTAATACCAGACAAGATGTCATCAACTGTTTAAAGTGCTCGAAGCCATTCTGAGCTGCCTCTATCCATACAAAGGCTCCCTTCCTAGTCAAATCCATAAGTGGAGTTATTGTTTGTGAGAACCCCTTCACAAACCTCTTGTAGAAACCACATAGACCAAAGAACCCCTTGAGTTGGGTAAGATTAGTAGGAGTAGGCCACTCAACTATAGCTCTGATTTTTTCTAGGTCCACCCTCACTCCATCCGCACTAATGATGTGCCCAAGGTATAATAATTTTTTCATGCCAAATTCATATTTAGATTATTTGGCATGAAGGGACTCATTCTCAAGTATTCTCAATACCTCGTCCAAGTGTTGCAAGTGTTCCTCCCATGCCCTACTATATATCAGGATATCATCAAAAAATATAAGCACAAATTTCCTTAACTGACTCCTGAACACCTGGTTCATACAACTCTAAAAAGTAGCTGGAGCATTGGTTAACTTGATTGGCATGACCAAAAACTCAAAGTGGCCATAATGGCACCTGAAGGATATCTTCTCTACATCCTCTGCTCTCATTCTAATCTAATGGTACCCAGAGCGCAAGTCTATCTTCGAGAAGCATCATGCACCATGTAACTCATCTATTAGCTCATCTATTCTCGAAATGGGGTACCTATTCTTGATTGTCTTTTTGTTGAGAGCCTTGTAATCTATGCACATACGCATTGTCCCATCTTTTTTCTTTACTAGACCACTCCTGAGGCAAATGGACTTTTGCTAGGCCTAATGTGTCCCATCTCCAGAAATTCCTTTATTGCCTTCTCGATCCCATCCTTATGCACCTTAGGATGATGATAGGGGGTGGTAATCACATGCTTCACCCCCCCTCTAGTTCAATCAAATGCTCTATTCCTCTCTCTTGTGGAACACCTGGTGGAATGCTTATAAACGCCTTTGTATGTTTGGATATGACCTCATGAATGTCTGGATGGTACTCCTTAACTTGTTGCTCTGTAGTTGTAGGCATGATCATACATTTTACTACCCACTTTATATGGTCATGTCTAAATAAATGTTCCATCCTCCTAAGTGAGACTACTCTAAGTCCCCCATCTGATAACCCTCTGAGAACCACTTTATGACCCTAGTGCTCAAATCTCATTTCCAATTTCTCCAAATTGAAGGTGAACTCCACTAAAGATATCATCCATGTCATGCCTAGGATGACATCATAATCTCCCATGTCAACAACATAGAACTTGCATACCATGTCATAGTCTCCAATCTGCATATGGAGATCAAGAATCATTCGAGTACTAAGAAGTTTATCTCCACTAGCTACCATCACTTTGAATCCCTCATGTTCCTCAATCTGAAGTCCTTGCTTCTTCACAAAGCTTGCATCAATGAAATTATGGGTGGCTTCTGTGTCTATCAATGAAATAACTCACTGCGCCTGAATCACACCTCTTACCTTGAAGGTTATTGACAGTTAAGTGCTGGTAAGTCGGGCAATGGTCTTAACTTCTCTAACCTCCTTTGCCATAGTCTCTTCTTCATCACTACTTTTTGAATTTGATTGGTGCTCTGACTCTTCTGAAACTGATTCTTCAGTAGAAAAATACTCAAATTATTTTGCCTTCGCCTTAACCGTACACTTATGTGAAGGGTCTCATGGCTCTCTGCAATGAAAACAAAGTTTTTTCCTTCTGAGCTCATTCAACTAATCACTATCAAGTCTTCCTAAATCTACTCATGGTGGATGTGATTCATTTTGTCTCTTATCTTTTTCTTTTTTCTATGAGAACTCTTAGACTAAAATTAGCTTTTTGAACTAGAAGCCTCCCTATCCCTAGCCTTCTTAATAGCCTCATGCAGTGTAGGTGGGTTGAGGGCCTTAATCCACCCTCTCAATGGATCAGCCAATCCATCCATGAAAAGCACCATAAGTCTCCTCGATGATATATATGTGACTAATACTGAAAGCCTCTGAAACTCAAAGATATAGTTCTCCAATGGTCCCCATTGTTTCAACTGTGCCAACTCCTTAAAATGTAGTTTTGGATCCTTCCTATCAAACCACTCTATCAATAATTCTGTAAACTCAACATAAGAAGTGATTTGATCATGTCCCATAGTCACCATGCCATGGTGCCACCACTCATGTGCAACTCCATCAAGGTGTATAGCGGCATATTTAATGGCTTCTTCTTTGGGCATAGGATTAAGCTGAAGATAGGTATCCACCTTTTGCACCCAAGCTTGTGCCATAGTCTTCCCAAAAGCATCAAAATAAGGTAGAGACAATTTCCCTACTTTCTTCCATAGCTCAAAGTTTTGGTTCCTGTTTCTTGCATGAGGCATGTGTCTCATCCTTACATCAATATAGTCTCGTAAAGATATAGTTGCCTGAAATTTAGGTCCTCCACTCTCCCAATCTCTTCTGAATTGATCTTGCAAATCTGTGATCTGAGGTTCATTGGCAGGTTGTGTCAATGCCCTAGGTGGGAAGGTAGGTAGAAGCGGTCTAGAGCTACATGGCCCAAGTTGTCACCTACATTTCCCCCTCCATTACCTTCATTTCCATTTTGTCCACCATTATTACCTCCATTCTGATTAATGCCACCATTATTTCCACCTCCTAAGTTGTTCATGTCAATACCCAACTAGTGTGCCATCATCTGTGTCAATAGGTCCAATCGTTGATTTTGTTGTTGTGCTCTTTGCTCTGCTAACTGTTGTACCTGAATTAGTGTGTCCAATAACTGTATAAATCTTTCCTCACCTGGATCTCTTCTCTCACCCATATTGTCAATATTTTGTTCTCATGTAGTTCTATGTTCTTCTAGAACCCCTTGTTCCTCTGGACCTATATTTATTATTGCTTTGTTCCTTCTTGTGTTGTAATGGTGAGTGAAAGGTTGCTGATCAAAACCAGACATGTCCCTATTTATACATTTTTTAACCCTTCAGGATGGCAGGAATTTCTGCTCTGATACCACTGTAATAACCACCCCTATTTTCCCAATGAAAGAAACTTGTGAACTACTATGTCATATCAATTAAATTGCTTAATGATCAACATGACATTTTGTCAAACACTTGACAAACATACAACTATACATGCAAAACCTGAAACTCCTTATTTGTTGTTAAACACTAATTTGCAATATAAATGTGCACATACAATTGCCTTATGGGTTGCAATAAATATTCAAATTTGTATTCAAAAATTACAATGCTTAGATATGAAAATTTGATAGAAGCCTGGAAATTAGTGTTGTATTGACCCACAGAGGAAATGACAGCCTTCCAGACCTCTAATCAGCAAGAATAAACAAGTAAACTTGATGCAAACACTGTTCACGCACTATAGCATCACTATTCACGGCACTTTAGCAATTTTACTATTCATGGGTTACTGTAGCAAAATCACTATTCACATGCACTGTAGCAAAAACACTATTCACACACACTGTAGCAAAACACTATTCACGGCTCCTGTAGCAAATCATTATTCTGCCCTTCTTTTTTGTAAATCCAATAAGCCCAATGTGTTTCCTGAATGAAAACACCATCAATCCTCCTGACTGTGTCTTTCAACAATGAAGAGAATGCTAGAAAAGAGGGATTTCGTCCTCCAAGCTCGAAAATTAGATTTCTAGGAAATCCAGCAGCATAACATTAATCTCATCCAAAAACTCCCTAAATGGAAGCTCTTCTATTTCTTTTATAGAGTTTTCACAAGAGTCCATTCCTTCGTTTTGTCAATGTGGGATAAAACATAACTCCCTTTATGTAACTTATGTATCTGATGAATTATAAAATAAAGGGGATTCTTTTATTTAAATAATTCCCACAAACTATAGAATATGCATTAATAAAGTTAAATATTTAAATTTAACTTTATAAAATAACTTCATTAATGCCCAATAAATCATATCAATGATAAATACATCTTCTTGTCTATTTTAAACAATTACCATTGACATATCACTGCCCCTAGAAGTCCAACCATGTCCATTCACGACTTACTATAAATAGTAAGTATGCCCAAAACTGCCTCAAACCCCTCAAAAAGATATGCAACTAAAATTGGCTAGGCCAAATGGCCTCTAAGTCCCTTTAATGCCCTGGTTAGCCTACAGGTCCATAGGGAAATAGGCTAACGACAACATCATGCTATGAATGTTAGAAAGGGGACATTACAGTTCTCTTCCAATATATTGGGTTTTGCAAATAATAAAAAAATACCTTTATAATCATGACATGGTGCAACAATAATAATATTTTTAAGAAAAATAAAATTTAACAATATATAATTATTATTTTGGATATCATATGTTGAAAATGATTTACAGAGAGATAACTAAGATTTATTCTTAACAAGTTTATAAGTAAAAAAATAGTAAGAAAAGCAAAAAAATCAATGTTTATTCAAATATGACATTGAGCAACTAATATGAATATCAATATAAACAAAAACTGATGTTTAGACTATTTTTTATTGATTGACATGTCATAGCTTTAGATTTATGAATTCTTAGCTCACTCCATGTGTTAAAACATAAGGTTTTGTAATGAAATGAAAATGAAAATGAAAATAGCACATCAAAAAGTAAAATGTGGTGTACAATTAATAAAATGCCACATAGCATGATCTTTTAAGTAGTGGCACAAAGTTCTTTGAGAGCAAATATCATAGTCACAATCTTCTCTTGATGAGAAAGATACATTTACATTCAGCTTTAGAGTGTTTTATGGTGCATACATGAGAAAACATAACTTACAATCACTTTAAAGTATAAACGCAGGCAAACCAAAAATAATTACAATTTCTATAGTGTGGTCTATGTGAATTTCAAGTGCCTTTCTTACCCACCATCACAAGAAATTTATATAATTTATATATAAATGTTCAGAACCACTTTTGTCACACTTTTTGGTCATATTTATATCAATCACGGTTTCTCTTATACAATAGTTGAAATTTTTAAAGTTTGTACCCTACACTGATAGTGATGTTGCATTGATGGACATTTGTTTTATAGTCCTTTTGTTATTTTTAATATGCATCTATACTTTTACATTGACAAGCATTTTATAAACTTCTAATTTTTTTTGACAAGCTATTTTGAATTACACTTTCTAAAAGATTTAAAGCCTTTTAAAAGTGCTGGAAAGGACTCAATTTTAATCACTGATTGCAACATCCATGTCATTGCAAAATTCAATCAATTGCTTTATAAGAAAACCTACATAATATAAAATATAGATTAGAAACAAAACACAATGAATCCACAAGATAAGATTCCATTCGATTTTCCATTCTCAAACCACTAGATATATTTTTCTATCTTAAAAAATAGTTACTACTAATTAATAAAAATGAAAGACAAAATTTCCATAAAAATATTTTTAAAAAAATCTAAAATATTTCAAAATAAAAAATTTATACCTACCAAAACAATAATTGAAACTATATAAAAGATTAATATTTAATTAAAGCTATTGAAAAAAAAAAGGTAAATATTAAAAAATTAAATAAAATAATTATTTGGCATACTCTCAACAATTCAATCAAAAAAATGTTTGCTTATATTTTTATTACTGAAATAAATTTTATACTTTAAATTATTTTAATAATATTTTCACATCATAAATTATATTTATTAATATGAAAATAATAAAATACATTCATTTTCATACATTAAGATTGTTTAAAATTATTTTTATTAATTTATTGATTATTTTAAATTAATTATTGACATCCTTATCATATCATTATTATATAATTACGAGTTAAAAATAAATAGAATAAATATAATCTTTTAATTTAAAAAAAAATTATATAAAATTATAAAATAAATTTAATTATAATTTTAAAAATAATATTTATATATTACAAACATGTTTAGTATACATTCTACATATTTTCATAAAACCACAATTTAGTTAATTAACTATTAATACATTTCATGTAATTGATTATATATTCTTTTTCTTTACATTGACTAATAAATTAGCACATTTCTATTATATGGCCAATAATTTTAATGTGAGCGTGCTAAACAAGTAGTGTTAAAATTTTGAAATGAAATAAAAACTAATATTAATATAAAGCTGCGAACACAATTGAATAGAGATAAAATTATAAAAGACAACACAAGTAAAGATTTTTTTGGTGTAGTAAGTACCATAAACTTTATATTTATGAGTAGAAATCATATATTAACAAGATAAAATTACAAGAAACACTTTAACAAGTGGAGAATTGTTTTTGGCGAAAAGTTCTATCAACTCCAAATTTATGAATAGAAATCATATGTTGACGCGTCTTTTATTATTTTCCTCAAACCTCCAATAGATGATACTAACATAAGTAAAACTCCCAAAACAATACATACCTGCACAAAATATAAATGTGTTAAAAGATCCTATATATATTATTTTTGAAAACTTAAAAAAACATTCGTAAAAATTGCGAAGCATATGTTTTGATATTCCTAAATGGCATGCTGTGCAGTCATTCATGAAATATGTTCTATTGTTTTTTTTGTTTTTAACCATTAAAGAAGGCTTTTTTAATAACCATCCCAAAGAACAGAGTACAATACCCAATTTGCCGTCCATGATAAACCGAATCTTTTTGGTTTGTAGAGTGCAAGCCACATGATACAGGGAAGCTACAAAGAAATAAAAAAGGTTAATGCAAATTAAAGGTAGTTCAAAGAATTCATTTTCTAAATGCATGGGGTACAGAGTAGTACTTACAAAGTATGTTGTTGGGGCAAATGCAAATCCTCCAAAGAATCCAAGGAGACCCCCAAAGAAGGGAAGTGTTATCCCAATAAAACATGTTAATGCTGAAATTAAAAAAATGATGTCAGGAAACCTCTGTATAAGTTGGAAAGGGATCTTAAACACAATGCTTCTGCTCAAGTTTCAACCTTTGTGTAAATTCGGTTTTACTTACCAACATAGATTGACCGAGCAATCAAACGTAGTCTAAATCCTGGACGGAAATGAAGTTTGGTGACTAGTACTGTTTCCATCATATCGAATACTGGCATAGCATAGATCTACACAAAACAATAAACAATAAATCAACAATTAAAAGAGAATTACATAAAATGGGTAGATGAAAGTGTTAAATACCCTGTTTGTAATATATTTAACATCAAAGATTTGATTCTAATGCACAAAAATGTAAAATATTTATCTAAAAGATAAGATCTGTACCTGATAGCTCCCAATCACATGGATCACAACCATCATATTTGCCATTGCAATAAGCCATTTAGGTTTGTCAAGCGTGACAAGAATATTGTCTTTAACAGCGTTTCCAAAGGCCCAGTAACCAATGAGTGCCACAGGGAAATAACACAGAGCAACAACAATATATGCAACAACTACTCCTCGCCACATAGGAACCTTTGATGGTTTATCTGGTTTGGAAGGGATGGTAGCTTGGATCTCTAGGACTACGTTGTGGCCAGCATAAGCAAAGGCAACATCTCCCAAAGCATTGAACACGTTAAAGACTGCGTCGGCAGTGGATGAGCTTTTTATACCATAGTCCACCCCGTCTGTTTGCCCTTTATCGACAGATGCTCCCCATGCAATTGTAGAATAGCTGAACAATTCAATTCCCATAAATCAATATAGAAAGAAAAGCTTATTAAAAGCAAAAAGTGTATGATAATAAAAGGAAATTGCAAAACCCAAAGCATAAATCTTACCTTAACGACATGACTGCTGCAGCAAGGGAAACTCCAGCGACTGAATTCAAATTAGGCAGTTGTGCTAGAACAAAGTGAACTGAGCCGAAAATTGCAATAAAGTAAGACACTTTTATTTTCTTGCAACCATCACAAACAGTGTCATGAAACTTCTGCAGTGATTTTCCCCCTGTAACCATGTACACTATATCCACTCCAATTTCTACTATCAATTGCTGTGGAACAACTATCCATAAACCAAGCTTTTCTCCGAAGGCATGTTGTCCTAGTTCATGATAGCGATCAAAACGTTTTCCTGGAACCATCTCGTGCATTTCAACCATCTGCCAAAGTGTGTATAAAGTGATTATCCACGATAGCACAAGCACTACAACGCCTGGACCCCTGCAAATCAAACCATACAATGCACATTCTTGTATCTCAATTGTCATGCAATATCTTCAATAAAAAAGTAATAATGCTATTACTAAAATCTATCACAGAGTATATGCTACAGGTCCTACATACACAAGGAAGCTTTACTGGGTATCCAGTTCCAATATCCATGGAAGCCATTTAGGAGCAGGGTATTTTATAGGGACTATTTTTTTGTCAATTGGACAAATTTTGATAATTTTATTAAATTTTAGATTTGTTAATGAACCATTTTTTGAAAATATAATCATCAAGTTATATCTCTTAATAGTAAATTATATATTTTTCTTAGAATTAATTTATTGTATATGTTTCCTAAATTTTAATTTAAAAATATAACTTACAATTATAAAAATATTAGCTTTCAATTATATTGATACTTTTAAAATTAAAAAAATCCAAATCCTAAATTTTTTAGAGGTTTAGGAGATGGCTGACTTAAAGTCACGGTAGCGGGCTTATATATGTGTGCTATTTTATTGCTGCAGAATTACAGAAAAATATTTGTGCACTTATGTTGCTGAAAAAGATGCGAAGCATGAACATACATACCATCCTAAGTGTGATACTGCATAGGGTAGACTGAGGACTCCAGCACCGACCATAGCAGTGACATTGTGAAATGCTGCGTACCACCATTTTGCATTTCGAGATGATGTGATTGGAAGCCAATCTTCATAATTCTTTCCTGCCTTCCTGTCAGGCTCTCCATTTACACCATCCTGCAAGGAATATTAAAACTAGTTTAATTCAATTTAGTGGAATCTACCACACTTAACAGAACAATTAGTATTACAACTAAGTTCAATAGTACTACAAGTACCAAGTGTGTAGGAACAATCTCAGCGAGAAATATGAGTACAGCCTCCAAAAGAGTAATGCAAAAGTTCAAAGGCTTACCTACAGGAAATTAGAGTTTACAAAACAGAATATTCTTCTTTACATTTAAATAAACAAATACTATAGATATTTTACAATAAATTGATATAAAAACACGGCTTATGAAATGTCAATTCAATAACAGAGAAGAATTAAAGTTCAAAGGCTCTCTTACAGGAGATTAGAGTTTACAGAACAGAGTATTCTTATTTACATTTAAACAAACATATATTATAAATATTTTCCAATAAATTAATATAAAATACTGTTTATGAAATGCTTCAATTCAATAAAGAGAAGAATCAAAGTTATTTGAGTTTACAGAACAGAATATTATTATTTAAATTTTAACAAACAAATACTATAGATATTTTCCAATAAATTAATAAAAAAACGCCGTTCATGAGATGCTTCAATTCAATAAAACACAAGAATTTCAGTCAACACGGAATACCCGATCCTGATAACTTCAAATGAAATATTTGGCCTTCAGTTCAATAAGTAAAAAAAGAATTTTGGTCAACCCCTATCCTAATAACTTCAAATGAAATATATGGCCTTAGGATAAACATTCCACAAAAACATGTAGAAAACAATTTATCTTTTTCCCAAAAAAAAATTGGAACAGAAATTAAGAAAATTTTCTACAGTGCCCTGCTTTCATTCTCCTAAGTGTATGAACTTCATAAATTAATGTTAAGGTCACTGAACCCTACGGACACTAATTTTTAGGAGAAGAAACTAAAACTTACTAATAGTACATTAACAAACCAAATCGTACGATATTTACTGCAAGCTTCTAATTATTCTTTCCATTTTATTTAATGATTACAGAATCCCCTCCCTCAGCTTTAGGGCGTTTAGGGTGCTTATATTGTTGAAGTTCCACTTTGAATTGCGTAGAAACTGAAATAATATATTTATTTCAGAACTTGGGACATTAGCATCGTAGACTTTAAAAGGGCTCTCTTTTCTTTTTTATAAAATTAGGGGAAGTAACAGTGTTCAGGTGACTTAATTAACAGTGGAACTTCTTCAGCTACTTTCAAACATATATTTAATTCTAAATATTAGGTAATCTCATATGTTATAAGCTCCCGCATAATTGCATCGAAGTTAATTCTCTAAAATTGAGGATCTACTTCAGAATATGGAAGCAATCTTATGCAAATTCTTTCTGGATACATCAATTCAGATGGAAACAAAGTACCGAGTCCTGACGATGAGATCCAAGGCTGTGCAAAGCAATAGGGAAACATATCTGGAAATTAGTAGAAACCCTTCAGAAAGAGGAAAAACTGCTTACAGAGACGCTCGTATAAATACACACTGCTACTATATGTACGGCTTGGTCACTAAATACAGCAAAATTTAGTTTTTTCCATCAAATTTAGTTTCTTTCATGTACCAAAAAAAAACATTAACAGCTTACGGGCAAGTAAGGTTTGATCTTTAAGATAATACTGGACTCGGACAAGATATTATGAACTCACAAATAAATCATTATTCGACGAGTAGCCCTCTCTTTATCATTAATTATCAGTCTGCGCTTCAGAGAAGACGAACGCAGCAGTAGAAATTACTGGAGAATGCTTATAGATTTATAGTGAACAAGGATTGTGCTGTGTACTCAAATTCAAATTGGCTGCTAAGTATTTCAGAAATCAAGCAACAACATTCAATCTAAATTGTTTGCGCCATAGCTAATTAAGTGAAAGTCTCTGCGTTTTGGCAACTTTATTTGCAAGTTGCCAAGTTCCTGACCTCTAGATAGAAAGATTTATTAGTAGTTATGGCAAAATTATGATGAGACAGAGAGGAGGGGGGAGTATCACACTAACCCGTTCTATATTTAATGAGTTTTGGGGATTTGTATTTTCAGCCACCATGGTTGAACCCCCTGAAAGTCTCTCTCTCTCACTCGAAGCTACCTGTTATGAGATTTGAACTCCAGACCTGGCAACGCTTGAAGTTCCGTCTCGGTCGTTGCAGGAGGGAAGTCGAGAGTTCCTCCAGCCTGCAGACAAGCAAGTCGGGTCACGCGTTTTTATAAAAAAAAAAGTCCGGCCTGAGGCAGAAACAATGAAATTTTCGGGTCCCACTGTCCACATATTTGCAAATCTGGTCAACACGTTACGATAGCGTTCCTCTTAACGCCCTCGCGCGATCTTCACCGTTCAAATTTCAAAGATGCCGGGCATTACGAGAAAGCGGCTTTTATTTAAATAATAATCAGGATATTTCTTCGGAAGAGCCACCGACGTGTGGTTTTAACCGCTGATTTAAAAACGCAGCGGGCGGGCCAGCTGTGAAGCTTCCGCCCCATTCACATTACGCCGATGCGTTTGCAAACCCCGAGGATGGACATCGACGGCTGACAACGGTTGACGGAGTCAAACCCACTTTGTTTGCCGGATTTAAACGCATTTGTGAATTTGATTGCAATTTGTTCGCAAACTCTGGCGGTAAACACGTGCAAAGTCGAATTTCCCTTTTTTAATTTTCCGGTGCTACTGGAGGGGTTCGGAGCCGTCTCGCGGGACAGTTGTTACGGGCTGGGTTTAATTTGACGGTCTCAAGAACGTATTTTCCTTTTTGTACTCTTAACGTACCGTCAAAACATTTTGCTAAGGCCATATTGAATGAAAGGAAAAAATTTACACACGGCGTCAAAACATCAAAGTTATGATTTACGCTGGACAATAACAATCTAAAACAATGTTTAAAATAGTTTTTGTCTTGTGACACTTGGTAAGTGTAGATGTGTTTCAGTTCAATGTTTGTCAACGAATGAAGTTGTACATGCCTATTTGTTCATTGAATGGGTATGTATGTAAAATCTCTACATATCTACGAAATTAATGGTGGCATTAAAAAAAAAAAATCTTGTCACTTTATGAATTTTTTTTTGGTTGTTTATATAATGTGTGCATGGTATGGTTTATTCTTTATTATCAATGATCGTGTCAAATTTGAAGAAGCAACATTGTGGAGGTGACGAAAGAATTTTATTAATCGAAATTTATTTTGGTCAGAGTTTTTTATTACTAAAGCTCTATATAGTAGCATATAGATATCAAAGGAGAGGTCATGAATTGAAGATCACAATGGTTGAGAAGGGTAAGACTCACAGAGAAGAGGTCGTAAACATGGAGTACATCATCAATTTGCATGAGCGCCTTCATCATTGGTACACTTAGTTTTTGTGTTGTATTATTTTTCATCAAATCACAATTAATTTTGCTTATCTCCGGTTAAGAATAGTAAAATCTACACAAATATCAAATAGCTATTTTGAAAAAAAGTCTCGCAACTAAAATTGAATTGTTATTTTTAGGATTTCTCTCTATCATCTTTATTAGGGTTTTGTTTGCGGTATTTTTAATAAAATGGCCCCAAAGGCTATAAAGGAGATCAAGATGTTTGCCCAAAAGGCCATGCGGACAATTGATGTGTGAGTGGATGTGAAATTGAACAAAGTAGTGTGAAGCGAAGGTCTAAGAGGGTTAGGGTTCAAGTCTCCAAGAAGAGCAATCCTAAAAAGGATGCCAAGGAGTTGTACTCGCTTGTTACTATTTCAGAGGTGCCCCCAGAGGGGCTTAGGGGTTGCGTATTAAGGTTATTGAGGAGGAGGATTGATTATGTGTAACTTTTGTAGTGGTTGTATTTTCAGTGTTGGAGTACTAATTAAGTTTTATAAATAGTAGGTTTTGTAGGAAACCTTATATTTTACGATGATTATGTTTGGGTTTATGTAGCTCTTTCTTTGGATTATTCGGAATTAGATGATTTATTTGTTGACTTATAATGATTACAGCGGTATTTGAGCTTGAATCTTGATTGCTATATGAAAATCCTTCTGGAAAGAAATCTCTATAATGATCTTCACATGGTAGGGCTCTTTATCACACTTGTCAACAATACATTTTAATAAATTTACATCATTTTTTGGTTTCAGTTTTGGCAAATTGTAAATGATCTTCATTTGGAAGCGATACATTTTGATACATTTGCATCAAATTTTTTAGTTTACCTTTGAGAAATTGTGAATTGCTTACAAACTATTGATTTATTACTCTGTTGGAAATCTAAAAAATAGATGGGTTTTGAAATGATATATTATGTGGTAACATTGGTTAAAAATATAATGTTGTAACATCTAAAAGTAACTCATTGCAGTGTTTGTAATTGACACTTTGTGTGGATCATTAGAAATTAGATTTTTTTCAATTTAGTTTCATTTTTCAGTTAAATAATTTTGAAGAAACGGGTACTTTCTCTAAAGTTTAAGATTTTTTAAAGTTATATGGTTTAATTAGATTGTTGGAAATGGATTCTCGGGGCTTGATGGATCCAAGGTTTAGTTTTCAAGGAGAAAGTCAGGGTTTAATATCTAGAGATCTTATATGTTGCAAAAATTTGTTGGCATAATAATTTAGATTTGTAAGTACATGGGAATTATTTTAAGTTTGCAATTTAATTAGACTCATGAACACTAAAATGTAGATACACTGAGGTGAAATCTATTACTTGTGATGAAGTTTATTTTATATGTACAAATTCTGTACTTTGAATGTTACAAAAAAAAACTGGTTAATGAAATAATTTACCTTGTGCATTTTATTGAATACCTAAACACTGCATTTGTCAATGCTTAATTGCACCAGGGTTTAATTTTCAAAGAGAAATCTTATATTTTGTAATGACTTGATGATAAAATAAAAATTCATGTTCTTGAGAAAATTGTACCTCTTTTTATATAATAATATAATATATTATATTTAGTATAATATAATATATTATTAATAATATAAATATATTTATATTTTAAATAAATCTATGTGAAAGATGTGAAAGATATCATTCTCAAGATTCTCCATTATATTTATTCTACAAATCCAAAATTATATAAACATTTCTGAAATAATATCTATTATCATCTTTTACATGAATTTATCTAAGATATATATGCTAATATAAACACATTTCAATATTATATATTATATAATATGATATAATAATATATAATCTATTATATTTATAATATTAATAAATTACTAATTTACACTTTTTTTATTTACGAAATCTTATTTTCTCAAAACAAAATATAATTAATATGAGTGATATATAAATATAATATTTTAGTATTAAAATTTATATCTTAATATTATATATATATATATATATATATATATATATATATATATATATATATATATATATATATATATGACATTATTACATATATTAATCTAATAAATATTTAATTATATATTAGAATATATAATTATTTAATATAATATTATGTATCATTTAAGAAAATTATATTTATATATATATAAACTAGAATGTATATCTTAAATAAATTTATACATAAAAGACGTAGAAAGATATTATTTTTTAGATGTTTCATTTCATTTATTTCACAAATCTAAAATCATATAGGCATCACGAGAATGATATTTCTCAGCGTTTTTTATATAGATTTATCTAAGATGTGTGTGTTATTTTACTATGATAATATCGGTGAGGTTTCAACTTATAATATTTTTTTTTCATTATTAAAAAAATAATAATAATAATAATAATTAATATAGTATAATAATGTTGGCCAATGTTTTTTTAAAATAGAAAAATTTCAAAGTGATGGTTAAATGGACATCAAATAAAATTATATTTTTAATAAGATTTAATATGGTTTAATAATATCGATCTTACAAGTGACAATTAAATGGATGTCAAATTTAAAATTGAAATTAAAAATGAACACACTCACAATTACAACATAAATCCTTGTAATCTTAAATTTAAACCAAATGTTAAAACCAACAATTTATAAATAGAATTTAAAATAAAAACAAATAATAAAATATTAAACCTTAAAATATCTAACATATCGACATGAAAATTATTATCTATGTAATCTAAAGATTCTAAAATATTTAAATATAAACATGAAAATGATTTCTTGTACGTAGAAAGATACATGCTTTGAATAAATATTGTATTTCTTACCTAGCTTATTAATTTTGGGGAAGGTTAAAAGCTTATTATTTCTTGCTCTAGAAGCTGGACAAATGATAAAGCAATGACAATAACTCATGTATATAAGTTGTCTTGTAGGAGTAGATGCATCAATATTTGCTAATAATAGTTTTTGTCTATGTAAACCGTCCAATGTTAAATAGAAAACCGAAATGAAAATGTGGCTTGACGGGAAAGGTTGACCGCCAAATTCAATGTCCTAAACACGATAGTTGTTTGCTGAACATTGACCTGGAAGCTGCCGGCGACTCCACTAACTTTAGTAAGTGATAAGATTGTCTTCCGCTATTCCTGACCGGATTAATTGCTATACGAAAATGTTTCTGGAAAGAAATCTCTATAATGATCTTCACATGGCAGGGCTCTTTATCACACTCGTCAACAATATATTTTAAAAAATTTACATCATTTTTTGGTTTCAATTTTGGAAAATTGTAAATAATCTTTATTTGAAAGTAATAAATTTGCATCAAATTTTTTAGTTTACCTTTGAGAAATTGTGAATTGCTAACAAACTATTGGCTTATTATTTTGTTGGAAATCTAAAAAATGGATGGATTTTAAAATGATATATTATGTGGTAATATTGGTTTAAAATATAATGTTGTAACATCTAAAAGTAACTCATTGCAGTATTTGTAATTGAAATTTTGTGTGGATCATTAGAAATAAGATTTTTTTCAATTTAATTTCATTTTTCAGTTAAATAATTGTGAAGAAACTGGTACTTTCTCTAAAGTTTAAGATTTTTTTAAGTTATATGGTTTAATTAGATTGTTGGAAATGGATTCTCGGGGCTTGATGGATCCAAGGTTTAGTTTTCAAGGAGAAAGTCAGGTTTTAATAGCTAGAGATCTTATATGTTGCAAAAATTTGTTGGCATAATAATTTAGATTTTAATGAAGAATATGGAACTCTCTCTCAAGTGTGTTGCATAAGTTTTGTTGTTCTTATTAATAAATTTGCACTTTCTTGTGAGTACATGGGAATTATTTTAAGTTTGCAGTTTAAATAGACTCATGAACACTAAAATTTAGATACATTGAGGTGAAATCTATTACTCGTGATGAAGTTTATTTTATATGTACAATTTTTTTACTTTGAATGTTACAAAAAAAAATGGGTTAATGAAATAATTTACCTTGTGCATTATGAAAGTAATGTCATTTTCTTGAATACCTAGACACTACATTTGTCGATGCTTAATTGCACTAGGGTTTAATTTTCAAAGAGAAATCTTATATTTTGTAACGACTTGATGATAAAATAAAAATTTATATTCTTGAGAAAATTGTACCTCTTTTTACATAATAATATTATTCATAATATAATATATTATATTTAGTATAATATAATGTATTATTAATAATATAAATATATTGATATTTTAAATAAATCTATGTAAAAGATGTGAAAGATATCATTCTCAAGATTCTCCATTCTATTTATTTTACAAATTCAAAATTATATAAACACTTCTGAAATAATATCTATTATCATCTTTTACATGAATTTATCTAATATATATATATGCTAATATAAATACATTTCAATATTATATATTATATAATATATTATAATATGATATAATAATATATAATGTATTATATTTATAATATTAATAAATTACCAATTTATACTCTTTTTATTTATATCTATGAAATTTTATTTTCTCAAAAAAAAATATAATTAATATGAGTGATATATAAATATTATATAATATATTAGTATTAAAATAAATATTTTAATAATATATATTGTAATACTATTTTATATATATATATATATATATATATATATATATATATATATATATATATATATATTGATATATAACATTCAGCAACTCGTCCAAACAGGTTTGGGTCCCTGAGCCACATGAGTTGGAACTTGAAAGGCGGCTTCTGAGACAAGCGGGCAGAAGAAATGGTAAGTTTTATGGGCCAACAATCCGAGCCTCTCCAATCTAAAATCTCGAAGCTCGAAGACCACAAGCCGCCCACCCAAAAACAAGAGGTCATAAATCAGTCTATGCATTCAGTAATGCACCTGTCGCCCACCCATCTATTGTTCCAAGTGAAACGACCATTACTAGGCTTAATATCCACCAGATTGAGTGCCAAAATCTTGTCCCGTAGTAAGATGGAAGATGGCTCCAATTTTGCATTACCTCCCCATTTTTCCGTTAAGTCCAGAATAGAATCAAAGTCTCCAGGCATAATCCATGGCAGGTAAGGAAATAAACTGCGAACCAGGTGAATATTATTCCATACAAGAAGCTTACCTTGGAAATCTGTAGGGGCATAGACATTCGAAAAAAGACCATATTCGCCCGACTCAATGCACAAAGAAACCATAGATAAGGAGGATTTGAAGGAAATCCAGGGCACAGGTTGGATCTTACATGGGTTCCATAGACAAGCCATGCCCCCCGAAGACCCCTAGGCACCAATGCACTGACATAGACCATGCCTCCATAGCTTTGGTGCGATACTCATCATGTAATCCATAGAAACCTTAGTCTCCTGAAGAAAGAGGATATCTGGAGAATGACTTCTAACTAATTCCCGAACAACTTTTTGTCTAGGGCCGCTATTCAAGCTCCTTACATTCCAAGAAATAATAATCATTTCAGAGGAGTCAAGAAGTGGGAATCTAAGGTCTTAATAGACCCTGACTCTACCAAATTCTCCCCTATCATCTTAATCCTCTCTATGTCCTTCTTCCGTCCCAATTTAACACTTTTCTCTGAAACCCCCTTCTTACCATCCTTTTGAAGAATGCCCAGATGAGGAGGAACTTTACCTCGCTTATCTGTATCTATAGTCGTTGTTCATGCTGGAATATCCCCGACCTCTACTCCCTGTTCTGGATCAGCATTTGGCTCAAGAATCATTTGTTCCCCTATCTGCCCATCCATGATCATAGGTAATACAACTTCCTCATGAAGCGCAAAGTGATGAGTGGAGGATTTACCCTCTGTTTCAGACCCCCCCCCGCAAGCTGCTCCACACTAATTAATCCTGGGTTAACTTCTTGTTGGCCCAATTCATCCAATACCTCAAACCTATTAAAAGTATCCTCATCCTGTCGCTCCATTAGGGACCTCTTATGACCTCTGTTTCAGTTTCGAGCCTTAACCTGAACAAAACCCTCAGAATCCTTGCCTGCACCAGCTCCATACTTCTTCCCTTTGTCAGCACCAGTGGTGTTACTCGGAGGAGGCGGGGGCGGAGGTTGTTGTTCTTCTGGTTTGGCCTTCGGGCACCTTCGCACCAGGTGTCCATATTCATGACAAAGGTGACATCTGAATGGAAGGGTCTCATAGTCCAATTGCTGCACCCAGGAGTATGAGCCTGCACACATCTCCACCGCGTCTGGCAATGGTCTGCTCAAATCAATTTTCACGCAAATTCGAGCAAAAGTCATAACTTTCTTACCTACGGTTTTTGTTGAAGACCCCACCGACCTTCCTAGCATTGAAGCTATCATCTGAAGAACATCCTCTTGACAACATTCTATAGGCATTTTCGGTAAACGAACCCACACCGGGACCCTGTTTGGTAATTCCTCAGTAGGATTAAATCCTGCATGCCATGGTTTCACAAAAAGCCCAACCTGATTATAAAAATAGGGTCCGCCCTCAAAAACCCTGTTTCTATCAACCAAGCAGAGAAATGTAACCATGAAGAAATTGTTTGCCAGCAACGTAACCTCCATTTCGCCCTTTGGCTCCCACACTCTTCGAGCCCAACTCCCCAGAAATTGAAGGGAGACTCTCAATTCCAAAAACTTGTAATACAACGAATGCTTGGAGTAGTATTCCACATCTTCAGCGATCATATCAAAAGGGATTACCAGTTTGGGTCTCTCTTTGCATCACTCAAGGCATCCATTAATCTTTGTTATCCTAGATCCCCTAGGCGAGCTCAAATCCAAAGCACTTGAAGTTTGAGAAAAAACTGCATTTTCAAGTATCCTTGCTTCCTGTCCCTGCTTATTCATGCCCACCACTTCGCGAAAACTCCTATCTGGTAAGGCCTTAGAAGGCTCACTCTGAGCCATAGCCACGCCCTTCCTTAAACAGTCCTCAGCAATTGAAACCGCCTCTCTCTACCCCACTTCGCCAGTCGACCTTCACCTTCCTATGCAGTCACGAATATCGAAGAAACAAGCTAGGGCACGGCTGCCCTAACTTGACGACGAATTGCAGACCACGACCATTCTCCCAGCATAAAAATTATAAATTTCAAGTGAAATAAGATTACCAATTTACGCTCCTCCATTTTACAAAACCCCACTTCACCTTTAAAACGCTTGCTAATATATTTATGGTATCTTTCCTTTGTCTATGTAAACCGTCCAATGTTAAATAGAAAACCGAAATGAAAATGTGGCTTGACGGGAAAGGTTGACCGCCAAATTCAATGTCCTAAACACGATAGTTGTTTGCTGAACATTGACCTGGAAGCTGCCGGCGACTCCACTAACTTTAGTAAGTGACGAGATTGTCTCCCGCTATTCTTGACCGGATTTATAGAACCGTCCAATGGGCGCTAACCTTTGTTTGACTGAGGACTTTTTAAAAAGCTATCCAAATGCGTGCGTTGGCTGGTGCTAATTTTCCAACTCTGTCCCCACTTTATCTATAATTCAGGAATTGTCAAACAAGATTTTCCAACTCTGTTCCCTCTTGTAATTCTTTCCGTGCACGTCACCACAAGCACAAAATAAAAAGTTGAGCTCGTTATTCAATTTTTATCGCAATTGATTACTAAAGTCAATTCATCTTACATTATTGCCGATCTGCTAAAGCAAATTTTATATGGTTTTTTCTTCAGAATTATGTAACAGTGTCGGTTTTAAACATGGTGAGATCATTTCAATGATTATTAAAGTCAATTTATCTTATATTATTTGTTGATTTGTTAAAGCAAATTTTATATGGTTTTTTTTCAGACGGTTTCAAACATGGTGAGATCATTGAGATGTAAAAGATATATTTCTTATGTGTTATATTTAATGACAGTTATTTTTTAATTTAATGGACTAACAAAATGCAAGAATTTTTATGTATTTCAAAATTTAACATTAAATATTAAAGAATATTCTACACATGTTCTTATAAAATATTTCATTCACATTTATGAAATTATATAACTAAAAGATATATATACATATATTCCAGTAACATCTTGTAATTTATGTAATATAGTTTCAAAATATGTTTCTTACAATTTAATAAAAATATAGTTATCATTATCTCTTCTAAAATAATCGTAGAGAAATTATTAAATTGCAGAGCTTGATTTGCCGAGTGTCTAAGTTGTGCGGTTAAAGTAGAGATCATTAATTGTATTTATTTATTTTTATTAAAGGAGATCGTAAAAGAATCCGATATTTATCCTTCCAACTTTGCCCCTTCTCTTTGCGTCGCCTCCTCCCCTCGCTTTCCGTCACCACTTTTGAAGACGATTTTGGAGGAAATTGATACGGAACGCATTAAAATAATTGAATTAAAAAACGCTAAAATTGTAAAAACCAAAGCTGATTGAAAAGATAAATTGAACAGGGAACTGCAAAATGCTGATAAAAGCCGACGTCACATCTAAATTTTGAAAGCCAATTAACCGTAAGATGTCATGATGGAAAGCAATATACAGCGGCAAATCTTTCGAAATATGCGACCTCAGTTAGCATTGAATTCTTTTCAACGCAGAATCCTCTCTAATTTAGCATCCACAAAATCCTCTCCAATTTGGTGTGATGTACATATACATCATCTTTCGTTTTCAAGTTTCCATGTTACAAACCAAATTTGATTTAATGTAATCTATCTTATTTAAATTTGATCAACTAGATATAATATGAATACAAATTTATTTCTAAATTTATTTAACATTATTTTTTATTTCATACATTCTCATTAAAAACATTACAATAATATAAAACCGATTATGTATATATAAATATTTATTTCAATTTAAATTATATATTTTAACATATTTATAATTATTTCATTACATATTAATCAAGGTTTAAGGTTATCTCCTTGTGATTTGTATCACATTATATATATATATATATATATATATATATAATTCACGAATCAAGATCAATATCTAAAATTAGAATATTTAGAAAATGAAAAATAAGATCACAATTTTTTTATTCAAAAATAAAAAATCGATTATAAATTTTACATCAATGTTAAAATTGATTTTCTAATTTAAATATTCAATAAAACTAATTAGATTATGAACTTTACATGATAAATACTAAAAAGATTCAAACGCAAGATAGTAATTACTATCTTATTAAAGATGTCAAATTATTTACATATATTTAACTTTTTTTTTAAATTTAATATTTATTTATTCAATAGAAAAACATTTTTATATTCTTTCGCGAGATAGAATTAAAAAATAAAAATAAAAATAAAAAGGCCCAACCTTCGCTATGCTCATGTGAACGCAGCCGAACGATGCTAGACTTAACGGTGAAGTTGGAATTGGGCCCGGGCCCCACCTTTACATCTTTGCGTCGCATGTTTTAGAAGCGTACATACCGCCGTACGGGACTCAAGTGAAAATAAAATGTCCAACTGTTACTAGCTGGATTGGCTGCAGCAGCAGAATTTAAGCTGGAAGCTTTTTCAAAAGAATTAAACAACTGGCTAATTAGGTAAGTACGTGATTAATTTATTTTAATTTAATTTAAAATTTAGTATTCACATGTGGTTAAGAATGGTTTATGAAATTGGAAAAATATATAACATGAGTGTAGTATAAGAGAGAGGATGCAATAGTTGAGAGTGGTTTAATAGTTGAGAAGGTAGTTGAAGATATGGGACCCCGCTTTAAAACATATTTTATATTAAAAATAGATAATTTTTTTAATTAATTACAAATACATTTGCACCCAATACTTGAACATTGGTATTCTACAAGAATTGATTAAGATTATTGTACCTCTAGATAAGATATTATATTATTATTAGTACATAATATCTCAAATACTAATAACTCTATTTAGTATTTGCATGGATAGATTAAAATATTGAGTTGACTAATATAAAGTTTATATTGCTTTTGAAATATAGTATGCCATTTCACTTCCTATCATAGAAAGAATCTTGTCAAGTGAATACAACATGTACAAATATGTAAAACTTATTGTCATTTTTCACAACATCTAATACATAATTATACATCCAGTGTCTTTTATTATTTGTTTTTCCTTGGTCATTCATTATCGCCCCAGTCCAAATCAAATCCTTGCATTTTAAGAAAAATGTGTAAGGTTCACCATATTATTAAATTCGTATTCAAAACTTTTGAACAATAACTGAATACAAAACTATTTTCTACAATCTTTTATTTAAATGAATTTTGTTTAGCCATTATTGCTTATAGATCAAGGTTTTTATAACTCATTAAAGTTATGAATTTGTAGTCATTGTGGTTTAATTGAGTGTAATCAATCTGTGAATCATTCAGAATACATAATTGTGGTTGACAAAAATTACTGACCATTTAAGGTCAACTTGTGTATAAATAAAAGTCATGATTAATATTGTAACAAAAATCACTTGCATGAATGAAAGTCATACAAAAAAACATATGATTTACATGTATGCATTACATTCATACAAATAGCAGGATTATGCCAATGTGAACCATACAAACATGTTTATTCCAATCGTATAACAATACTCAATAAAACTATCCTCTCAACTACCCTCTCAAGTATTGGACCCATGTTTGCACAGTGGTTTTTCAACACGATTAGGCCTTGTATTTTGTTTAGTCATATGTAGTCACTATAGTTTAATGCAGTGTAGTCGATCTGTAAATCATTTGAAATACACAATTGTCTATTCCAATTGAATAACAATACTCAATAAAATTAAGGGAGAGGACCTAATAGTCATGTGATCTAACTTAGTGCATACATGGAGCCTAAACCATACCACGTCAACATGTGAAATTGATGTTGTTTGATAGTTTAACGACTCTACCCCCTGATTCTAGATTTTTAGCTTAATTTTAGTTTTTCAGCTCATACCCAATGTTTCAATCTCCCTATAAGAGGTCCTTATGGGGCCATTTTGAAGGTGCAACCGACCCCTAGGCATGCCATGGAAAAAAAAATCAATTGAGGGCCAATAGGAGGGGAATACACTCCCAAAAAAATCAAACTGCTACACCAAAAGTGGGGAGTTTAAACTCTATTTAATGGTGAAATGTGGTTTGTTTTAGCATTACAGATTATTTTTTCAAAACTTTTAACTCTTGGATTTTGTTTGTTTATTACTGCTTACAAGTGAGATTTTTTTGGAAGGTTTTTTGTAGTATTATGGGTTATTTTATTTTAAATTCTATAGAAATGATGAATTGGGTGAAGGTCTTGGGCTTTGAGTGTTTGTTATAAAAAATAATTCTCAAACTATGGTGACTGTAGTTTAATTCAGTTTTATCGATATGGGGCATACACTCACAAAAAAATCAAACAACCGCACCAAAAGTGGGGAGTTTAAACTTTATTTAATAGCGTGCAATAGGCAAAATGTAAATAGCTAGCTTGAATTGGTAGAGCATTTATGTCTCGCCATCCTACATTTATGACCCACCGCCTCACTTTCATATAAAGAGCCCAAATGAATATCAAGGACCAGTAAAAAATCCAAGGATTAATAGTGCTAGAAAACAATAATGCAAATCTGAATAGTAAGGCCGAATGTCAAGGTTCACAAAACAAAGAAAAGAATTACATGCCTATAGTTACAACTAGAAAATAACTTGTTTAGTACCTAAATGTGCGTTGCATGGAGGGTAAGGGTAGAAAGTGGTCTATTAATCGAAGCCATGATGGTTCTCATTCACTATAAGGAACATTAAAAGCCACCCTATAGTATGGGGTTGTATTTATAAACTCTTTTCTTATAGGGTGACTTTTAGTGCTTCAAATAGTTAACAAGAAAATATTCTAACCCAAGCGAATGAAGGAAATCAAGGAATTACCATTAGTTTTCCACAAAATGTCAAATAAATAAACCTATAATACTAAAAAAACCATTGATTTCAATCTACCATTCAGTTTGATCCATATATCGACTACACTAAATTAAACTACAGTTACTATAGTATGAAAAATCAATGCACAAACATGGACAATATTTTTTATTTTTTAACAAACAATCCAAACCATATTCATGATGGCTATAATATATTTGTGTGTGCGAAGCCCAAGACCTACTAAAGTTGAAATGTTGGTGCCATCATGCAGTGGATAAATGGTAAACACAAAGACAATAGGCAAATAACACATATAATTCGAGCAAGCAAACACCACTTACAAAGCATTAGGTGATATGGCTCAGCAAAGAGATAACATGGAAGTAGAGAGAGGATTGCATGCATAACATAGGCTGAGTAGAGGGTGGGAAGGTGTAAATGATTTGTTGCCTTTCCTTGACTACATGCATAGCATGAAGTGAATGCTATTTGATTAAGATTTAGTGGGGTGTGAGCACCATTAGCATAAGATCTAGATAGGAAGCCCAACCTTATCGAGGTATAAAAAGTTGTATGGCTCACATCCTTAATGAGGTATAAAAACCTCACTTATAAACAATGATGCCAAGTGAACGTAAGTGCTCATGGCATTATTACTGCCCTTTACCAGTGTATCATCTTTGAATCCCTCCATCTCCTCTTACCTACAAAAGCACCCACTCATGTAATTTATGCATCAATGGGGACAAACAAATGAGACATAAATACTTAATCACCTCAAGATTTTTGAAAGTTGTCATTGATGTTAGGTTTAGTATCATTGATGTCAAGAAGGATCAGTAGGGTGAGAGTTGCATGGTGCCTAGTAGGTCTGCTTGATGGACTAGTTCTTAAGCATGAGATGTTACCTTATAGAGGCATGACAATGATGAGATGGAGGCACATAGGTATAAAAAGATATATGCAGTTACTTGAGCATGAATATGATGTGTTTATGCACTCAAGAGAGTACCAAATTAAGCCTAAGAGGGAAAGTCTTTATTGAAGGTCTGCAGTTAGACCTTACTCTAAACTCTGCGTAACCCAATGAAGTGATATGAGATGTTACCAAGGTTTATGAAGGATTAAAAGCAATGTGTGAACACATAAGAGGTTGTCTAAAATTGTATATGAGGTGTTGATAGCATCTATAGTGGTGAGAGGGTCATACTCCAGATCTAAAGTGACTTGCAGTTGAAGGCCTAGTGTGCCAAGACACCTAGTGAGGCCAAATGGAGGATGAGGATCATATTACATGGTAAGAGTGATCATGTGAGCATGGTTTGAGTTATGTTACATTTTTTCAAGCATGTAGACCAAGTTTGAGGTTATTTATGGATTGTAGGATAAAGCTCAAAAAGGTGTTTTGAGGTCTTTGAATGTGCATAAATGAAGCCACCCAATTCGAGAAGGAATTTTTGTGTTTGTTGGCACATGTGATCATTGCATGGGAAGATAAGCTCTTTAGGAGAGATGGAAAAGTGTTATAATAAGGATTTCCAAGTATTTTTTCTGCATTTAAGGGGCAATACTATATGAACAAACATTAAGAAAGTTAACTAGTCTAAAACCCTCTCAAACCCCTCTTAATGACCCGATTGGAGAAAAATTATTTGAAAGTGCCCATAATGGATTGATAAGTCTTGTTTTATGATTTGATTTTGTATAGGACTCCTTCAGGCATCTCTAAGTGGTAGTGGTGTGTCAAGGTAGTGAGCAGAACCTAAAGAAAAACACTTATTTCTGAAGAATTTGATGCTATAAGTAGGGTTGACTAGGTCAATGCATAAAATTTGTTGAAGGTTGAAGCCAAGACTCATTATTTATTTCCATGGTGTTTTTTGGACAAGATATAGCTTTTGTTTCAACCATTTTGGTCATCCAAGTTGACCTATTGCTAAACAGGCAAAGAGTGATAACAGTGAGAAAAATCCAGTCAAAGTGAGAATGTGTTTAGGCATGAGTTTTAGGTGATTAGTAATGGATCCAATTGTTTGGGGTATTTATTTAATACCTATACCTCATGTTACCTTGGTTTATAAGTTATGTTGATGATCATACACAAGAAATAAAGTGATCTCAAGATGACCTATCTGTATGAGTCAAGACAGTGAAAGAGTGAGTTTCAAGGATTGGTCTATATGTTCTACATTTTCCATTTGAAATATATTTATTTGTGTTTTAATTTTATCCGATGATCATCCAAATTCCTTGGAATTTCAAGAAAATGTCTCTACAAGTGTGAGAAGTCATGATCATCATGACTTTGTCTTAAGCTAGAATGATAGTTCTAGGTTTTCAAAGTGAAGTGTTTGAATCCCTATAATAGGATTTAATGCATATAATAAATACATTGTTTTTTTTAAAACCTAAATTATCTTTTCATGATTTATGGAAGATGGGGATGTAGGTTAAGTGGTTGAGATATGAAATCCAAATTGGCTTGTATGGTTGTGTTAAGATAGTGAGAGAGTGGCTTGAGAGATTGATTTGTAAGACCAATGATTGATATTAGAGATTATGATATATCCATTGGAGGATAAAATATAGGTTAGATAGGAGATATTAATGTAAAATATAATTTATGCAAGTGTCATTTAAAGTACTAAAGATGAACTTCTACCTGATTGTGTTTTGGAGTAGAATGACCATTCTAAGTGGTCATCTTGAAGAGATGAGTTTGAAGTGTTTTTGATAGAGTTGATGAATCCAATGAATTTGAATATGTTGAGAAGGTATGTAAGGTTAATTTTATTTCAATGAGAGTAATTTAAAGTTCTAAATATGGTGTGAAGAGTCAAATTTTGCTGACTATGTGTGTGGCAGTGTTTGGTAGCTCTGAGTGAGCTTCTTATAGAGAAGGTTTAGATTCTATAGAGGTTAAGTTTAATATTATATTTTTTCTCCTAATGAACCTAAGGTCATGATTTTTCCTTAAATATGAATTTTTTCCATGGTTGTTTGGAAAAACTGTGCTTTTGGCCTAATTGTTCATGACTGAGTTTCAATGTGCACCAGTAGTTCTGAGTGATCCTATATCAAGAGAGTTCTTGAGGCCTATTGGCCTGTGTGGTGATGTCTAATGTACATGGAGAGTTTTTTTAAGTCATTAAGGTTATATTAATGTGTTTTGAGGACATATTTGTGTGATATATTCAGTTTTATGCTTCAGATTCTCAAGACAAACTTTTAATGTGTGTAAAGGCCTAATGGTGAAAAATGCAAATGAAGAGGTTCAAGGGGTGAGTGAACCCTCTAGGAGTTATGAGGCTTAAATGAGATTATAAGATACCTATTATCATGTTTTTTTAGGTGTTTCATCTATTGGCTGAGCCCCAAGGTGTTTGAAGAGGTCCAAGTGGTAGCATGTGCATGGGTAGGCCTAATTGTTTTAAGTCTCATTGAGGCCTAATTGAAGTTTGGGGCCGATGAGGTAATGGCCGACCAAATGAGTGGTTGTTTCATGATGGTAAAATGTTATAAATTCCACTATATGAGTGATCCATGTATGCAAAGGTTCATGGCCGACCAAGATGGGTGAGAGCAAGGGTCAAGTACTTAAGAAGGCTTAATATGCCTAGCTTGACTAGTTGAGAGATTCAGCATATGTGAAAATTAGATAGGTGTTTGGAAACTAGGTGAAGGTGTTAAAGACCATTATATAGGTCTTGTGAATAAGTCATGAATATTTATTTATGATTTTATAGATGTTTAACAAGGTAATTTGACCTAATTTTGCCAAAGAGAGGGTTGATTAAGCGAGAAGGCCTAAGAGGTTGTTTGAGTGAGATTGAAGGGTAAAGAGTGAAAAATAAGGTTATCATCCACAATTTAGTTAGAAATAGGTGTTATAATTCAATTATAAATCAAATGTGACTTAATTGGTGCTAAGTTACCTAGGGGGTTGCAGCCTCCTTGCAAGATAGAGCCTGCAGAAGACTAGTTGAGTGGTGCTTAACTAGGTAGGGGTTGGAGCTCCTTGTGAAGTTGGTGTTTCATTAAAGTTTGGATATTGAAATTATAGGAATGTATTCCATATGCATGGTTCAGTGGGTTTTATCCCCCAAGAGGGTTTCCCACATATCTATTGTGTTCCCTTGTGTTATGCTTGTGTAGTTGTTTGTTTATGCATTGATCTTTATGTGAATGAATGCTTCATGAAATGATGAATGGAATAGTTATTGTTAAGCAACTAATTCACCCCCCTCTCAGTAGTAACTTCCCACAAAGATGGGTGTTTACATTCTATCGAATGCACATTTAGCTAGACATTTAGTGATGAACCACCATAAAAAAGAGGGTTAAGACTACCATTGAAGTTTGTAAGCCAAAACTACTCATTTTGAATGATTCACATAATAACTACACTAAATTTAACATGTAGTAATTGGTAGAATGACCAAACAAAATTACAAGTGAGTATAAACACTCATGGTGCTGTTGATACCCTTACCAACATATCATCTCCAAAACCCTCATCTCCTCTTCCCTTCTCATGCAATGTATGCGAATGGGGACAAACATGCTAGAAGGTCAAGGTGAATTACCCAGACAATGATGAAATGAATGTGAGGTAATGGGTCATAAACGTAAAATGGTGAGACATAAATGGTCATAAATATAGGGTGCTTGGACATTTAGCGATGAACCACCACATAAAAGAGGGTTAAGATTGCCATTAAAGTTTACAAGCCGAAACCGCTCATTCTAAACGATTCACAGAATGACTACACTAAATTTAACAAGTCTTAATCGACATAATGACCAAACAAAATTACTATTATTTTATAGACATTGGAAGGCATATTAACATTTTCAAAACCAAATGGCTCACAGCCTTAGTGAGGTGTAAAAAACCTCACCTGTAAACAACGACGGCAAGCTATTATAAGTGCTCATGCTATTATTGTTGTTTCTCTTACTGATGTTTTGTCTCTAAAACTCTCCATCTCCTCTTCCCTAATCATGCAATATACGTGAATGGGGACAAACATGCTAAAAGTTTGGGGTAGAATACCCAAGCATCGATGAAATGAATGCGAGATGATGGGTCATAAACGTGGGATGGTGAGACATAACTGCTCTATCACCTCGAGCCCAGTGTCTACATTTCATTGATTGCGTGCTATTAATTAGAGTTTAAACTCCCCACTTTTGGTACGACCATTTGATTTTTTGGGGAGTGTATGCCCCACTATTGGCTCCCAATTGATTTTTTTTAGCCATGGCATGACTAAGGGTCGATTGGACCTCCAAAATGGTCCCATAAGTACCTCTTACATGGGGATTGATTGGGTTCATATAAACATGTAATGAGTTAAAAATCTAGAATTGAGAAGTAGATTCATTAATCTATCCATCAACATTAATTTAACATGTTCACGTGGCACGATTTGGGCTCTACGCATGTACGAAATTAGGGTGCATGACTATTGGCTCATCTCCCTTAACATGTTTCCAATTGGGAAGAATCTGAAGGGGAGTGGGATCAACATAAATCATAATGAATTCAGTCTTATGCATCACAAGTTTAGACCCTGAAATAACACAATACAACTCAATGATATGCATAACATCATTGATTTCCTATTCAATGTTGTGAAGAAAAAGCATGCTATCATTAACAAAATGGGATGGCAACAAAGGTATGCAACACAGTTTCGTGGAACCAATGCATCTAGCCAAAAGCAAAAGGAGGCCTTGGTATTATGGATCCTTTAATGCAAGGTAAGTGTCTGATTTCCAAATGGATCATTAGGTCTTTGCATGCTTTTGAAGCATGGAAAATTCTTGTTCGTCATAGAATTTCATCTGCTTCTTATAAGAGTCAATGGAAAGATGTTCCCATATATGATAAGCTATTGCTCTCTAAATATTTCAAACTTTCAGCATCTGCTCTGCTTAATAGTATGTGGAAGGCATGTCAAGAAACTTCTTAATTGCTGGAATGGGAAGATAACTCTCTTAGACATGGTCTTAGCTTTCTGAATTCCTCTATTTGGTGGACTAGACATGTTCAAATTGACAGGGTTCCCCTAGCTTTGCATAGAATGTTGAAATGAAAACAACTATTTTCTAAAGGTATGCATTGATTTGGAGATTTATGGCACTTATCTTGATGTTAATGGAAACATTGGTCACTTATAAAGGACCTTTTTCACTTATAGAATTCTAATAGGCATGTTATTGATGAAAATTTACTACTTTTTGGTAGCTTATTAATTGTTAAGATGTCTACTGTGACTCAATGTAATTTTGTGAAGGATTGGAGATGGCCTAATAGCTATAGATTTAATCACTTCCCACTCAAAAGTGTATATTGGAAACCCCTGTCGGGGTTGCCTCTAGAACAAAGACTTAATTCTAAGTGCAAATAAAAATTTAGTGAAGATAAATGGCAACACATTGGCGCTGCCATTTGGAAGTTCAACGCTGATGTCATGACTCAAATCATTGTTTGGAAGTTGCTTTACTTCAAATTGCCTATGGGTGACAACATCCATTTTCTTGCTATCAACCCTTTCAAGTGCACTTTTTAATCTCCCGGAATCTGTCATTCATATTTTTTAAAGATGCAAGGTTGCTAAAAGAATCTGCGTTGTTGTTTGCAATGACTTTCTTGATATTTTTGGACAACATCTGTCTATTTCACATAATGTGATTGCCAAATCTTTTAGGCAATTGATTACTAGCCACCACTGGGAGAATATATTAATTGTTGTTTTCAATAATTCTTGTATTCCGTTTGCAGTTGCTATTCAAAATCTTTACTGTAACTGCTATTTAAAAATTCATATTCTCTCAAGGATTCTTTAGAATGTTATTGAACTAGCTCTGCAATTGGGAAAAGTTGGAAAGCAAATTCAACAGGATAAAAAAGATCAAATAAATGTCAAGGTGAAACTATAATAATTTTTGCCTTGTAAATTGTCCTTTTAGATCGATTTTTAATATAATTATTTTAATATACTCAATAATATAAAAAAGATAAATTAAAGAGATAACCATTCTATTGATTATTGGATGATTATTTTTCATCCTAACAATGAATGATGCAAAGTGATCCGAGATATTAACTTAAAATTTGTTTATATCATGTTACCTAAAAATATTTTAACGTCTTATAAATTATGGAAATACTCTCTTTGACGGAGGATAATTTATAGGTAATAAATGAGCATCACAAAGACAGCTTAATAAATGCTTTTCATCCGGGCAGGGCAGCCAAGCATATCACTAGAAGCATGTGAGTCCAATACGACAGACTTAACGTCTGGCATGTCATTTTAATTAATTAATTTATATATACACGCATCGAATATTGACCTACAGAAACATGTTCGAAGTATACAATTTATTCGTTTTCCATTTACAAAAATATTTTTAATAATTATGGGGAACATAATGTATTTAGTGTTCGTATATTATATTATATTACAATGATTAGTTACAAACAATTCATTCGCTTTCCATTTACAAGAATATTTCGATGTACCTCCCCTGCTTTGACAACTTTCTACAAGTCACAATTATTTTTTCAACTGAATTTGTATTGTTCGGTTATATAACATAGCCTAGCTTTTTGGGGGCATTGAGTTGGTAAGTTTGATTGTTTAACGGAATTTAATTTAATTCAATTTATATAATAATGTCCATCAAAGTTAATATTGATCCTTGGATTGTATAATATTTATTATAACGGGAGTGAAATAGTACATTTTAAAAAAATATGAAAGAGAAAATTAAATATAGAACGAATAAATAGAGCGTAACATTTTAATAAAATAAGATATTATAAAGAGGTTTAAAAAGAGGAGGGTTCTTTATAGTAAGATGAACTTTGTTGTTCTAATGAAACATTTTTGATATTTTAAGTGGTGAAGAACCCTCCGATGGGTGTGAGGCCATGCAAATCATCACATCTACAATGTCATCAATCTACTATGTATGTTTGGAAGATGACGATGGGGCCTCTTCCTCTTAATAATGTGAGACGGCTAGAAGTAAGATGTAATTAATCTAGTGTAGACCTCATTTGAGAACTTACATTTGAAAAGTTGTTAACGAAGGCCAAACATCTATTGAAAAAAGAGAACCAAGCATCTTTGGTCTTCATAAGCCACGGATGTCTGAAGAGAGCTAAACAAATCTCTAAAGAGGCAAAATAACAATCCCCTTTTCTTGTAATAAGGAGAGCATTTTAAAACACAGTGGTCCTCAATCTCAAACTTCAAAGAGTAAATTTGACAAATGCAATGCTCCTGAGGGATATGGTAGTTTGTCTTAACGTGAAGTTGATTGGAAAAAAACTTTGCATTGAGCAAGGTGAACCTTCAAAATGCAAGATAATTGTAGTTTTCTGTACCTTAGAGGTTGGATGAACCCATCACTAAAGTCAAGATATAAATATGAATAATGTTGAAATTTTGTGGTGTCTCTTTAGATTGAAACCATGTGGACTAGAAGTAAGCTTTGTATTACAATAATATGTCTCTATAATTCACTTTCTCTATACTTACAATAATATTTATTATAAATATGTACATAATGTTGTATACTATTATAACATTTTTTTATAATTCACTTGCTCTTGAGATATTGTTTGTAGATTTAGTTCTCTCTTTTATATTCTTTGGGATGTGTCATTGCACTTCTCTCATCTTTTTTACATTACTTTTTTTGCAATCCCATAGGCCAATCTTAGCCTTTGGCAACTATTAATATATAAACACTTATAATTTTTTTTATATAACTAGTCATCTAAAACATCAAAATAACAAGTTTGTGTAAAATAGAGATTTCAATAATTTAGTTCATATGTTTTATGTTTTATCTCCTTTTTCTCTTGTAAGTTCTTATTCTAAATATACTTCTCTAGTAATAGTAGTAAGTAGGAAACAACCTCCTGATAGGTTGTAGATATGGTGAGATTAATGAAGCATTCGAGGACATGATTTGTTTTCACATATATACTTGCTTGCATGTTCTTGTTTAGTTTTTGGGTTTGTTGGAGTTTCTCTTACACTCCATATTCCTTATATTACATTGTTCTTTTTCAATCTTATTGACTTATTTTGATATTTTGTAGACATTAATATTATTACATAAACATAGATCTCAATAATTTAGCTCATATGTTTTATGTTGTATCTCCTCTTTCTCTTGTAAGTTTTTGTTTGAAATATACTTCTTTTGCAATAGTAGTAAGTGGGAAGCAACCGCTTGATAGGATTGTAGATATGGTGAGATTAATGAAGTATTAGAGGACATGATTTATTTTTACATATATTCTTGCTTGCATGTTCTTGTTTAGTTTTTGGGTTTGCTAGAGTTTCTCTTACACTCCATTTTCCTTACTTTACATTGTTCTTTTTTAATCTTATTGATTGATTTTGACATTTTTTAGACATTAATATTATTATATTATCTTATTAATTTAACATATTATAATTACTATTTGATAATTACACATAGACACACACATTAGATTTTATTAGAAATTTTAAAATAATTTACAATTTTTGTAATTTATTGGAAGGAAAACGATGTTGGAAAGCTTGCAGATGTAGGGTTTGGATGGCATTGGGTAGGGATCCCAAATGAATTTAGGAAAGTTGTTCTCTAGCTAAAGGAGATCCCTGAGATTTTAGTCTTAATGTCATTTGTGCCATAGGTAAACTTTTTTATCTGTGTATATTATTTTTGATCTTCATGGTCGATTGAGTTTTTAAGTTCTTTACTTGTTTATATATTTTTAAGTCTTCTTCTTAAAAAAAAATGGCTTTTGTTGCCAACTTTTTTCCAACCGTATTTCTTGTATTGTTTTTTTATGATCTTAATTAAATTTGCGAGGAGCCCCACCCCTTTTAGAGGAAAGGCACCAAAATTTGAGCACCCTAACTTGACATCCATGTGACATTACATGGCACTACATCAAAACTGATATTTATCTTATATTTGGCTCAATATGTGTTTGATATTTTTTTTTCATTTTATTTTTATGAATTGGAGGGAAAGTCACATTTTGAATTAATTTAAAATACCAAATTTAAAATGAATTAAAAGAATATTGATCAAATACTTTTATACATGTACATATATTAAACATTGAGTCTCTAATAGTTATGAATCTTACATGTCATGATATGACTGGTTACTTTATATTATTCTCCGATAAATGTTGGACATGTATTAAATAGTTCATCTTTAGTGTCTGGTGTAAAAAATTATATATCAATATTAATATGTTCCATCAGTAGATCCTACCCTAGAAATATGATTGTTTAATAATTAGTACATGCTCAACTTCTAGGTCCTTTCTCTTGCACCAATCAAAAATCAATAATATATCACCAAAACCCCTAAAATCATCGATGGGTCAACATATCATTTATCAATAGATCCCACTCTAACAATAAAATTGTTCAATAATTAGTACATGCTCAACTTCTAGAGACTTTCCCTTATATCAACAAAAAATTAATAATCCACCAACATAACCCCTATAACTATTAAGGGGTCAACATATCATTTATCACATAGCCAAGGAAATAAGAACATATGACCTCTTATTGACTAATTAATCTTAAGAGACATTATTAAGGGTGCAATAAATTTTTTTATAAACACATTTTAAGTATGCATCATATTTGTTTTAAATATATACATTTAAAATTTTATCAAAGTTTACTTTGTATGATACATTTACGGTTTGCATCAATGAGTAAATACATTTAACATTCATATTACAAATGTCGTGAAAGAATAAATTGTATTATATAATTACCTAGATAAATATTCCTTCATCTTCTGATCCAATTTCCTCAATTTTTCTGAGAAATATATTCTTTGGGTGAAAGGTTATATTTCATTAGTTTCTTTTTCAGTTTTGGTTAATGGTTGTCCTACCAGGGCTTTTAGAGCCTCCAAAGGTATTCAATAAGGATACCCTCTTTCTCCATATTTATTTATCATTATGGCAGAGAGTTTGGGTAGACTTATTTTTAGAGCTAGAGAAGAAAGAATTGTTGAAGGTGTTACTCTTGTTAGGGGTATTAAGTTGTTAATGCATTTGTAGTTTATGGATAATTCTTCTTTGATGGGAAAAGCTATGACTCAAGAGGCTTCAAAATTTAATAAAAAAATGCAACTTTTCAAGACATCAATTGGTTAGATTATCAGTGAGGATAAGTCAAAAATTTATTTCTTTCACATGTATTCTAAATAGGAAGTTATGATTCTTGACAGGCTTCACTTTTCGAAAGCTTCTTTTTTAGTTATCTACCTCGATGTTCCCTTGAGGGAAAGTAGACTTTATAATTTGAATTGGTTAGTAGATAGGATGAAAACTAAAATTTCCAAGTGGACCAATAGATGGCTCTTTATGGGAGGACAAATCACCTTGATCAAGAATGTACTACAATCTATTCCCATTTACTTCTCTTCCATCTTGCATGTTCCTAAGGCCATATTCAAATAAATTGATCAAACATGCCACAAGTTTTTATGTAATGGGCCTCAACTTATTAAAAAATTGTCTTTCATGAAATGGACTATGCTTTATCTCCACAAATAAGAGGGAGGTTTGGGTTTTCATTCGACTTAGCTAAATGGTCAAGCTTTAGCTACTAATATTTATTGGCATATTCTTCAGTCTCCATCAAAACTTTGGGTGAAAAATTTGAGAGCCAAATATGTTAAAAATTAACTTCTTGATCAAATTGTTTGGTTCTCCCTTCCCTCTAAAGGCTCTCTTGTGATGTTTACTCTGAAAATTAGAGAGTCTTTGATTAGGAACAAGTTGTTTTGGATCATCAAGAATGGTAAAAAGGTCCATTTTTGGATCGATTCTTGGGATGGTTATCCCCCTCTTGTTAAATAATATCCCCATTTTCATGAGCTCAAGGAACAAATGCATCATGAAAATTGGATTATAGTTTCCAAGTACTCAAATAGGCCCAACAGAGAATGAGAAATTCAAAGGAAGTATATTCCCCATAAAGCTTGGCTGATTCAAAGTTTGTTGGACTCTAAAATCTAACTTCTTCATATTCTTAAAGAAAGAGATATTTCTTGTGCAGATGAGGAAGACTTATTAGTTTGGGGAGGACAACATAATAGAATCTACACTGTGATAGATGGTTATCACCCTCTTTGTTATCTTTCAACTCAGTGTCTTAAAAATATTTTAAAGTAACTTTGGAGTCATAATTTGTGGCCTAAAGTTACTTTTTTCATCTAGCTTCTCCTTCATTGCATTTCTTTGATGAGAGATCAAATTATGAAAGGGGTATTTAATGGCCCCTTTAGATGTGTTCTATGTAGGGATCTTGAGGAATTTTTTTCTCATCTATTCTTTTCATGTCCCTTCATTACTAAGTAGTGGTAGTTCTTGGTGAGTATTTTGGGTATCTTGCATGGACATGTATTTTATCCTTAATTCAACGCCTTTAGGATTGGAGCCACATTTACCATCTTGATGTCTTTTTTAATTAGATTATTTAGGTTTGGGTTTCTTTCATCTTATGGAACACATGGAAGGAGAGAAATGCTAGAATTTTCAATCAAAGGGCCACTAATAGTGTTTGGATTTGATAGTAAGGTAAGTGCACAAAATTAGGGGACAAAAAAGGGCCTACCCGTGGACATAATTTTTTTAAATTTTTAGATATTTGAACTTTTATAGATAATTTAAGATGGCTACACTCAAAATTTGAAGATATTATAAAAATATGAATTGTAACATTTCAAGTCCAGTTTCCAAAAAACTATTTTTTAAAAAATGGTTGTGTATAAGTAGGTTAAACATATAAAATTTGAAGAGGACCTCCTATTTTTTTAAGAAAATATAGTAGATAGATGGCTGTGTGACCCACCATTTTTTAAACATCATTAAATATTGTTTGAAACCCTTTGGTGAATATTTAGATAAGATCTTCTAGTGTGTTACATTTTTTTTAATATTTTTATTAATTTTTTAATTAAGTAGATCCTGAAAACTAACAAAAAATTGATAGCCAGTCGTGTGACCCACCCTGACTACGTCAAAAAAAATGAAAATTGTTTTTTTTTAATGCGTGTATAATTAGGCCTAGTTTGTTACCATATATTTTTTTTATAATTGGATCAATGAAAAAAAAATTAGATAAACATGAATAGGTGCAACATGTAGTGGCCTAAAAAAGGTGTAGTTAGAAATAAATATAGTTTGAACCCTTAAAATAGCCTAAAAATTATATATTTAGAAAGAAGACAATGCGCTCTTCATGACGATAATAATTTTTTGAATTTTGATGTTTAAATCCATAGCGTATTTGGTGATTGAAGTTAAAATTTGTTGGTTTTTCTCAAAACTCTCAATCTTAGTTGTAGATGCATAGTCACAAGCCTTTGGATCAGAAATCCAAGCCATTTATGAGCCTAAAGGCTCAGTTTTCAATTCAAATTCAAATAATGCATATGTGTTGCTTTGTTATTAGACCAAAACCATCTCCACAAGCATGTGAGAGTTGCATGTGAAGCCAAATTTAGCCATAAGCTTGCATTGTATAATGTATTATACAACGTGTATGTTTTGCTTTATTATAAGACCAAAACCATCTGCACAAGCATGTGGGAGGTGCACATGAAGATAAATTTGGCCATAAGCTTATATTTACTACTCTAAATGTTAAGTATAGGTTTATATTTAACTTTAAATTTATTTTAGTAAATATAAGAAATTAGGGTCACTTAGCATCTGATAGAGTTGGTCTCATAGTTCCAAGCCTTATGATGTAGAAAATAGTTTTTCAAAATCTAATTAGGTTAGTACTTAGGCATTTTTAGGGTCTAAGTATTAAACCTAGGGATTTTAGGACACAACTTTTACAATTGATATCCATTTTAGGTAAACATATAGTCATTTTTTAGGTTTTTGTGCCTTCTAAATTGGTTCTTAGCATTAATAAGAGTCTTTGATTTATCAAAATTTAAGTTTTAAAACCACTCACTTTGAAATTTATGTAAAAATTGGTATTATTGGGGTAGCATAGGTCACATTGATGACCTACACACATCAAATAACCACTTTACATGTTAATTTCACTTGATCATCATTCCTTCCTCATCCTTGATCACTTCCTACTCATCCCTCATTACCCATAATCACTCTCTTATCATTCCTCATTTTCCCTAATCACTCCCTCATTGACCCTCATTATCCCTAGTCATCTCTAATCACTCCCTTATCATCCATAATCACTCCTCCATTGACCCTCACTATCCCTCATCATCCTTAATCACTCCCTCCCCATACTTCATCATCCCTAACCACTCTTTACTCATCCCTAATCATACATAATCCTTTCCTCATCCCTATTCACTCCCTCCTCATCCCTAATCACTCCTTCATTAACCTTAATTATCTCTCATCATTTTTAATCACTCAGGCTTATCATCCATAATCATTCCTTAATTTATTATCACCATCCCTCATCATCCCTAATCACTTACTTCTCATCCCTCATAATCCATAATAAATCTTTATTCATCCCTCATCATCACTAATCATTCCCTCATTGACCCTCACCATCCCTCACCATCCTTCATCACTCCATCATTGACACTCACCATCCCTTACCATCCCTAATCACTCCCTTATCATTTGACATAAGTATACACTCTAAAGATATATTTGATTCCAATCATTTTTTTTAATCCATTATAATAGAAATTAACTCTTTTATAGGACTTGTGTTGTTAATAAGCATTTGTGATAGTCAATTTTATTATTGAATGAATTGGATGTTCTTCCAAATTTATAGTCAAGTAACATAAGTATTAACAAAAAATTGAGTCTAAATTTAGTTCATAGAATTATCTTTGTTATGAAACTGACTAAATGAAACTTTATTTGGTTCCACCTTTGGTAGTTTGGTTCAAAAGATAAAAATTAAACATAAATCTCTTGTATAATTTTCTAAACCTGAGAAGATTTGAATCAAATGCAAATTTATTTAGTGTTTCCCATTCCAATATGACTTGAATCTTGGTTAGGTTCACACATGCACTCCTTGTGTTTGTAATGTGTCCCAAATATTTTATCTCTTGCATGAAAAATGAATATTTATTCATGTTATCATAAAAATATATTTTTACAAAATGTGAAACACTAGTTCAACATGGGTAGCTATTCATCCCATGTTTTCTAAAGATTAATATGTCATAAAGGTAGATTAAAAAAATGACATAGGTAAAGGGCATGAGGATGTCATTTAACATCTTGAAATGAATGAATTTGTTATATGAGTTAACCTAAAAGGTTTAACCAACAAGTCAATCAATCCTTTGTTTTTAAGACTATATTTTAAATGTCTAGAGGTTTAACTGAATAAGATGATACCCAAACTTAAGATAAAATTTGGAAAAGACTTCTACAACATGGATATGGTAGAAAAATTCTTATGTTTAAATGAGGATAATAGTTCTTCACTTTAATCTTGTTAAGATTTTTTTAATTGATTAACAACTTTGGCACAAACACAATTGGGTTTTTACAAGGCAATGATTTGGGCATGATATGTCCATTATCCATGATTTCAAGGATCTACCACTTGATCTATTCATTCTCTAGAAATTGTATGTTGTATAAATAGGTTTGAGGTAGAGATAGTTAAGGGATCAATCAATAGTATTATTTAGTGTATAGTATGCAAGAACTTATTTAGGTGACTGAAAGATATCCTTATATTCATCTAGTTTATGGTTCAATTATTTTATCTTTGTTATTATTGGATAAACCACACTATGATATGGTGACATAAGGATGTCATTAAACATTTACTTCTTACCATTAAGAATATACTTCTTACTAGAACTAATAATATTCTTGCACTTCTTGGCGCTAATGACTGAAAGCTTATAAACTAACAATAATATATGGTATATCAAATCATGACAATCTATCACAACATTTCAAGGATTTATTTCATAGACTACATGTCAATGGTAAATACTTGGTTGAACACATTTAAAACATCACACACCTATAATGGTGAGATGGACCACAAAGGATTACATCTTTAAAAAGTTTGATTTTGTACACCAAGTGACACTACTAGGTGATCTATTTAACAAGGCCTACACTAGAGCATACACTAGTGTATGGTTATGGATGATGTATAAATTTCAAGTTCCATTTTTAAAAATATGATTTAGGAGAAATTAAATTCTTTTGACGTCCATTATAAATGATGAAGTGTATTGTCTCACCATTGATTTACATTTGTTAATGAAACAATATTTTTAATTCATATAATTTATTGTTGGGGGAAGTAGAGATATTTTTAATACCAACCATATCATTGGGTTCATAATTTATTATTTAATTAACTTTTTATAGTGATAGATAACTTGTACCCACTTTTCAAGATGTGCAAGTAGAGAGTTCATAGTGTGACAATCTTCATTGGATTGAATATTGAAGTTATGAATTGAGCACCACTTTCCAATCTTAGACTACTTGTTCTAATAATTTGAAAATTATTTTCCACTCTTTGGTATGATGACTCAATCAATATACATAAAAATAAAAGGCCTTAAATATAATTATTCAGATCATAAAATGTCCTTATATGGAAAGCAATTGATTGGTTTTAGGAAATCACATAGCTTAGTGATCCTCATGTATATACTACCCATTTTTGGTGCTATTGGCCACATAATTTTAACTAAGTGTTGTCCTATTTTAGCATGGAATTGACATGATGTAGAAGGACCATGGTGTGGGAAGACCATGTTGCATGACTACCAAGTGCAGGAGCACCATGGTACAGGACCTATTGGGTGCAAGAGGATAATGATGCGAGAGGAGAATAGCATGAGACGACAATGACATAGAAGGGACCAGTGTGAGAGGACCCAGTCAGAGGAGAATCAGTCATGGAGAGCCTAAAAACATTGGACTCAAAACAAAAGTGGAAGACTAGGGGAGTGCATGGGAAGTGGGAGAAATTAGGAGAGTGATTCATATGGGACACATCAACCTTATTGATTGGAGGTTTTGTACCATCATTCAAAGATAAGAATGCATGACCATTGATATATAACATAGAGTGAGGATCTAGGGGTGTAAGGACCCAGGTCTTCAGGAAGAACTTATTATAAGTGCCATGACTCTCAATCTGATGAGAGTTTATGTGCCATTCGCTCATAACATTACTGATTATAACACTTGGTTAGGGAGAAAATTTTATAAATACCCCTATTTTAATCTATTACAATGATGATATTTTAGAGAATATATGATGAAGATTTACGTTTTGGTTCATTAAACATAACACATGAGATATCAGATTTTGCCAATTTGTGTCTTGAATGATGGAATACACTAAGTTCTAGATATGGATATGAGTTATTCCTTAGTCTCTTTTTATTGGTATATTTTTTTTTCTAAGTCACTAATGCTAGATAATGATGGTGATCTATGTAGTAATAATATTAACCGCATCTGGAACTATAAGGATCAAAGTAGTATGTTTGTGTTATTATATAATCCTTGTTTGAAACTACATAAAGAGAAAGGCATGAAAAAACATATAATACTATGTTACAAAACCTTTAGGAACTGGAATTTTACTATGCATTTTGGGTGAGCGCATGAGACCTAAATCTCATGTGATAGGGCTAGTGTGCTAACTCAATGGGATAGACTTCAACACCGTAGATAGAATCAACTAAAATAACCTAATATTTTAATTCCATTACTGGGACCTGAAGCACTTGAAGAACAATCATAGAATATGTTTGAGCAAATTACTCTTGAGAATATAAAAGAATGGGTTACCATTGTTGAAGATAATTTTGTAGTTCTGTGTCTTGAGCTAAAAATCTCTACACGATAGTGGGTGGAGAATAATCTCTATAGTCCCTTGTATGAAACCTTATTTTTGGACCTCTCGATTCTTTTACATGCTTGGATAATAGCATATGCTCAAGGATGATCAAGGAATCTTGGAAGGAGGCACTCTTGGATGCTAGAATTACAAAGGATTTTAACACTACTTAGAGTTCTGTAGATGTGAGCAGTCAAATTTTGGTGGAAAGGAGTTCTAAATAACTATGTCCTAGAGTATGTTGTCACTACTTACTCATAAACTGAAGAAGCCAAGTTCTATTTCCTTCGAGAACCATAGGGTTACTATCTTTGGCATTTTGTGTTTGAAATAAAAAATTTATTTGTTGATCTTGGACTAGAAAGTATACCAATGCAGGGATAAATCCTCTTGTGCATGAGCCACACATTTGGAAGGGGAGAATAGGGGTTGATAGAAGATTATGGGTTCAAAATGGTAGCCATCTAGCATGCACTATAGAAACAAAACTATGATAAAGCTCGACAAAGAATAATGGGAGTTAAAGATGCAGGGAGAGACTAGGAGAACTCATGAAGTGTTGTTAAGAGCCATAGGGAAGTGAAAACACATGAGGACCCCATCACTTTTGACCTACGTTCTATGCCACTTCTATCTTATAAAGGAGAAACAAGCTGGATAGCAAGAACCAAAGAACCAAGTTTGAACCAACCTAACTCCCCCAACATCATGTGTGTTCATGTCTTTGAGTTAGATGGATTACACATTCAAAATTGGGATACAAATAGTTTGGAGTCAGAAGCTGAACTGAGAAGGGATACCGAGACTAAGCCATTTGATGCTCATTTAGATTTAACACTATCTTTCCCTCTTCAATGGAGTTTTATGGCATAACTTGGGATGCATATTGGACCTATTTTTCAAGGACAAAATATAGGCCCAAACCTAGTTAACCAAGTGGCTATCATGCCCTATACCATGGGCACTGCTATTAGAGGCACTAGAGGAGGACTAGGTGGTGGCATAGGAGGAAGTGGGATCTTTATTCAAGGAACCAAGGTTGGAAGTTCCCAATAACCACCTACCCAAACACTTTAACTAATCTCGATCTACTATGAGATGAAATTACATTTACCTATATATCAAGTGGTGCAAAATATAGCTAAGCATGTCCACAAGTGTGAACTAATTTGGAGGGTGTGAGGCATCACATCTTCTAAATAAAAGGCCACACAGTTTATAACTATGATTTTAGAATGCACACACAATTGGTATTATAAGTTTGACCCTCAATAATAATTCATTGATTTTGATCAGCCCAAAATAGCCTTCCTTTAGGAGTTCAACATTCTTAAATTTGAGCAATAGAGCATAACAACATTGGAGGACATAAAATAAAGACTTATAGAGAGCGTACGTGAGTATAACACAATGTTTAAGACCTTGCTATATAAATTTTCATTTGAAATTAATGCTACCTATAATGCATAATGGTTTGTGGGAGGACTATTACTACCCTTTCGATGAACCTATCACAATAGACCTTTACTAACCTATGCGAGGCCTTATAAGATGCTCTCTACATTGAAATGATTAGAATCATTGGTACCACGATTAGTTCCTTTATGGGGGCCTAGATAGCCTTAATGTCATCACAACTTAAGAATTTGATGGAAAATAATGTGTATAAGACATGCAGTGGTGTCTGGTGCACTGATTGTGAAACTAAATAAAATACAAGGAGTGACCCATGCCAAGAAATGAGGGGATAGAAATAGCTGAATAGTTCACCGTAACTACTGATGTTTGCAAGTGTGCCTTAAGGAGAGTTGGGGAAGTTATCCCCATTTTAGATGACATTTTTGCATGGCTTGCATGCCCTAATAAAATTTTAAAGGCTTGACTCTAAGATGAAGAGGTCCTGAGGCAATAGTCAATTGATGCTACAATCCTAATAAAAGATTGCATCAAGCATATGAAAGCATTTAGAGATGTAGGGATGATGGAGGATGCCATTAATAACCATTATCAACAACTAAATACAAGTTTTGTAACCCTTTGAGGATAGGTTGATAAGGGGGTCTCTACACTAGAAGACATCCAAAAGGATGCTAGTGCAGCTTGGATGAATATGTGAAAAAAACCAATGAGACTCCGACCCAAGCTAAGGAGTTGAAAGCATAATGTGAAGGTCCTCAAGGAATTGTCCCATTGGGACAATATAAAAAAGTAACTCTAGAAAAAAGGGCTCAACTTTTTGGAAGATGCTAGTGTGGCTTAGTCTAGGACAAACTAAGGGCATAGTGTGGGGTGATGTTGGCCCCAAAATTTTTACTAAGTGTTGCCCTATTTTTGCTTAGAAATTACATAGTATGGAAGGAACATGGCATGGGAAGACCATGGCGTGTGACTACCAAGCATAAAAGCACCACGACATGGGACCTATTAGGTGTAAGAGGACAATGACATGAGAGGATAATGGTATGAGAGGACAATGGCATAGAAGGGACCAACACAAGAGGACCCAGTTAGAGGATAACAAGTCATAGATAACTTGAGAACATTAGACTCAGAATGAAAGTAGAAGACTAGGGGATTGCATAGGAAGTAGGAGTAATTAGGAGAGTGATTCATATGGGACACTTCAACCTTATTAATAAGAGGTTTTGCACTAGTCCACAAGGATCAGAACACATGGCCACTAGTATATAGCATAGAGTGAGGATATAGGGGGTATAGGCACCTGGGTCTTTAAGCATAACGTATTGTAATTTCCATGACTCTCAGTCTATTGAGAGTCCATGAACCATTCACTCATAACATTAATGACTGTAACACTTGGTTAGGGAAAAATAAGTATAAACACCCCTATTGTAATCTATTATGTCGATGATCTTTTGGAGAATATATGATGAAGCTTTACCTTTTGGTTCATTAAGCATAAAATATCAGATATTAAATTTTGCCAATTTATGTCTTGAATGATGGAATACACTGAGTGCTAGACCTGGATATGAGTTAATCCTTAGTCTCTTTTTATTGGTATATTTTTCTTTTCTAAGTCACTAATGTTAGAGAATGATAGTGATCTATGTAATAATAATAATAACTACATCTAGAACTAGAAGGATCAAAGTAATATATTTGTGTTGTTATATAATCCTTATTTGAAATTGCATAAAGAGAAAGGCATGAACAAATATATAATACCATTTTATAAAACCTTTGAGAACTGATCTTTTGCTACGTGCTTCAAGTGAGTGTGCAAGACCTAAATCTCATGTGATAGGGATAGTGCACTAACTCATTGGGATAGACTTCAATGCCATAGCTGGAATAAACTAAAATAACCCAACAGGTGCTATGGTGGTTTTACTTGTTTCTCTTTTTCTACCAGATTTTCAATTTTGAATTACATCATTTCTAATAGGCCCATATTTTTTCATAAGTGTTAAATATTTATGTTTCAAATTTACCTCCACATCATTTTGATCACTATGTCTTATATTTTATGCTAGAACTTAACTCTCCACTCGTATCTCCTAAAATTATTAAACCCCAACAAATTACCACCATCAAGTTATTGGATGGAGTGATTAAGGATGAGGAGGGATGAGGAGGAATTGAGTAGAGATGATGAGGGAGTCAATATAGATGATGAGCGTCAATGAGGGAGTGATTAGGGAGGATGAGGGAGTGATTAGGTATGATGAGTGATGGTGAGGATTAATGAGGGAGTGATTAGGGTAGATGAGGGATGAGGAATGAGTGAATAGAGATGATGAGGTATGATGAAGCAGTGATTAGGGATGATGAGGTGATGCAAGAGCATCACTACCCTATAAAATAGTGATCTAGTTTACATGTTTTGAGTATTTATAATGTAGTCAAGGTCATAATAAGTATGTATGAGTATTTATAAGTTTATAATTTTGTGTCAATTTTGAATTAGATTTGTATTAGACTTTTTTGCCATATCTTTCATTTGAATTTTTGAACTTTCATAAAGACTTCAATCTTGTTTCAATAAGTCCAATGTTGAATTTGGTATGTTTATACTTTAGCAAGGATATTAGTATGTTACAACACATATAACTAAACTCATATTTGAGAAATATATTATTAGTTGAGTTAGTTGAGGACACTCTCAATAGATAAAAGAAGTTAGAATTCAGTTGATGGTTATTTGGTAATAAGAGTCTTGTCCATGTCTTATTTTGTATTTAGATTCAAATTCAAGAGAGTTTGAGGGGGTAGGATTGGAAAGGATGAATGTAAAAAACCCCTAACAAGTGAATAAAGACAAGTTTTGATTATTTGCAAACAAGAAAGCAAATAGACCCTGCATCTTCTTGAATATGTGAAAAGATAGTTGACAGTGTACATGATCATGAAACATGATTAGTAAAAAGTTATTTGTGATCTTGGTGTGAGTGGTAAGTTGAAAATACATTTTATTAGATGGTGATTATAGCATTTATCATTTGAGTTTCAAATCTTTTGAATGTTTAAATTGCAAACTGTATACCCTGTGCTTTTACAAATTGTGCCTTGAAATTTGAGTGAAGGTCAAAGTCTTGTGGAAGAGGAGATTCTATTTGGTGGTGTTTTGGAATGTATGAGTAATTATTAAATAAAAATAAAAATTCCCTAATATTATTCAAACATTGTATGTTTTTATTCTTCTAAGGACATTCTGTGTTGAAAAACACAACCCTATCTTCTATGAGCAAAAGTTTTGATTATACATCTGTGTGAGAAGGTATATGCATGTATTGGAGTAAAAATTAAAATGTATATGTTGGTGATTTTATTCTAATATGATCTTGAAGTCTTATATTCTTTCAAGTAGATTTCATATATTTGGATGAGCAAAAATAAAACTAACACAATCTTACTGTCATCAAGAAACTTAACACAGTCAAAGTGGTATCTTGTGGAAATTGGAAAATTGAGTGTTATAGATGGAAAGCATTGATTTTTTAAAGTGTGTAAACATTATTCAGAGGATTTTAAACCTTCATGTTAATTTATAACCCTTTTTGTAATGAATTAGAACAAATAACCTCTTCTCAAATTACTATAAACCTGTGACTGAGTACACAATCTATTAAAATTTGGTTAAGTCAATCTATTGTAGCTTAAAAAGTGAAATATAACACTTGAAAAAAATGAATAGGGTCAAATAATACCTAATCAAATAGTAAAATTCATTATAAATTCCTTTGGAAGATTGAAATCTCATTTTGACCCTTCTCAGGTCTGTAAAACTAGTCCAAACCTTGTATTAGGGTTTCTACTTTCAAAGTGACTTTTTAGGAGTTGTAATTATCAATAATTCATGAAATTTGGTGAAAAGTTTGAGTTCAACATGAAAAAATATAATATAGTGTTTTTAAGTTGTGTAAGTATGGATAAGTATGGATAGGGGAGGATTGTGTGGTAGACAAGGTAGAAGGAAACCTAAAGACCTAATCTAAGAGTAGAAAGAGCCAAAAGAAGTTATCAAATAGTTGAACCAAAGCCTAGAACTTTGTGAAGAGATGGGATATGTTATAGGGTATCCATAAATGATGTTGATTTGATGATTTGAGTTCATACAAGAAGAGTATATGATAGAGTAATAGGTAGTGTATGATATGCGGATTGTGTTGAGAAGTTAAGTAGGGTTGAGAAGTTAGAGAGAACTCAAAGGAGTGGAAGGTAGTTTGTCAGAGCCTTATTAAAGCCTAAGGAACTAGAGAAAATATTTGATCTAAGTTGTTATAAATCATAAAGAATAGTAAGGGGGATAGTCTCAAAGTAAGAGAGATTGAATGCATTGAGTAAAGATAATAGAATGAAGAGTTTAGTGAGACCATCAAAAGAATGGTGGATAATAAATGAAATGAATAAAATTTAGATGTGAATTTGAAATGTATGTAGGGTCCAAAGATAGAGATCAAGTAAGAAAAGACAAAGTGAAAGCTAGGTGGATATTAGCAGAGAGTTTGGATAAGTAGAGTATGTACTAGGGCTCTGCATCATGAGGGATGGTGAGGGGTAATGAGAGAGTGATTATAAATGATGAGGAATGGTGAGGGTCAATAAGGGAGTGATTAGAGATGATGAGGGATGAGGAGAGAGTGGTTAGGGATGATGAAGTGGTGATTAGGAATGGTAAAGGGAAATGAGGGAGTGATTAGGGATGATGAGGGATGGTGAGATCCAATGAGGGAGTGATTAGGGATGATGAGGGAGTGATGAGGGATGAGGAGGGATAAGGAGTGAGTTATTAGGGATGATAATACATAGTGAGGGTTAATGAGGGAGTAATTAGGGATCATGAGGGAGTGATTAGAGATGAATATGGACAATGAGGGTCACTGAGGGAGTGATTAAGGAAACTAAAGAATGATGAGAGAGTGATTATGGGTGATGAGGCATGAGTAAGAAGTGATCAAGGATGAGGGAGGGATGATGAATAAGTGAAATTAACATAAAGAGGTTGTTTGATGTGTGTAAGTCATCAATGTGACCTATACTACCCCAATCACACCACTTTTCATCAATTTAAAAGTGAGTGGCTTTTAAACTTAAATTTTAACAAACCTAAGACTCTAAAAAATGTCAAGAATCAATCCAGAAGGCACAAAAACCTAAAAAATGACTATATGTTTACCGAAAATGGATATCAATTGCAAAATTTATGTCCTAAAATCCCTTGGTTTAATATTTAGACCTTGAAAATGCCTAAGTACTATCTTGATTTGATTTTGAAAAACTATTTTCCACATCGTAAGGCATGCAACTGTGAGACCAGCTCTATCAGATGCTAAGTGGCCCTAATTTATTATACTTACTAAAATAATTTAAAGTATAATTTTAAAATGAAAATCTATACTTAACATTTAGAGTAGTAAATATAAGCTTATGGTCAAATTTGGCTTCATGTGCAACTCCCACATGCTTGTGGAGATAGTTTTGGTCTTATTACAAAGCAACCCATACGTGTTATATAATGCATACATGTTGTATAATACATTATATAATGTGTACATGTTATACAATATGTTAACATGTGCATGTTATTGTTTTATCAATAACATGATCACATTATGGCTTGGTAATTGTCGATCTATAATTAAAATAATGTTGAGGTGTGGAGCTAAAAGCTTCACCAGATGAGCGGATGCTGAAGTTGATAGATTTACACAGTTGCCGACGATGGCAAGGAGTCGAATAGTAGCTGCCGGCGTCGGTTATATATCAGTCGACATCGGTCATGTGCAAACAGGCAGGGACCGATGTCAGTCACCTGTGCATCCAGAAAGTCTATTTTCATGGATGGAATAGATTATTTGCATGATAAGTTTAGCTGTTAGTTGTAAGTCTGCATTTCTATTTTTGGTAGGACTGTTTTAAGCCTTTGATTAGGAGGTGTATCTAATGGTTGTTAATGCATAGCTCATGATCCCTAATCTTATATATAGGGATAGATCTTCATAGCTTGTGTGTGTAAGAAAGAACAGTACAAGACATATTGTATATGTGTATCAATCTAGGTTGTTGGAATTGATTGAGAAAACTCTTGAGGGAAAGAGATCTGTACATATATGAGGTGTGAGAAGAAAGTGTGATTTTCTTCATTGTATTTCCTTCTGGAAGAGTTTAATACAAGTTTTCAGGGTGGTTTCTTGTATCTCTTATTCTTTGCTATTTCTGATTCTAGTTACTTATTATTTTGGTTTAATTCTATGTTTAGTTGCTTACATAAAAGTAATCAAGTTTGTTGGTTATCCCCAACAAGTGGTATCAGAGCTCAGGTTGACTAATAGGTGTTTCAGATCTGGTTAGTGTTTTTTGATTACAGGTCACTCACAGGGGTTTCTGTTTGAGTGGGAGAAGCAATGGCAGAAGAAAGTAAACTGAGAATGGAAAAGTTTAATGGCAAGAATTACCAATTATGGAGAATGTAGATAGAAGATTATCTGTATCAGAAAGATCTATATTTACCATTGGGTGGGGTTGATAGAAAGCCCACAGATATGGAAGATGAAGAATGGGAAGTTCTTGATAGAAAGGCTCTTGGATCTATAAGATTGAGTCTGGCATCTACTGTGATTTCTAACTTGTCACAGGCAAAGACAACGGTAGAGTTAATGGATAATTTAGCAAATTTATATAAAAAGCCCTCAGCTTCAAATAAGGTATATCTTATGAAGCAATTATTTAATTTGCAAATGCAGGAAGGTGGATCTGTATTTAATCATCTTAATGATTTCCATGGAATTGTAAATCAATTAAATTCAGTCAAAATAGTTTTTGATGATGAATTAAGGCTCTTTTAATATTATGCTCTTTACCTAAAAGTTGGCATAGCTTGATAATGGCAGTTAGTAATACTGTATTTGCTACAAATATCTTGAAATTTGATGATGTTGTTAGTGTAATCTTGAATGAAGAAACTCGCAGGAAAAGCATAGGAGAATCATTAGGTAATGCTTTAAGTATTGAAAGCAGGGGAAGGCAAAGAGAGAAGAGCAAGCAAGGGAGATCAAGGTCTAAGTCAAAGATGAGCAATAGATCCAAATCTAGAAATGGAAAAAGAAAGATAACCTGTTGGAATTGTGGAAAGAGAGGACTTGCAAAGAAAGATTGCTGGTTAAAGGTTAATGAAGAGAATTAACATGAAGGTAATGAATAAGCAAAAGTTGTAGGTATTGTTGCACAAGATACTCTTTCACTTTGTTTGCATAATAAAATAGAATATTGGGTTTTAGATTCTGGGGCCTCTTTCCATGCTACCCCAAATAGAGAATTTTTCAATGATTATGTCCAGGGAGATTTTGGAAAAATTTATTTAAGGGATGATGAGCCTTGTAAAATTATTGGCAAAGGAAAAGTGCAGCTGAAATTGTAGAATGGCAACACATGGGTGTTGAAAGATGTCATGCATGTCTCAGCCCTGAAGCAGAATGTAATTTATGTAGGAAAGTTGGGTGATGAGGGTTGTACAGTAACTCTCACAGCTGAATCTTAGAAGGTTACCAAGGGAGCACTTGTATTAGTCAGAGGTAAGAGAGTAGGTACTCTCTATTTATGTAATTGTATTACTGATTATTCTCCTTCTGTATTATCTACTTCAGATGTGGATGCAAAGTTGTGGCACTGTAGGCTTAGCCACATGAGTGAGAAGGGAATGACTATTCTTAAGTCAAAAGGTAAGCTTTCATATTTGAAAAGCATAGATCTAAATTTCTGTGAGCATTATGTTTTTGGAAAATAGAAGAGAGTAAGGTTTGTTAAAACTGGATCAACAAAGAGGAAGCACAAGTTGGAGCTTGTTCACACAGACGTGTGGGGACCAACTCAAGTAGCTTCTATTGGAGGATCACAATATTATGTTACTTTCATTGATGATGCTACAAGAAAGGTATGGGTCTATTACATAAGGAAGAAATTTGATATTTTTGACACTTTTAAGATTTGGAAAGCTTTAGTTGAGGATGAAACAGGTAGGAGATTGAAGTGCCTTAGATCTAACAATGGTGGTGAGTTCTGCAGCTATAAGTTCAACTGGTATTGTTATATGAATGGAATACATAGGCAAAGGATGGTTCCAAGGACACCTCAGCAAAATAGAGTTGTTGAAAGGATGAACAGAACAATATTGGAGTGTGCACAGAGTATGAGATTGCATGCAAGTTTGCCCTTACAGTTTTGGGCAGAAGCTATAGATACTACAGTTTACCTGATTAATAGAGGACCCTCTACTGCTCTGGATGGTGGAATTATAGAAGAGGCTTGGATAGGTAAAAAGGTAGATCTTTCATTTCTTAGAGTTTTTGGTTCTGAAGCTTTTGTGCACATTGATAAAGAAAATAGAAAGAAGCTGGATGCTAAGTCTATGAGGTGCACATTTATTGGTTATGGCTCTGGAGATTTTGGATTTCGGTTTTGGAATCTAGGAAATAACAAAATAATTAGGAGTCATGATGTTTTTTTCAATGAAAAAGTTATGTATAGTGATCAGCTTAAGAAGCTAAAGAATTTTGAGTAGGGCCATGAAGATTTAGACGAGGTGACGATCCAAAATGAGCTCACGAGAAAGAATAATCACAGACAAAAAAACACAAAGACTGACGTCGGTCAGGCAAGAACTGACATCGGTAATACAGGAACCGATGTCAGTTAGACAGTGACTGACGTCGGTCAGGAAGGAACTGGCATCGGTCATGTGGAACTGACGTCGATCAGTTACAGGCCTGGAGGTGATCGAGGTCAGTCACTGTCAGAGAATTTGGGCAGACAGCGTGTTGAGAATGAGTCTTAGACACCCATTAAGAGGTCAGAAAGGGTAAGTAAACCTCCAAATCGATATTCCTCTTCATTATTCTATTTATTGCTCACTGATAGTGGAGAACCAAAGAGTTTTGATGAAGCAATACAAGTGGAATCCAGGAATCAGTGGGAGCTTGGCATGAATGAGGAAATTGATTCCTTGAAAGAGAACCAAACATGGGATTTGGTTGAGTTGCCAGCGGGAAAGAGAACACTAAAAAATAGATGGATCTATAGATTGAAGGAAGGTGAGAATGGACAGATGAGATATAAGGCCAGGTTGGTAGTGAAAGGATTTGCACAGAAACTAGGTATTGATTTTGGTGAAATTTTTTCTCCAGTAGTAAAAATGACTTCTATTCAGACTGTATTGTCTTTAGTTGCTATTGAGGATTTGCATCTTGAGCAGCTTGATGTTAAGACAATGTTTCTTCATGGAGATTTGGATGAAGAAATATATATGGATCAGCCGGAAGGATTTGAGGTCAAAGGTAAGGAGAAACTTGTGTGCAGATTGAAGAAAATCTTGTATGGTCTCAAGCAAGCTCCTAGACAATGGTATTTGAAATTTGACAGGTTTATGACTGAGCATGGCTTTATTAGATGTCAATCTAACCATTTTGTTTATTTTAAGAGATTGGATAATGGTAGATATATTATCCTGTTGCTGTATGTAGATGATATGCTTGTTGTAGGTTCACACATGTAGGATATCTCTGAGCTTAAGGTGAAATTAGCTCACACATTTGCCATGAAGGATTTGGGAGCAGCAAAGAAAATATTTGGCATGAGTATTAAGAGAGACAGGAAAAATCACAGGTTGATTTTGTCTCAAGAGGATTATGTGAACAAGGTGTTGGAGAGGTTCAATATGCAGGATGCAAAACTAGTAAGCACACCTATGGCTGGACACTTCAAGTTGAGTAAAGAATAGTGTCCTAATTCACATGATGAGGTAGAGTACATGAGTAGAGTTCCATATGCTTCCACAATTGGGAGCTTAATGTATGCAATGGTATGTACTAGAACGGATATTGCCCAAGCAGTGGGAGTTGTTAGTAAGTATATGGCCAATCCAGGGAAGAAGCACTAGAAAGCAGTTCAGTGGATTCTCAGATATCTGAGAGGGACCAACAGTAGGCATTTATGCTATGGAGGGTCAAACACTTCTCTACATGGATATGTAGTTGCGGATATGGCAGGTGACTTAGATGGCAGAAGAAGCACCACAGGTTATGTTTTCACTGTTGGTGGAACGACAGTTAGCTGGATTTCAAAGTTGCAAAAGGTTGTTGCCTTGTTTACTACAAAGGCAGAATACATTTCAATCACAGAGGCTAGCAAAGAGATGATATGGATGACATGGTTCATGGAAGAGTTGGGAAAGGAGCAAAAGAGTTGCAGACTATACAGTGATAGTCAAAGTGCAATTCATTTGGCTAAGAATTCAGCCTTTCATTCAAGAACCAAACATATACAGCTTAGGTACCACTTCATAAGATAGGTATTGGAGGATGGTGAGTTGAAGTTGGAGAAGATCCATACAGATAAGAACCCTATTGATATGTTAACAAAGCTTGTAACAAAGGAGAAGTTGAATCTTCATTCAGCTTTTGTTGGTCTTCAAGATTGAGTTTGAAGATGGAGAAGCTAGAAGATGTTGCTGTACAGGTACTGGTGCAATTGTTTATCTCCAAGTGGGAGATTGTTGAGGTGTGGAGCTAAAAGCTTCACCAGATGAGTAGATGCTGAAGTTGCTAGATTTACACAGTCACTGATGATGGCAAGGAGTCAACCAGTAGCTGCCGGTGTCAGTTATATATCGGCTGACATTGGTCATGTGTAGACAGGCAGGGATCGACATCGGTCACCTGTGCGTTCAGAAAGTCTATTTTCATGGATGGAACAGATTGTTTGCATGATAAGTTTAGCTGTTAGTTGTAAGTCTGTGTTTCTATTTTTGGTAGGACTGTTTTAAGCCTTTGATTAGGAGGTGTATCTAATGGTTGTTAATGCATAGCTCATGATCCCTAATCTTATAAATAGGGATAGATCTTCATAGCTTGTGTGTGTAAGAAAGAACAGTACAAGACATATTGTATATGTGTATCAATCCAGGTTGTTGGAATTGATTGAGAAAACTCTTGAGGGAAAGAGATCTGTACATCTAAGAGGTGTGAGAAGAAAGTGTGATTTTCTTCATTGTATTTCCTTCTGGAAGAGTTTAATACAAGTTTTCAGGGTGGTTTCTTGTATCTCTTATTCTTTGCTATTTCTGATTCTAGTTACTTATTATTCTAGTTTAATTTCATGTTTAGTTGCTTACATAAAAGTAATCAAGTTTGTTGGTTGATCCCCAACAAATAACATGATTGTGTTAATTAAATAATGTGATCATGTTAATTAAATAACATGATCATGTTATTTAATAACCTATTGAATTATTTAATAATGTGAATGTGTTACCTAAAATGTCCATAGAATCGTCCACCAACTCCATGCACATACCCAACACACTCTTAATAATATCAAAGAATTAGTCATGCACTTGATGAAACAATCTGCGACACCTTAATAGCATGGGACAATCATTATTCAGGCTCTTTACATAATTCATTCTCCCCATCCCTCCCAGGTAGATTATAGTGGCAAGGGTTGCTCTGTTATTCCAATCCTAGGCTTCAACATAATCCATATGGATGGCAGTTTGAGGGGAAATCCTTGTTATGCTATCATTGGAGGCATTGGCAAGGATTTAAATAATTATATTATTTTATTTTTTTTCCAAAATTTATATTACAACCAACAATTCAATAAAAGTTCAAGTTATTGTGGAAGGTCTTAAGACTACTTGATAGGTTGGGTGGAAGAACACATAATTGATTATTGATTCTAAGTTTTGGATTAAGTTGATTTTTGATCACATTTGTAACAGTTCCAAGGATTGGATAATTTGTAGAATTCTCCATGAAATTCAATTGCTTCAAGATAAATTTGACAGGGTTAGTTATTTACATACTCTTTGGGGTTTTAATAAAGTTGTAGATGTACTTGCTAATTGGGTGCTTGACTAATATGAAGTGAAAGGCTTTGGTCCTCCTCCCTTATGGTGGTTGACAAATCTAAGGAATGAAATCTTACACATGTTATCCCTAGACAACAATAACAAAATTGAGTGATAGAATCTTTATTAGGTTGTCATATCCTCCTCTGTTAACTATTGTTGTCATTTTTGGTTCTTCTTAGCTAGTCACTGGTCTCCTCTCCATTACTTTTTGGGGCATGCTTCCAATTCTAGTCTTGATTGGAATTATGCTAGATCTCATTTTTTACCTTGGTTTTTTCATGAACCATAAGGTTTTAGTCTTATTGGTTTTATTGGCCAGTACATGTATGGCTCGATGACTATTTATCTTTTAGTTAGGCATGTTCTTTAAGCATACATAAGGGGGAAACCCAAGTGCAAGCCCTGGGCAATTTTGTAGAAAGAGATACTCCTACCTCTTTGGGTATTACCCAAATGTGGTATATCTCTCAAGATATTTTCAACAAATCAAAAAATAAAAATTCTCCATTCTAAGTTTTAGAACCCATAAAAAATGTTTAAATAAAACTTAAGAGCCTTAGATCCTTTCATGCATATAAAAATATCTATCATTCATTCTGATTTATAAAATATTAAGCACACTTGTTTAAAAGGAATTTATATAATAATAAAATAGTATTGAATGATTTTAAGGGATTGAATTAGTATGGTAAGTTGTTGAAATATAAAATATAACTTGTAGCAATGAATTTTGAATGAAAAATTATGAATAGAAAATGAGAAATAAGAATGATAATTGATACCAAATTTTTTAATTTAGAAATTACAATGTGGAGAAACTCAATTAAAAGTGGTAGTAGTTTAAATTCCCTTTTTTTCCTCTTTTCACAAATAGTTTTAAAATAGCAAATTATTAGAACAAGTACTACAATAATCTTGGTGTTTGTTCACTTTCAACATCTTTATTTTTCCCTCTACAACCAAATAAACCCCTAACTCTAATTTTCACACTCATATTCTTTCATTTGGATTTGTGCCTCCTATTTTCCATGTTTTGGAAGTGTTCTTTCATGCACTAGAGGACTTTCAAATAACTTATAACTAAAGAGACATCTTAATACTATCATTACAATGTTTGTTCTAATTTTATAGAAAAACATGTCACTTTTAATAGAAAGGAACCACACAAGGTCATTGCATAAATGCCACCCTTTCTTAATTGGTAATTTCTTCACATTATAAGAAATACTCTTTTATTAGTCATTATGTTTATTTTTATCCATCTGATCTCTAGTTGGGTGATGGAGAGTTATTTTTTTCCATTATCCTTATGGATCATACATCCTATCTATGAGGTTTTTGTTTCAAAAAAATCTTAGTGGTTGAGGTGTGGGAAAAATTATCCAACTTTCTCCTCAACCATTTTTATTTCCTTGGTGTCTTCCTCTTGAGGTTGACTTTCTAAGACTCATAAGGTCCTCTTATATTATCTTTTATTTTTTTATTCAATGATTTATCCTTCTTTAACTCCCCTTGTGCATCCAATAAAAACTATTCTATAGAGAGTAAAAATTGTCCTTCCTCTTCTTCATCCAACATGGATAGCTCATAGATATATATTATTACAATTTACTATTCAGTGCAACCATATGAATTAGGAAAATATTTTTTTGAAATAATAATCTCCAACATGCTCCAAGATGGAAAATGTCCCTCTACCTTAGTTATTTGAGATTCTTATCTTACCCTTCAAGAATCTCTTTCCTCAAATATAGTTGTGCATTTTGTCTTCTATTTCAAGAGAATGTGCTCCTTTTAGTGTTGATCATATTTAATCATGTACTTGGATTGATACTTACCTAATTGTTCTTTCACCTTGAGATGGATTTTTATAATCCTTTTAGTTAATCTTATTATTCATGTCACCTTTGAGTCTAATTATTCTCCTTATCTTTACTCTCCCATTACAACATCAAGTGGGTTAGTAGGAAAATAACTAAAATATGTTTCAAATGGTGATTTGTTAGTGAATGCGTAAAATACCCTATTGTATGAGTATTGAATATATTCCAAAGACTCATTACAATTACTTAGATACTTTTTTTAATAACCACTTATTAGTTGTACCAAAGTCTTATTGATAACCTCTATTTTATAAATGGTTTACGAATGAAAATTTGTACCTATTTTAGGTTAGGTGTATAGAGCACTTTATTATTTATCAGTCTAACTTATATGTATACTTTAAAAGGTGTTGTGTAATATGTATGTGAACCACACATATATTTTAAGTTGAGTTTATATATATGTAAATGCCTCTAATTGTGAAGAGTAATAGAAGGTAGATTTAAGAATTGAGACAAGAGAACATATAAAGTCCTAAGATTATTTGAGAAATATTTGCATAAAACATTAAAATTAACTATTAAATTAATTTCCCATAATAATCATAATAAGTATCCCATTAGGAAGCCTTGAAGATCGGTGAGAAATAAATTTCCTCTTAATAAGGATGTGAATGATCCTGTCAAAACCACCATTGGTAATGCGCTGATCTCTAAGGATGGAAATGTTAGCCCTGACACGAAGAGAATTGAAGAGGTTGTTGAGAGTTTAAAACTATTGAAATCCTAGGAAGCTTGAAACAATAATAGAGATGAAGAGAGTGGGAAGAATAAAAGAAAAGTTGGGGAAGTTTGGGAAATGTCTACTGCTGGCAAGGAATAGGACAAATTTAAAGAACCATGGGAGGAGATCAATTTACATAGAGCCTTCTTCAGATGGTTTCTCAAGGAACGAAACCTGATCAAAGATTCCATCAAGAATTGTACTTGGGAGAAAGAAGTGACTAGAGACAAAGAAGAATTTTAGGAGATGGCTATGCAGGTGAGAAGATTTGATGAATGATTCAATAGGTTGAAAGAGGAGAATATCTCTCTCAATAAGAATATTGATGCTCTTATTTGATATAACAAGGCCATGATAAATAATTATCTCTCTATTATGGGGGTTCTCTTATAAATCATTAAAAAGAATCTAGAGGGTGAGGGCTCGAGCAAGAAGTCCAAGAAGGTTAAAGATACTACCAAGGAGAAAGACCAAAAGTTAAACTACATGGAACAAACTTTGAAGGAAATGTTGGATAATTGGAACAAAGCCCTTAGAGGGCAGAAAATTTAGAGCTCCATCCTTTTGAGGTGTTGATTTACTATTGGGCATCATTATTCTTGTTTTGATGTTGTTGTGATGTTACCGTGATCCCACCATTTGTTAGCTTTTTATTCTTTTTTATAGACTTGTTAAATTTTCTTGTTCTTGAGAAGTTTACAACTCTTTTATAAAATGATAGAGTCTATTTCAAAAAAGTTCACTTTACTCATAATTAAAAAAAACTATTGAATTAACAAATCATGAACGTAAAGTAATTTAAAAAAGGAAACTACTTGTTAGAATTGAAAAGAATCTTCCAAATTATATACTAAGTACTGCTCTAAAATCAACTATATAAAAACCTAAACCATAGACTTAACTATAATCATACATACATGCTTGCTAAAATAAAATCATACATATTCATAGAAGTAAAATTATAAATCAAAATATACGAATATTCATACAAGAGAAATAAACCTAAAATAGTTGGAGAGGAGTTGTTCCATAGTCAATCCTCATGAGCAACCCCTTTCCCAATAGGACTGATGCACAATTCCCCTCTTAGCTTAAACATTACATAGTAAATCAACTCTTATTTATAAATGAATCGATTGCATAGATTTGTATCAATAAATTAACTCTCTCTTTTCTATGTTTTAATTCCCTAATGTTATGAATCTCTTACAAACTACACCTTAACTTAAAACATTAAGAAAAAAGCAACTCTTATTTATAAATGAATTGATTGCATAGATTTGTATCAATATATCAACTCTCTCTTTTCTATGTTTTAATTCCATAATGTTATGACTCTATTACAAGTTAGGCATTAGGTTTATATAAGTGTGAACTCAACTCTTCATTATGGTCTAACTATTTTTAAGTGTTTAGTACACAATGAAAAATTACATTATGATAAAATTAAGGAATAAAATAGATCTAGGGAGAGTAGAGTGCCAACTAGATATAGCCACCCTCTATTTATATATAGTCTTATCAGTTGAGTTCCCATAATATAACTAGAACTAGATATATAGCCAACTAGATCTCTTTTGTTGATCGAGTGTCCTCCCCTAATATAGATAGAGGGAGGGCGGGAGTGGGCAAGCATAGCTATAACTACATACCTAGTATAGTGTTAAACAATAATTAGATATATCTTATGACTAAAAAAAAGATCAATCAAAATAATAAAATGATTAAATCATGTAAGTGCAATGAAAATACAAAGAAGACTAGAATATAATACACTTGGTTGTTATTCTATATTTTTGACATTAAATCTGGGCTCTGTGGTTGACCATTTTGCTCTATGTGAAATCAAACTCTTGATTATCTCTAGGACAACATTGACACTATGTAAAATACTTACAAGACAAAATTGATAGGTTGCCAAATCTATACTCCTTGTTTCCACTAAACTTATACCTTGTCACTGAATGTGTTATTTGATTTGTTTCTAGTTCTACAATTTTATAGGTGGTGCATAGTTTGATGCAAAGTAGGGTTGTGTAATTTTTATGTGGAATTGGTGAAAAGAATTTGGTGTTTTATCTTCTCTTTGCTCCTTACCCTATCAATCAAAATTAGAAATATATTTTTTTTGTGTAAGGTTAGTTGACTCGAGCTACCACTTGAGGAATTGTGACTACATATCTCACACACTCAAAATCAAAGTCAATGTTGTCACTTGTACATCTATGAGTTAAGTGTAAATGAGAGAAAGGCTTCACATTATCTCCCTAATAAATCCAATACAACTACATGAAAAATTGTTTAAAACAATCTTTTAGTATAAGACAATGATGGCACAAGACTTGAAGTGATATAGATTCTTTGAGGACTTAATGTGTAGGCACTGTCACAAGTGTAATATTTGTTTTGATTAATATGTAGCTCAAACTTAATAAAGGTTCTTCAGTCGATTATCACTTGAAAATCCCCTGGTTAATGACTATGGATGAACTTTATATATAGGGATCTTTAGGACAAGATATGCTAAGGACAATAATGGAAAAATATGCTAAGCATAATTAAAGGTGTAGGAAATTAGGCCAAGTTAGAAGGCCCACAAAAGGTAGGGGATGAAATCAACAAGACACCAATTTTATACATGATAGAGTCAATAGGTTGTAGACTTTGTACCAGTCAAAACAAATGCTTAGAATGGAGATGAAGCTAATTAGAAAGTAGATAACTAGAATCTAAAATTTGATAACATATGAATCTAAGAATATTTAGATGGAACAAGGCTAGGGATATCATAATTTAAGTTAAAATATATTTGAAAATAGCCAAATATATACAAGTGGACCAAGTGTGCTAAAACACAAAATACTAAATGAAAAAATGGTCTTATACTAAAATTTAGTATCTACATAATGCCCATATTTTTATATATTACAATTCATCAATCATGTGACCCAACTATTATAAAAATATGTATTGGCTCCCTCTCTTTCATCAACTTGAAATTATAAAGGCTCCGAAACCTTTGCATACATCATTTGTTGCTTCTAAGACAACTCCCCTTCATCTTACCTATGAAATCTTGCTCTTACACATATGTATCCATTGTGTCAACTCAGATGGTTTTTTTCAGTCTCTATCAAACAAAGTCTTCTCCCACCATCCCCATTGCAGTGGATACTCTTCCCAATTTGTGCCAGTCTTCTAAAACCTACAAATCGTGGCTAGAACTGCATATGGGTCTTCTTTTTCTTCCTTGAAAGTTTATGCTCTATTTCTTCTATCTAAGCTCTCTCACTACTATGCATATGGACAAAATAGCACTTTTGTCCAATGCAAATATTTTGCCTTCTAGGCTCGATAGTCTCTCCATATTTCAAAGAACTAAAAAACACTCTTTAAAAGAACTAAAAAACACTCTTTAAAAGTCCAAACTCCCACTTAGTTCTCAGTTTTAATCCTTTACCAGGTACATTGAATGTTGGGGTGGGTTAGTGACTTTCAAAAAGTAGTCAAATCACAAAACTTGCCAATGTGACAAAATAAAAGCTGAGTCAAATGTGGATTATCTTGGTCCTGAGATGCTCTGATAACTCAACTTTCCTTTCTTCGTATGACCAAAGAAAATTTACACAGAGTACACAATACAACAAATAGAACAATCACCATGCATGTTGTTTGCTCACTCAACTTACTCTCAACACCTTTATTTCCCAATCTACAACCAAATAACCATTGGTTTTGAGCTAAGCAACGATATACCTTCATTTAGATTTGTGCATCCTATTTATCATGTTCTGGGAGTGTCCTTTCGTGCAGTAAAGGACTAAAAAAAACTCATAACTGAAGAGAGAATGTAATTCCTCTTACATTTTTTGTTCAGTTTCAATGGGTAGAACCGCCACTTTTAAAAGGACGGAACTGAGAAGGTAGTTGTGTAAACACCACTTTATCTTAACCAATGAGTTCATCTTAGCCCTATTCCAAATATGTTCTAAATAGGATTTAAAAATGAATGATGGAGAGATTTTGTTTTCTACGAACCTTACGAATCAGATTATGCTTTTCTGTCCACTTTCAATCAAATTGTGTTTTTCTACCTACTTTCAATCAAATAAAACCAAAAAGACAATTTTACAAACACCACCTTATCTTATTCAATGAATTCATCTCAACCCAATTCCAAATAGTAGCTAAAATAAAATTTTAAAATTGAATGATGGAGAGATTTTGTTTTCCACAATCCTTACGGATCAGATTGTGCTTTTGATTTATTTTCATAAAATCTTAATAAGGTATGTCATGTGGTTAGCGTGTCATTTTTTTGGGAGCGAATCTCCTTTCTTGTAATCTCTGAGACACCCCAGCCAAGGGAAATATCTTCCGAGGAGTAGTTATCGATATCCGATCATCTCCAAAAATGTAATGGCATTATATTCTTGACATTATTTTGGAGAACAGAATGGTCAAAAGGGATGTGAGGATACAATTGTGCGTCGCTGTATATGACCGATCAACAGTGGAAGCGGTCGATTTATTGCCAGCTGTGAGATTATGCTTAAATCAAATCGTTGTATGTCCAACCGCATCAGTTCACCATTCTCACCTAAAGATTTTAGCTATCGATTCATTTGAAATCTTAACGTCTCTTGACCAACGTGGATTGATGGATGTAATTCATTCTTGGGATTCCTTTTGATGATAACTTGTCGAGCGTGCTCCATTTTCAGGATTTTCCTGAAAATTACTGTGGTCCACACTTGGGTTTGGTCAAATATTGAAGGAATTACGAGAGTGCCTGAAAGTCGTAACAAATTATTTTATGGTTATTGGTGCATTTCCTTACTTTGCGTCGTGTCCTCGTTTCTTCTCTTTCAAGAATGTTTACATTTATTATTACATTATTTTAGATATTTTATATCATTGAGAGGTTTAAAAATATCAAAGAAACTTTTATTATCTGGCGTAATATAGGTCTTAAAATATATTGTTTAGTTTAGCGTTTCAACAAGTGTTTAAAGAAGAAGTATAATTTTTTAGTGATTATAGCAAAGCTTCAAAAAAGTGAGTGATGTTTTTGGAGTTCTAGGTTTGAAAAACAAAATTGTCAGTTTTTTTCCTATACTTGACATTTACTCGAACCATACTCTCTATAGTTTTTGTAATAAGAAACAAAACTTGATGGATTGGGTAAGGTCTTATGATTGCTACAAGTTGTCAAGGTTATCATTATCTTGTCACAAAAACTTAATTTATATTGTTATATTTCGACGACTTTCTCCGGTTTATTATAAATCAATATATTTTTATAAACCTTCTTTTCATCACTTATTGCTCTAGTTTTGAAAAATTAATTAGGGCTAATTTACTGTTCTATATCTATTTATGCCTAGTTAAAAGTTTATGGATATATGTGTTGCATTTCTATTGAAATCCATTTGTTCATATTATATTTTTATAAATCTGATCTCTTTTACACAACTTCTAGGGTTAAATCTTTTTTCATTTGTGGTAGATCTAAATTTCTTAAGGTATATACAATTTTTCTAGTGCTTATTCCATTACATTCTTTTGAATTTGTTAGACCAACTTTTTTTTGTGTGTTATTCCAAACCTTGGATTATTTTTCATGCATATATTTCAAACCATAAGGATTTTTCATGGTATGTGTACTCAATGCTTCACCACCTCTTATGTCAACAAAATTTATTAGACCTAAGAATCCAAAGAGGAAGGATGCTAGGATTATTCATGTTCGTATTGATTTCATTGAAATTTCTTTAGTTAATTATATTATTTTCTTGAGAAAGGAAATGGAAATTGGAAATGTAGCTAGTGTTGCTCCAACAATTCTTTTTGCTATTGAAAATGTTAATGATATACCTATGAATGAAAATGGTTTGAATGGATCTCAAAATTAGTAATACATGTGGAATATATCACAATCACTAAGCTTTCTTAGATGAATAAGATATGGCTTAAAATATTGCACAATTTAAGAAACAACTTATGGGAAACCTTAATGAGATAGTTAGATTCATGAATGTGTTGAAATAAGTTACAAGTAAAAAACTAAATCAAGAGGCTTGAGATAAGGTTAAGATTCAAGAAATATCATAAAAATTACACAATGGATACATAAGTGCTCATAATGTGGATCAAGTTCTTTCTTCATGTAGTGAATTTCCACCTTTATCTAGCCATGGAGTTATCTCTCAAATTTATTTTGAACTTAATCATTCTTATGTTTCTATTGCCTTTAATATCTCTAATGCTTCTACTTCTTCTCAAAATGCTATGTGTGATTTTACAATTATTCATTCTTTTCAACACGTATCTACTTCTTCTTAATTTCATTATAATTCCCAATATGTTTATCAAATTCTTCTTGTTCAACCATATTTTGCTTATAATGCTTCTTAAGTTACTTCACATTTTTATAATCCTTATCATTTGTAGAATTATCCTATTCCAACCTATTATACCTCCACTTCTATTCTAAATCTCTAAATGACTACTATTATGCATACATTGTGTGACTTACAAAATTAGATTAAGGCTCTTTCCCAAGAGTCTCAAAAACATAAAAACTATGGTCACTTGCAATGAAATTGTTCTCAATCCCTTAGCTTATGAAATACTTTCATATCCATTTACAATAATATTTGTGGCTCTAAAGTTTCAATTGTTTAATGGAAAAGGAGACCTTTCTCATTATACTATAGATTTACATGCCTCTTTTTTAAAGTTTTCCTGTAATGGTAAATTTAAAAGTAATATATATATTTAAAGAGCTTGAAGGATTATGTACTTGATTGGTTATATTCCTTACATGTGCACAAATAACTCAAATTGAAAAAGGATCAAATGAGCCTTTTAGTGAGTATGTGCTTAGATTTGAATACTATGGTTACCAAGATGACTCATAAACTACGAGATAGTAAACTTCAATTTGTTTTTCATAGTTTGCTTCCAATTATTAAGGATAAAATAGTTTTTAACACTTACCATTCTTTTTATGATATTTTACACAAAGTGAGACTCTGAGATTTAACACACATGTATAAGTATATATCGCTCAATGTGAATTATCAAATATTAAGTGTACTTGTTCAATTGAAATTCATATAATAATAAGATGGTATTGAATATTTGTAAGTTATTGAATTAGTGTAGTTAGTTGTTCAAACATACTCACTTATGAGCCATCGTTTATTTTTCCTTATATGATTTCTAGTTGGATGATGGAGATATTTTTTTCTCATGATTCTTATGGATCAGAGCTCATTTTCTATGAGGTTTTTGGTTCCAAAAAAACTTAGTAGTTGAGAAGGTATTGGAAGAATTATCCCACTTTTTCTTGGGCCATTTTTATTGTCTTAGTGTCTTCTTATTGAGGTTGACTTACTAAGACGCATAAGGTCCTCTTATATTATATTATGATTATTTTTGCAATGCTACATCTTCCTCCAATTTTCCTTATGCATCCAAGAAAAACTATTCTATAGAAAATAACAATTTTCCTTCCTCTTCTTCATCCAACATGGATAGCTCATTGATGTATATTATTATAATTTACTATTGAGTATAATTACATGAATAGGGGAAAGAAAAATTGAAATAATTTTTTATAACATGATCCAAGATGGTGAATATCCCTATAACTTATATATTTGAGATTCTTATCCAACCCTTCAAGGCACTCTTTTCTCAAATATAGTTGTGATGTTTGTCTCCTATTTCAAGAGCATGTGTTCCCTTTGATGTTGATAATGTTTAACCTTGTACTTGGAGGATTGAGACTTGCTCAGTTGTCCTTTCACCTTGACATGGATTTTATGCTCTCAATAAATATTATTACTCATGTCACCTTTAAGTATAATTATTATCCTTATCTTTACTCTAGCATTATAACATCAAGTGGGTTAGTGGGAAAATAAACAAGACATGTTGCAAAAGGTGATTTGTAAATGAATGCATATACTATCCTATTACATGAGTATTGAATATATGCCAAACAATAATCATAATTATTTAGATTTTTTTTAATGATCCCTTATCTATTGTACCAAAGTCTTATTAATAACATCTATTTTTGAAGCTATTTATGAATGGAAAGTTGTGCTTCTTACAAGTTGGGTGTATAAATCACTTTTTTCTCTATCAATCTAACTTGGATGTATACTTTACAAGGTATCATACACTTTGTATGTGAACCAAAAGTATATTTTAAGTTTATTTTATCTAAACACAAAATTCATCTAATTATGAAGAGTAATATAGGGCATATATAAGAATTGATACAAGAGAATTGATAAAACCCCAAGATTATTTGAGGAAGAATTGCATGAAACATTCAAGTTAAATATTGAATTAAATAATTATGAACTTAAAGTAATTTAATAAAGGAAACTACTTGTTGAAATTTAAAACAAGCTCATACACACTTGCTAAATTGAAATCATACACATTCATTGAATTAAAACTAAACTTAAAAAAATGGTAAGTGCAAAAAGTTGGGGGTCAAAAAGGGGCCTACCCATGGACATGATTTTTCTAAAATTTCAAAAATTTGAACTTCTATAGATAATTTGAGATGACTATACTCAAATATGGTATAAGAACATGAATTGTAGCATTTCGAGTCTAGTTTCCAAAACACTATTTTTTTTTTTAAAGGGTTAAGTATAACTAGGTCAAACATCTAAAATTTGAAGAGGAATTTTTTTTATAAAGAAAATAGAGTAGATAGATGATCGTATGGCCCACCATTTTTTGAGTGTCATTTAATATTGTTTGAAACTCCTTGGTGAATATTTAGATAATATCTTCTAGTTTATGACCTATATATATATATATATTTTTCCATGAATTTATTTTTTTATTAATTTTACAAGTAAATAGATCTTAAAAATTGATAAAAAATGGATAGCTAGCCACATAGCCGCCCTAAGTACATAGAAAAAATGATTTTTTTAAAATGTGTGTAGAATTAGGCCTAGTTTGTGATCATATAATTTGTTTTACACTTGGATCAATGATTTTTTTACATAAACATGAATATGCATGTATATTTACGCAATGTAGTGGCCTAAAGAAGTATAGTTAGAAATCAACATAGTTTGAACCCTTAAAATAATCTAAAAATTATAAAAAAAACATATATTTGGAAAGAGGAGAGCGTGCTCATTGTCATGGTAATATTTTTATGAATTTTATTGTTAAAATCCATAGTGCATTTGGTGATGGAAGTTGAAATTTGTTGTTTTCTATCAAAACTCTTAGACTCAGATATAAATTTATAGGTCCAAGCCTTTGGCTCATAAATCCAAGCCATTTTTGAGCCAAAATAATTATTTTTTGAATTCAAATTTAAATAATGCATACACATTATAATGAATACACATTCCTATTAATTTGCACCCACTTAACTTCGTACATATGTTTTTGTATTTTTGGGTGCAAAACAATATGATTGCATACACATTCTTATTGCTTTGCACCCAAAAACATCTATACAAAGGTAATATTTACTAAAATAAATTTTAATTTTAGTTTTATATTGTTACATTTATATTACTTATACTTTAAATTTATTTTAGTAAATATAAGAAATGGGGCCACTCTACATCTGATAGAGTTGGTTTCACAATTGCACACCTTATGATGTGGAAAATAGTTTTTAAAAATCCAATTTGGTCAGTATCAGGAATTTTTAGGGTCTTAGTATTGAACCTAGGGATTTTAAGGCATGGATTTTATAATTGATGTCCATTTTTGGTAAACATATAGTCATTTTAAAGGTTTTTATGCCTTCCAGACTACTTCTTGGCATTTATAAGGGTCTAGGTTTACCAAAATTGAAGTTTTCAAACCACTTTATTTAAACTTGATCCAAAGTGGTGTGATTAGGGTAACATAGGTCACATTGATGACATTCACAGATCAAACAATGACTTTATGTTAATTTCACTTGCTCATCATCCCTCCATCCCTAATCACTTGCTACTCATCCCTCATCACTGTTAATCACTCTCTCATCATTCCTCATTGTCCCGAATCACTCCCTCATTGACCTTCACTATCCCTAGTCATCTCTAATCACTCCTCCATTGACCTTAACCATCACTCATCATTCTTAATCAGTCTATCCTAATCCCTCACAATCCCTAATCACTCTATCCTCATCGCTTATCATACCTATTAACTTATTCCTCATCCCTCCTCATACCTAATCTCTCCCTCTTCGTCCCTCCTCATCCCTAATCACTCTCTTATTGATCTTCACTATTCTTCATCATCTCTAGTCACTCTTTTATCATCCTTAATCACTCCTTCATTGACCATCACCATCCCTCATCATCACTAATCACTCCCTCCTCATCCCTTATAATCCTTAATCACTCTTTCTTCATTTCTCATCATCTTTAATCACTCCCATTTTGATCCTCACCATCCCTTATCACTATATCATTGACCCTAACTATATACAAGGGAAAATGCACCTGATTTACAAATCAATCCTAGTTTGGATAAGATAAACATGCTTATACTTCTGATTGTTAGTACATTTAGACAATCAAAGTCATGACCAAAATGGATCCACTTGACCTAACCAAGGGGTCCCTTAACTCAATAATATCACTAGAAAGGGTTATAAAGCCTTTAGTCAAGCAAAATGATATGATAACCGTAGCTAGGTCCTATGTTTTTTATTATCACAAAGTAAATACAAAACAAAGTAAAATCTAACATAGTTCTCACCAAAGCTTGTGGCACAAAGTGGGGGTAAAAAACATAAATAATAAATATGCATAGAATATCTATACTTAAGATAATGTATAGGAAATCATAATGCATGGGAGAGAAGCATATAAGCTAACGAATGAAAATATATCTACTTTAACAAATGAGTAACAAAGTTAAAAATGTTTACCTTTGAAGATGAACCCGCTGAGCCTCAATATCTCCCTTGGCCAAGGTGATTCATTAGAGGTTGTTGTGGTATATAAGGATAACAAGGATAAGTCAGCTCTAGGCTACACAAATTCTCTATACATCCAAAAGAATTATCCACAAGACAATATTTGTATCTCCATGTGTAGTATTGAAACCTTAAGCAATGATCCTCAAGTAAAATGGTGGATAAGTAAATGTGCAATATATGATGTTCTTTTTCTTCTCTCTTTAAAATGATGAAAATGATGTGTATATTTAGCTGAATCTAACCCTAAACCCTTCCAAAAGTTTAGCAGATACTTTCAACCTTAAGTGGCCATATATTATTATTTAATAAAAGTGAGTTAAGTTGCAGACTAGGTTGACCAAGGCTAAAAAAGTCTTGTAACATGCAAATATAATTTAAGTACAGGGTCGTCGTAGGCCTACATTGTTTAGTAAATTTCAAAAAGAGTTTTTGGCTTATATAAGGGTTGTGTAAGGTAATAAATTACTTGGAGGAGTATGTAATGAAGGAGGCAAAGTTTAGGGAAGTGTATAAGAGATGTTTGTGTAGATTGCAAGTGGTGGTATAGGGGACAATAATATTTAAAAGTATAAATGGTCTACCCACCCCTTTCCTAGTATACTGTTTAAGGCATGCACTTAGAGATATTAAGACTTGATGGGTTCTTACAAGAGAGAAAGCATCACTAATTGATAAAGTTTTAAAATATTATGTGTATACATATGACCCACTTTAATCTCATCACATGTCACTTAGGTGTAACATGGGATGGTGCCTTAGGAAAAATAACATAACAACACACAATGTTGAAGCTAAATAATTTGAAGTAAGAAGAAAATAAGATAAATGAAAGGATAGAATTGAAAAATACATACCTTTATTTACCTTAGTACTGGAGAGAAAGAATGAAGTGAAATAAATGTGAAGGTGTCTAATGTAAAGAACATTAGGTGAACCTATAGAAATTAATAAAAAATCATTTTTTTTTGAAAAATTTACATGTAATATATGGAAAGATTCTCTATGATGTCAGGATTCTAGAACATCTTGTGGTTCATAAAAAGAGCAAGTAGAAACAAAGTTATGGTCAAAAAATAGAATTTGATTATAAATATATGACAGGTAAATAATTTTAAATAGTAACTATAAATAGGGTGAAAATTAATTCATTTGTTATTTTACTATTATGAGAAAATATTGCTCTAAGAGACCTGATTTGAGCCTAGAGAGAGACCATAGTGAGGAGATGACAACTACAACATGGAGGATTCATAGTGGCCACAACAGGTGCAACACAAGTAAGGGAAGTATTGATTTCAAAATTTTGAGAAATTTTAATTGAAATTAAACTAAATATAGAAAATTGCATGGTAGGCAAAATATAGACACTAAAACTAATCTTAGGGGTTTTTTAGGTAGACTACAGGTAGAATAGGGTATTGGGTAGGAAAAGATCAAACTAATAAACTCCTAAGGCATTTATGGTAAATTGTCAAAAAGTCACTGTCAACTAATAATAGAGTCAGCTCTATCGACTCAGTTTGTAAGGTGATAAAAATTTAGGGGGCGATTGCATAGCAGTGGACCAATGTAGTATCACTGGAGATAGATGAATACATAGTAGCGGGTTGATCTAGTTGGAACCAAGGAAACAGATGACATAATATCCTCTAGCCAATGTAGTTCATACTATGTGGCTGATATATTTTGTTAAATGAGGCTGATTGTGTACCAGAGGGTTGATATAGTATGCTAGAGCTAGAAAAGGGTTGATTCAGTATCAAATAGGTTAACAATGTCTGGAAGAATTGGCTGACTATGTACTATAAGGATGATGCAGTATAACAAGAACATGATAGGTTCAATTTAGTCATAAATAGGCTAATTGTGTAGGAAAAGGGCAAAAATAAGAGAACTAGATCAAACAAGCTGATGAAGTAATTAAATTATAATTTTTGTAAATACTATTTAAGAATGTATTTTATTATTATGACATCAAGATCTAACTTATCTCTGTTGTTTGATATTTTGTAGAGATGATAGAGATTTGGTGCCTGGTAGATACATCTTAGCTAATAGATTTATTTGAAGTGATTATCAGACATGGATAAAGCTTGATTGGCTACCTTGGGTTTTGGAGGTATCATAGAGATGAGATGAATCCTATTGAGTGTTTATCTCATTATCATATTACTAGGATCATGGGAATTATTAACCAACACTTTCTGATGGGAGGTGGAGGGGGCTACTATAGAGGTAGTGATCATCTTAGAGGATGTTTATGCATTGCTTGGACTTCTTATTGATGAGACATTGGTGATTTGTGATACATAGAAGTTGGAAGATGAGAGATGAGCCTTAACCCAATGGGAGACATGCTCAAATAGGATATATCCTAGGTTATGTGTTAGTTTATTTGATGTTTATATTGCTGCCATTTTATATATTCAAAAGGCCATGATAGGACTTGTGACAACATGAGTGTTGTATCACAAGTCAAATAACAAGGTATCACTATATGCAATAACCTTGTATGAATATATTTTATTTAGGGAGCTTATATGATCTTGGTTCTATCATTTGGATCTAGTTTTTGTATGCCATGTATGGGATGCTGACCTATGGGTAGAAGATGATGGGCCCTATCATGCTACTAAATGCATATATCTATGAGAGATTTATTATGTATCATTCGAATGAGTTTCCCCATGCAATCAATGATAGGTTACCTTAGGTTATTTGATGGAGGTAGGGCCATGTAGAATGGGCCATGCCCCATGTTATAACTTTATAGACTGTCACATAAGGGTAGATTGTATGGTAGCCATATACTCACATAGCTACTATATGGTTGAGTTGGACCACTATTGTTATATATTTGGCATGTGTGTAGACCACATGCCACTACGCTCCATGGGTGGAGCCTCATCTAGTGGCTCATGTACTTGGGTAGTTGTGACTTCCACATCTAGTAACCCCTTTAGTAGTGCCTATTTATTAATCATGACATGCTAGAAAACTAAGAGGGAGAGGAGGTGCGGGGGTATCTATCGAGGTACCTATGATTAGGCCTCAATGAGATAGACCATGGGTTGGTCAGGCACGATAACAAGAAGCAATGATGCCTAGAGGAGATGATCCCATAGATGTGGATGTAGGAGATGTGGGAGCATAAAAAAGATGACAATAACTACCATGAGCTCACCAGAGATGAAGACACCATCGATGTAAGGAGACACATGCATTAGCTATTACATAGGGGGATCCTATAGTGATAGGAAGACATAGTTAGTATATAGAGTGGCCACTAAAGAAGGGACCATGATGGTCTTGGGTGGTGACTCCTATTATGGTGTAAAGGCAACAGATGGAGTAGGTACTTGATAGACGAGCAGATGGTGAGACTAGGGTTTATGAGATTGACACTAGTGAGAAATGTTTTGATTTGATTTGAAGTTTTTGATACATAACACTAGTTAAATTACTATTTATGATAGATAGATGATTATATATATATATATATATATATATATATATATATATATATATATATATATATATATATATATGATCTGATGTATAGGTGGTTTTCAGTTTTTTAGATATTGATACTACAAAGGAGATCAAATGGGGAGCCTTGATTATGGCTACACATCATGATATTTTGGATGGGGTGATGTCATCATATAAATCTATCATTTTAGTTGATCATATGGTTTTATTTTCTTTAGATCACACAAGCTAATTTAGACTAGTACAAGAGACCACATGATAACTACATACATGAGGTGATGGTTTATAGCCATCGATAGGGGTAGGAGCTAGGGAGGCTCAAGTCTGACAGGCCTCAACATAGGAATGAGTTACACACATGGTGACTATTTTTCAACTTGGATAGGTACAGGTCTAGGTGGCCAACCTATAAGGTCAGGTTGCTGAATTGAGATCCTGGGCTGCCTCTTTATAATGTACTATTTAGAGGGTTAAGTCATAGGCAACGATGGGTAACATGGCTAGGCCATAGGATAGACATGATGGATCACAAAATTAGAGATGTAGCTATTGTATTTTATACTTATATTGTATAAAACACATGATATATATATATATAGAAATTGACATTTCATTGGTCTTATGAGTCATACTTGGATTTGTATGTGGATGCATGGATATATTTCCTTCCCAGCACATGAATTTTACTTTTGTTGTATAATCTATGGGAAACATGTGATGTATGTTTTATTTTCTAATATTATGTGATACACATGTATGGTTAAAAATAAAAGGCAAAAATGATTTGAAAAAGTATAATTAATCAAAACAAATGTAATACACATTATATCATGATGGGAAATGTGTAAAAATAAAAGATGAATAAGTATGATAAACCAAAGTGGTAAAGTAAATGGTAATAAATGTTTTCAAACCATGTAAATATTTGTACCAAATTAAAAAAAATGAAAATCACACTATATCACATTAATAAGTATGAAAATTTGAAATAAAATGGAAGACACATGAAAACCAATGGTATAAAAAACAAACAAACAATAAAGTTAATTAGTCATACTAAATAAAGCTGGGAAGTATGAAAAGAAAAACAAAATATAAGTGGAAATCAAATTAATCATACTAATTCAAGATGGGTAGTAAGGAAAATTTAATAAAGTGGTTGTAAACATACACACAATCAAAAAATAAGAAGATAAAAGTGAAGTGCTTATGAAGTAAGCATAAAGCATACTAAATCAAGACGGGAAGTATGTCAATGATGTGTAAATCATAATATAACACTTGAATTATCTCAAATTTGATGTATGTAATATCATTGTGACTTGGTTATAATATGAACTAGTTATTGGAATATTTTGTGAGGAGGGCCTAGTCTTACCCATGGTCTTACACTATAACTCACAAAGGGAACACCAATGAGGTGGAATAAACTATGGGAATGATTTAAAATATGTTTTGAATGTGGTAATTTGTGAGGAGGGTCTGGTCCTATCCATGGTCTTACACTGTAATTCACAAGGGGAAAATAATGAGTTGAATACTAGTAAGGAAATATTTTATTATGATAATTTGTGAGGAGATCTTAGTCCTATCTATGGTCTTACACTATAACTCATAAATGGAAACCCTAGAGGGAATGATCAGTTAAAAAATCAATATTACTCAATGGGAATTAATAGGATTGTTGTAATGAAAAAGGGAATTTAAAAAGCATGACATAGGTGCCTATGTGAAGACCTTAGGAAACATGAGGCATACTAGGTATAAAAGAGAGACACTAAGAGTTTAATGACCATCAAAATACAAAGGATACTTATTCACAATAAGTAAAAAGCTACACAGGAAAATATATTAGATACTAAGATCAAATCATGAAGGTTATATGAATAAGAAAAGGAAAATGGACCTACCTTACCACAACATGTTCCCCATTCCTCAATACCTCTTATAGAGATACCAACCTATTGAAAAGATTGGGTACTTGTGTGAGAAAGTAGGTAACACTTGATAGATTTAACAAAAAAAAATTCTCTTATCCCAATCTACTAGTCTATCATACCCCAATGTAAATCGACTCTATCTTGAGGCCAACTATGGAGTTTGTGCTTTGATTAGGAGTAGGAGATGTGATATGAATCATGTATTTTGGTGTGATTAGAATTTGGAATTTATATGTTGTCTTTTTGAATCATTTCCTTTTGTTTAAATGATTTGACTTTTAACTTATTTTTTTAAATTTTTATGGTTTTTATGATTCCTCCTCCATATGGATTTGGAATAACCAACATAAGTGTTAGAAGTGATACACATGAATGAGATTTAAAATTTGATTTAAATGAGGATAAGTATCTAAATATATGACTAACTAAACACTTAGGATTACCTATGAACCAATATGTAATCTCAAGTTTCAACCATATGTATGCTTAGTATGTGAAAGGAAAATGAAGGAATAAATAAGATCCAAAGTAGATTGGTATATGGTAGTAGTATAATGAGAATTCTTGTTTGCTAATTGATCATATGGTAGAGATAGAATACTAAGGGAATAAATTTTTTATAACCAAGTCACAATCATACATATCTAATTTTTAAGAGAGATAAGATAACAAACAAGCATTGTAAAAGAAAAAGAATCCATGAAAGAAGTGAAATATAAACATAAGTGTGCATTCATGAAAAGAATGATAAGAATCCATAAGAAAGGAAAAAATAAATGAAATCATATAAAACACATAAAACATGATATAATGATACATGTAAAATAGATAAGTGAAACTAAATGTGATACATAGTCAAGTATATAAGATATATACAAATGGATCACAAATACAATCCAAATCATAATATTTAACAATCTGAAAGAACAACATGCTGTCTTCATAAATATTAATAAATTTGACCAAAAATACTATCCATGACATTCGAAACATATCTATGAAGCTAAATTTTGATGATAGCTAGAGTCTCATCAATCTTCACAAAAATTTATGCAAAGACTTCCTTCTATATCTCCTTAACTTAAAATGTAGGTGTAGCTAATGAATAGTAATGCTCATGAGGGATATCATGCATAAAATACTCAAGGATAGGAGTGGATGTCTAAATGGGAATACTATCTATAGGGAGATAAGGAGGTGAAACCTATGGAGAAGGACAATCCTTCTTGTGTGTGTGACCTATGGAAGGAGGAATGACTGATGCAGGTGTCTACTATGGGAAGTCATGAAGGTGATTTTAGAGAATGAAATATAAATTATTATGATGTTTATAACACTAGTTTCAAATAAAATATACTTCCTTGTATTTAAGGATATACTATAGTAATAGCTTCAGAGGAGGCATTGCTTTATCTTTTGGCTGAGTGGTAGCTAGATGCAATGTGTTGATATATTACCTAAGTTTCTAGAAATGAGTGGAAGAGTGGTTACCTATATCATGAAAGCAAGAAATATGTTTTTTATTAAGATTTGGGGGCCTAATAGCTAAAGAGGTGGAAGGAGAAGCCATAGGCAGCTGATATAACTAGCAATTTTTGGTTTAATGACCAGTAACTTTGTGGATATCACAATAAGGTTGATTTTCCCATTAGGCAAGCATGGGATAAAACTATGGTAAATGAAGAAGGACATTGCAAAAGAAAGGTAGGGATAGAAAATAAATTATATTAGGCTCATTTGAAGGTGAGGCTAATCATGCAACATGTTTAAGAATAATAGCTAGCATCTCTGGAGGAAGAAAACTATAAGGATCTTGGTATCTAGAAAATTGATAAGGGCCTATCATGACATGATCCATGAACATACTCTTGAGAGGATTTGTTTTAATTATAGGTTTATCATGTGAGTTCTCTATCTCTACCCTATGATGAATAGTAATAAGACTAGTATTAGGTACTATAAAGGAAGGAATGATAAAATATGAATGAAAAGCTTGACATAAAGAAGATAAATATCAAAGAATTTTGACATTCTTAGCTTGGATTAATCTAGCTAAAAATGGTTCATCTAAAGCATCACCATTATCATAGTTAGGTGTATGCAAGTTAGTACATGCAGTAATAAATTTGTCATCAGAGGACACATGATGGATAAAATGTCTAGTCCTAGTAAATATAATAGATATATCATCGATAAGTGGTTGATAGGATCATGGTTTCAAAGAAGGAGGAAGTTGGGTGATAATATGAGGGGATAGATCAAAGGTTTTGATCTTGATGCTTATCTCACTGGTTCATCATCATTAGAGTATAATAGATTAGGTGGAATCTTCCTAATTAATTTGGGGTGATGATGATAACCTCAAGTGGAATTGATAGGATAGTTGAAGAGTTGGGATTCCCTAAATGAGATACTAGGCAAAGGTTCAAGGGTAGAAATTTTAAAGACACCACATTTGTGAAATTGTTCAAAATTTCAAGGGTTCATGTCTCTTTGAATATTGTAAATAGCTCCATTATGGGGGAATTTGATGCATATGCATGTGGATGAGGTGACTGCTATCACACAATGAGACCAAGGTCAATCAAGTAAGATGTTTTAAGAAAGTATAAAGTTAAATATCATAAATTTCACATAGATAGTGACATGAGGAATGGTAATGGGAATCAAAACACAACCTAAGGGAGGAATTTTCCTTCTATCATATCCTTAACATGGGATAAATGTATATTTGAGGTTACATTTTGAATATCTAAGTGTCTTAATGAAATCAAGGGAGGCGACACAAGTACCTAAACCTTTCTCAATGAAGGCACGCTTAACTTGGATACCACCGATTTGGATACTAGTGAATAGTAGAGGATCATCCACATAAAGTAGTATCTCTTCAAGAATCATGGAAGTGATAATAAAGTGTTTAATATTTCATCATGTATGGACATATCTTCACATTATTGAAGTATACTATTTATAGATCTTGATAAGGTAGCTTCACATTCTACCAGAGGAAGATGAGGGATGTTTATTTCAAAAAACAATTGCATTAAATGGTTTCAATGATGGGGAAAAGTTAACATTAATTATAAAAAAAGTATTTGAGATGGGCAATGAGAAACTTATGCAAGGGAATCCCATTCATCATAACCCATGAGAGGATTTATAGATATATGTGCATAATATTACAAGAACTCCTAGGAAGGAAGGTTGGAAGTGCAATTGAATTTGTACTGATAGGGTATAGTTGCTTTGGGTTTATTAAAAATGGGTTGATGTAATTTAGGTGATGTGATGGTTATTTGAGGCATTTATTGTGGTTGGGTAGAATAAATACTATTGAAAATTTGGGGGATGTTGTCTTATTGTGTAGATGTTGGGGGAAGAGTAGAGATGGTATGAGAGGTATAATCAAGTTGTGTTGTTGAGAGTGGTGCTTGAATGGTTATAAGTTCCTCTTTCCCTAATTCAATTAGATGTGATGGGGAAGTTTCCCAAATGACATGAAATGGTTGAGAGGTGTGATGCATAGGTATTGGATTTGAGTCAATAAAAGAAACTACTCATCTCATGTTAGTCATATTAACCACATTAGAGTGGTCTATAAGAATTTTGATATTGGTTGTAGAGGGATTAGGCTTGTCTATGTTATCTTGATGGTTGGGAATAGGATCTTTGTATATATCAATATGAGTATTAGCTTGGTTTAAATCTTGGTATTTATTTTTCATTTAATGGGATTTTGAAGCTATGTCATATGCTTATTGATGCTTTTGAATAAGGGTTTTATGATCTAAGTTTGTACCAATAAGAAAATTCATAACAAGATTTCATCTACAAGTGTCATGAGAGTGGCCATAACTTGCATGAAACCAACAAAATTTGTTTGGTTCATACCATGCTTTCATAGGATGAGTGGGGTCAAGATATCATGGTATAAGTCTTGGAAGACATTTTTAAAGCTCTGCTAGGGATAATGGTTTGTGCACATTATTGTGGTTGGGTTGATAAAATGTAGGAGTAGGAGTGTTGTTTGTAGGAGGAACATACTCCATAGCGTTGTTTGGAGAAATTGATTAAAAATTATGAATATAGTTATAGGTTTCAGTAACACCATCATTAGTTAAATGATATATTTTGTTTTTAATGAACATACGAGTGCTTGTTGTAGGTTGAAATGGTTCTAATTGATGCATGATGAAGTATTATCATTTAGCTTGATCGAGGACTTCTTCTAAGGTTCTTGGAGATAGAGTCCCAAATTGATATTATAATTTGGGGTATAGAGCATTAATGATTAGGTGGAACAGGTTGTCATCTAACATATTATGCTAACATTTGTTAGATAAGTTATTCTATAGTTTGATGAAGGCTTGTGTGATTTCAGTTTCAAGTTATTTGCAATTTATAAAGTGGGATAAGTTGGTCTCGAGAAGATCACTAGTTTGAAATTATTATATTAGTGAGTTAACCAAGTCTTTGAGGCTAGTAATAGAATGAATTTTTAAGTGATTGTACCAATCTAAAGCATCTCCTAGTGTTTTAGCTAATAGTTTAGTAGTGGAAAAGGTGTTAAGTTTGACCCAATATATATAAAGGTTACCAAATGTTTTTAAATATAATGTGGGATCAATGGATCCATTATAGGTGATGGTGGGTGTGATACCTCCTATTTCAATATTAGCAATTTGAGGTACTAGAGGTTAATTTTTTAAATGTTTGATTGTTTTATTCATGAGGGGTGGTTGTGGGATAAGGTTACCATGAGATTACCTAGGGGGTGATGGGTATTAGTATATTGCACTCCGTATGAAACCTGTTGATGTTGGTTTTGAATATGAATGAGATGGTTTTGCATCTGCATCATCTAATTTGCATTGTTAGTTTGAAAGTTATGCATTTTATTGAGTGTTTGTAATAGGAGTTGGTTATTTTGGGAGGCATTTTGACTAGTGTGCACAACATGTGATGCATTGGTATTAGTATTAATATCTTGAGTTGCACTATAAGTAGGATCATGCACTGCAATAGTGGCATGAGTAGCATTAGTATCAAAAGAAGAACTAGTGGCATGAGAAGGATTGATTACAAAAGAATCTCTAATGGCATGAGAAGCATTGGTAGTAAAAGATGCAATGGTAGCTGGTTAAGGGGATGTGTCTTTTCAAGAGGCCCACTAGAAGTTGAACCTACCATGTTAGTATAAATACGTGTCATGGAGGTTAAAGAAGTCATAAAATAAGATGTCATGGTGTATGAAGGATACATAGTAGAAGGAAAATGTTGAGATGCAAATAAAGTGGATCCCTCAAATCCATGAGATTAAGTAGGGGATGGTGAAGAAGGTTCTTTTATATGAGGATCTATCATGAGATTATAAATGGTTGAAGGGACTTTTCTTCTATGTTGAGGGAATTCATTGATGAAAAATATCATTTAAGTTGTGTAATCTAAATCATACTCATCTTTTAGTGAGAACAGAGGATTGAAAACTAAGGATGAATGAGGAGTCCCATAATTGGTAGTGCGAGTAGAAACATGGACATTGCTTTCATCCATGGTGGGTGCCACAAGCTGTGTCTTGAAAAACCTATTAGTATTTGTAAACCTCATCATGTTTGTTTGATTTAACTTTATATTATCCTTAAATAGGAAATTCATGATGAAGAAAAGATGTTACAAAATTGATGGAAAAGAAGATCAATCGGTAAGATATATAATCGAACCAATCAATAGTGTTATGTAAGATATAAAATAGAATAGGGATAAAAGACACAATCATACAGGTTAACTATGTACTTTAGAGGGAGAAATTAAATAGGTTAAAAAAATACATAGTCATATAGGCTGACTATGTACTAAAGGTAAGCAAAACTAACAGTCTATGTCAACAGGGATGACTATGTTCTAAAAATAGGGAATTTTTTTACAAGATAATAGCTAAACAAATATAATGAAGTACACAAGTAATTAGATTTGTGTGTTAGATTGAATTATAACACACAATGTAAACCTTGTACTAATGCTATCTACTACAAGTTTTGCAATACAAAATACAATGATCAAAGATCAAGAAAAAAAACTTGAATGTAAATGTTAAGCTAACTAGTCATTCCTAAATTTATTAATTTATAATAAATTTTAAAATTAATGTGATAGGGAGTTGGCTATAAGAATAACTAGAAATCACTCTGTGGATAGTTTCAAGTATTTTAGGTTGAAAGGGATTTGTAATGGCGATGATACTAGCTTGGTATTATGGCCTACCCCCTTAGTTCATAATCCTATAGTGATAAGGGTGTTAGGTGATTTGCCAATATATACCATCAACCACATATACTTGGATAGAAAACCAAGTCATCTTCCCCCTTGGTGATGAAATCCAAGTAGTTAGGCCTTGGGAAGAAAATGTTTAATGTTTTTTAGTGTTAAGTGATTTGGAAGTGTATGAAAAATAGAAAATAGTGTGACCAAATAAGTAAATTGAAAACCACATAATTAGTCTATGTTTTTTAATCTAAGCATAAAAGCAACTAAAATGAAAAGTTAATTAATTATTAACAAAACAAGTTAATTTTTTTAACTATGAAGAGTACAGAGTTAGTTCACGTGACATTGTATGTAAATAATACATAACATAGTTGATAGGGTTACAATTGTTTGTAGAAGCAAGATATAGAAGAACATAATTGAACAAGTTAACTGAGTCTTCTAGAGAAAAGATAGGCTACAAAACTATGTTGAGTTTTTCAACCCAATGTCCTATAGGGGTGCAATTTTATAGACTACAAACTATTAAAAATATGGCTATAAATGATAGAGAAGGTAAGAATGGACCTTATTAATTTTGAAGATGTTTAGTTTGTAAATTTTATGCTATGTTGCTCAAATCCAGATTTTTATATTCTATAATTTTTTTTGATGGGGTTGATAAAGTATAAAAATTCTATGATGAAAATAATCTATGAATAGAGTCGATTGGTTTGAATAATTATACAAACTTGTATGTTGAAAAATAAAAATATGAATAGAATCAATTGGGTTGATGAAGTCTATAATACTGTGACTAAACAAAGGAACTGTGTCAAGCTGATTGACCCAGTCACCTATATTTTGAGAAGACTTACATGGAGAAAATAGAGTTGATTTAGAGTGACTATGTTTTAAACCTACACACATAATGTTAGATTGTATCGATAAGTTAAATATAGTATCATAAAAATAAAAAAATATAATATGATAATAAAATGAATGCGTGAAAAAAAACCTACAAGGGTTAGATTCATGTTTAGTTCCCCAAAATGTATATAAGGGAAAATTTAACTGATCTATAAATCAATCCTAGCTTAGAGAAGATAAACCATGCTTAAACTTTTGCTTATTGGTATATTTAAACAATCAGGGTCATGACCAAGATAAATATATTAGACTTAAGGGGTCCCATACATCAATAATATCACTAGAGAGGGTTCCAAATCATCTAGTAAATCAACACCATGTGATAACCCTAGCTAGGTCCTATGTTTTCTATATTCACAAAGTAAATACAAAGGAAAGTAAAATCTAACCTAGAGCTCACCAAAGCTTATGACACAAAGTGGGGGTAATAAACATAAAAAGTAAATATGGATAAAAGATCTATACTTAATCCACTATATAGAAAATCTTAATGCATGAGAGAGAAGTATATAAGATAATAAATGCAAATCTATCTACTTTAACAAATATGGAACATAGTTAGGAATACTTACCTTTGAAGATGAACCTATCGAGCCTCAATCTCTCCCTTGGACAATGTGATTCAAAAGAAGTTGTGGTATGTAAAGATAATCAAGATAAGTCATCTCTAGGGTACACAACTTCTCTATGCATCCAACAGATTTCTCCACATGACAAGATCCATATCTTCAAGTGTAGTATTGAAACCCTAATCAATGCTCCTCAAGTATAATGGTGGATAAGTAGATGCATAATATATGATGTTCTTATTCTTCTCTCTCTAAAAAGATGAAATGGATGTGTATATATAAGTGAATCTAACCTTAAACCCTTCAAAAATTTTAAAGGATAGTTTTAGCCCTAAATGACCCTGTATTATTAATTAATAAAATTATGTTAGGTCTTAAACTGGGTTATCCAAATTTGACAAAGTCCCATAATGTGCAAATATAATTCAAGTATAGGGTCGACCTAAGCTAGCATTGTTCAGTAAATGTCAAAAAGTTTTTTTGGCTTAACTAGGGGATGTGTAAGGCAGTGAATTGCTTGGAGGAATGTGTAAGGGAGGAGGTAAATCTTATTGAATTTTATAGTATATGTTTCTAGAGATTACAAGCGGTGATATAGGGGACAATAATCTTGTGAAGCACCAATGGTATGTACACCCCTTTCCTGATGCACCTTTTAAGGCATGCATTTAGACAGATTGAGACTCAATGGGTTCTTGAAAGGAAAAAACATTAATAATTGATAAATTTTGAAAATATTATGTGTATACACTCACCATCCGTCATCATCCCCAATCACTCCCTCATAATTTGATGTAAATAGACCTCTTATAGGTTTACTCATCTAGGTATTTTAGGTTTCCTTTAGGATTTGTATCCTTCTTTTCTTATTTCATGACACATATTTAAATATTTATACTAACATGAGGCCATTTTAATCTGAATTTTGTTACTCATTCAATAAACATGTTTTATTCTTTTGAAGTATGCCACGTTTGCATGACACAACAAACATGATCTTCTCTCAAGGCTTTTAACTTTCTTTTAGTCTTAACCTTTCTTTATATCCTCTTTACTTTATTCAGTCCCCTTTGACTACTATTGTATTATTAACACCTATTTTAACCCACTTTAACTTCTTTACCTTCCTAGTGACAATATCCATCAAAACACTGATCTATGTCCATATCAATGTAATTCTTGTAGACAACATAAAGCTCTATCATATCCAACTTTATTCATTAGGTCTGTCACCTTTTATATAAAATATTTCACTCAAGATTGACTCTTGATGTCCCCAATAGGATTATTTCATTTTATTTGAAACTATCTAAACTAGTACATAATCTTCTTCCATTATTTGTACTTAATCCTCACTAAAATACAACAAAACAAGCTTTCTATCCCTCTCACTTAGGTTTACTCTATTATTTAAGGGGTTATGGATCCAAAATCATATTAAATGTCATAAAAATTACTTATGCATTCATTTTCACATTACACATGAAAAGGAACACATTCTACAGTCTTCTAAAACTTTTATTTTCAAGAGACTTTGAAAGACTACACCTTTAGCCTTGTTTTAGGCATATTTGAGGACTACTAAAAAACAATCATGAATATGGAGTGTCAATGAAGGACAATGAAGTGGCTATTAGGGATGTTGAGGAAGTGATTAGGGATGATGAAGGATGGTGAGAGTCAAATAAGGAGTGATTACATATGATGAGGGATGGTGAGGTTTAATGAGTGAGTGATTAGGGATGATGAAGTATGATGAGGGATTTTTTAGGGATGATGAGTGATAGTGAGGGTCAATGAGGGAACAATTAGAGATGATGAGGGAGTTATTAGAGATGATGAAAGATAGTGAGGTTAATGATAGAGCGATTAAGGGTAATGAGGAATGAGGAGAGAGTGATTATGGGTGATGAGGGATGATTAAAAATTGATTAGGGATGGGGGATGATGAACAAGTGAAATTAACATAAATTGGTTATTTGATGTGGCTGGTCATCAATATGACCTATGCTACCCCAATCAAACCACTTAACTTATGCTGTATAAGGAATATAAATGTAAAAATATCAATGTAAACTTATACTTAATATTAATTTTATTAAATATCAACTTTAAGTAAATATTAATTTCTTATATATCTTTTTGTGTTTTAAAGTGAAAAATAATAGGAATGCGTATGCATTATTTTAACTATATATAATGCGTAAAAATTTAGGTTTGGTAGTTTCTATGGTCATAACACATACACATTAGTGGAAATATCCATAGAATTATCCCCCAACTCCATGCACATACCCTAGAAAAAATCCTACAAGAGAACAAAACCAAAACTATATGGAGGGGAGTTGTTCCATAGTCAATCCTCAAAAGTGACCACTTACATGATAGGACTAATTAATAATTTTCATCTTAGCTTAAAACATTAAAAAATAAATCAAATATTATTTATGAATGAATCAATTTTATATATTTGTATCATTTTAATATTTATACAAAAAGGTTTTAAGCTCTTCTTAACTCTTTCTCTTTTCTATGTTTTGGTTCCCTAATGTTATGACTCTCCTATAAGCTATGCCTTAGGTTCATATAATTATTTTACCATATTGTTTATTATAAAATAAGTGTAGTATGCTAATTATAGATGTAAAACTAGAAATATTAGAATGATAAATATGTACAATAATTCAACTAATTTGATTTTGAAAAATTTCTAAATATGGAAAATTGTTATTTTGGGAAAGTATTAAGAGTAAATATTATTAGCTTGTATAATGATCTCTGTTGACTATTCTAAATATATAACTATGAAAAGTATAAGAAGAGGTGAATATGTAAGCTTAATATCAAGCAAAAAAATAAAAATGGAATATATATAGGGGAAAAATAGGAATATAGTGGCACAATGCACTCTAATCTATTGACTATAGACTTATCTTAGTTGTTTGTGATAGGTGGCAAATAGTCAAAGATAAATAAATTAAAATTATGAAAGTGATAGATTAGAGGTAGTTGTATAAGATGTCTATAGAAAATAGACTAGTAGGTAGATATTAATGTAGTGACCCTAAGTCTATTGACTGAGGAATTATTTTGTTTGACTATGCATCCAAACTAATCATTGCACCTATTACACATGTAGACATGATGAGAAATCTAAGATATCACACTTTGGGTTTGGCCTAGTAGAAATAGTTGTGTATTCTCATATTTGAAACATTTAAGGAAATTTGATAGGTTGAAAACCTTCAAGAAATTTAGGGGAGTTTAATGGGCTAAAATTTTAATCAATCCCTTAATGATTGACTGTTAACTACATATCCAATAATCTAAAAATGGAAATCAAGCCCACGTAATTCTCCCACCTAGAGTGAATATGAAATTATTTTCCTTTGAAAATGTGTAAGCAACTAGAAGATGGATTTATTAATTGAAAAATATAGATTTTTAATTGCTTTATATGGATCTTGACTTGGATTTGGACTGGTCATTATGATTAATGCATAATTTGGGTAGAATAGGGAGTTTTTTAATATGTGTAGAAGTGTATATGCTTGTAGCAATTGAATAACATGTGGGGATAATGAATGAATATTTATATGTATTTATAAGTGAATCATTTTAAAATTTACTTTAACTAACCTTATGAAACATGCAAAAACACCTAAAATATTGATTTTGAATTTAGAAACTAGTCATTATTTGGCACATAATGCGGCCCACCTAAGTGGATAGGGGCACAATGCATTGTTGTCTACTTAGAGTGGATTTGTCTAGTAATATTAGAGACAAATGTATATTTTATGGAAGATTATGAAGATGATTTTATATATCTTGAGTATTTGGCATTGATACTTCTATGTAATAATAACAAAAAATAAAGGGTCGAGCCCATATATAGATAAACAAATTTGAAGAAAGGAGAGTATAATTCATGTAATTGGGTGAAAGTCACATGGTTAGTAATATTCCAATAATTAACATTTTCAAGTAGTGTGACAAAATTTATGTGTCTTGATTTCCCCCCTCTTTATTCTAGTAATGAAATTTTCAGAGTAAATGGGAAAGATTAAAACTTGAGTGTGTATAATAAACTTTGTCTTTGATTAGAAACTTCAATTGTGCAAGGAAATAAAATTTAGAAAACCTTGCAACAATTGATGAAGTATTAATTTTTTTAATTTTGATATTTGAAAAAGCATAACTTTGAAATTGTAAAATTTAAAAGAGAGGAAAGGAGGAGTAAACCTATTTATAGGGGAAACCAAATCAATTTTTTACCTGTAACTAATAAAGGAACCATGCCTCCTTACTGAAGCATTTGGATAATTTGAACCAATGGATATTTTAGAGAGATCAAGTCCAAATTTTGAATAACTAATCAAGCTCTTGAGTTGGAGAGATGCATTATTCCAATGCTCATGAAAAGGGAATATCACCCAATGTACTAACCCAAAAAGGTGGGACCATGCTAGGTTTCTTAAAAGTGATGCCAAGGATATTGAGTGTTTACCCACACATATTCAAATCACATCTCTATAAATATAACTATATTATTAAAATTTTATGATTGAAAGAGATAATAATATCCATACCCCCACCATAACCGCTCATAGCATATTCTTTAAAATGAAGGTTTTGTCTTTGTATTTGGATATATTGGCTCTTTAAAAATTTTAGACTTTGAAATTTTTGCATATTTGAATAAGCTTAAGCATGAATGAGTATCATGTCCCCTCTGAATATGTTCTAATGATATTAAATTATATGCATATATATTCTCAATTTTAATTTATATTTTCAACATGTATCTTTGCTCTTGTAACATTTTTGCACATGCATTTAAGTGTGTATAATTATGTACTTTGAGTCTTTAAAAAGTGGGTAAAAATGCATGTCATATGCCCCTAAAATTTATATTTATGTGGTAATATCTATCATGTCCTTAGTTTTTGAATCAATTTAAATATTTGTAAACCTATATTTTATATATAATATAATTTTTCCTTAGTTTGAATATTTGAAAAACCTATACTCTATATTTTGGTGAAGCCTATTTTTACCTTAATTTTAATTTGATATGTTTATTAAAATCAACGTAGAGGATGAATGGTACACCCATTTCTAGAATAATTTCTAGTGTTTGTCTATATACTAGTTTTAATCATAATCCTCTTTCTATTTCAATCAATTCATCATAATTTTCTTGGAGTGATCAGTTATTTATTTGACCCTTTTCAAGGCCCTAATTCTATTCTTGCTTTCCTATTAGGAGTAGTTCCCCCCCCCCCCCCCCCCCCCCCCCCTCAATTAGGGTGTGGAAAATTCAAAATGGATAACCAATAAAAAAACCCTAACCACTCCCATAATATGGATTCTTCTATTATTTACCCTATCACTTATTGAACTATTGACACAAATTTAACCCAATACAATTTTGAATTGAGATATTTACAAAAAATGAGATACACAAGAAATAAATTAGGAAAACATGAACAAAGTATTATTTCACCTATTTTAGTGTCTATACACATGGAAATGCCTCATATATATATATAATATTCATAAAATAATAAGGCTAAAATTAACAATGAACAATCCCAAGCCTTCTTCAAATGATATTGTTGCAATATCCAATCCAAGTTGCCTTTTGTTACCACTAGACACAAAATTAAATGCATGAATAATTTTCCTCCTCCTCTCCCTAGACCTCCAAATAATCTTAGCTACCATCCTACCACTAGTATACTTTTGAAGCTTATATTGGGTTCTGTGGTCTATAGTGTCACTACTAGGAGAGGAAGGGTACTCCATAATAGGATAGTCAACATATTTGCCTTCAACCCCCTCCACCTCATTCAAGGTAAACCAATAAAACTAAAAAATATGACATCATTGATCAAATAAAGAATACCCCTAGAAATATTTATATACTTAAGTTACTAAAGAGATCAAACATTTACAAGAACAAACTATATGCAGCATTACGTGAGATAACTCTTCCTAGTACTACAAAATGAACATATTTTCTTATATCATGAATACATTAAAGTATATAGATAAAGTTATTAAATTTGAGAAGGAATAATTATCTCCTAAGTACATTATTGATCAAAATTTAGCATTTATGATTCAAGTTGAGATTCAAACCAAAGGTGCCAAACATGTATTTATTGAGAATGGACCATGATTAAATATTTTTTAGCACTAATTTATTAAAAAAATTGGTTATAAGAATGAATGATATTAAAAAATTATATAAAAACATAAAATTATTTTGAAAGACTCCACTCTGAATACTTGAGACCAAATCATTGGATATAAAACTAGGTCCCAAGATGGTACCTACTAGCTTTTACTTAATGCTTAAAACATTACAATATAACTTGATTTTTGGGCAACCTTGGATACATGCCATGGAATTAGTACCATCCACAATGCATATATGTATTATGTTCATGAAAAAAGGCTATTATTATACACAACCAACATATTATGACCTTTTTAGATATTATAAGATGACCCATTCTATTAATGAGAACCAATCACAGTTTTTGGATCATTCTATCATTCCTATAGCACACCCCATACCCCAGGATCAAATATATGCATATGAAGTGGGTGAATAAAGTAAAAAACATGAAAAATCAAAAAACCATCAACACTAAATAATATTCAAAAAGAGAATTGGAAGTTACCATGGAGAAAAAAAAGAAAACATAAGACCTCCCTCTTCTGGTCAATATATAAGATCTTAATTACACAGTTATAGAGTAAAATGATAGTGATGATGATGATATGCAATATCCAACACATGAAAATTATGTAAGATGGATTTTAATCCTATCAACATAATTAATTACTTATCTCATAACATTTTCACACCTATTCGTCCATTAGAGTATCCAAATAATTCATATAATAAGAATGTTAAGGTCTCTACTCAAGAACAATCTATAAATGAAAAATGAAATGATATAATCAAATACAATCAACATATAAATAGTAATTTTTTTTTTGTAGTATATATAAGGGTTACATCACTTCAAAAAAATATTTCACATGTTTATAACATTGAGCATGCCACTTTTAATTACACCTTTACTTCCCCACTACAAAATTATGGGTCTATTTTTTTCCTCCCAAGGCATGGTTTCCAAAATAGAATACATCAACTGCTGATGGTTGAGACAATTTATTCAAGGTTAATAATAATACAAGTAATTTTTTATGATATATAATTCAAAATAGGTTAATAAATTTTATTCCTATGCATCCCATAAATAATTCTATATAATATTATTTTTATCATTTAATGCATGAACAACATATAGATAATTGTTGGGCATTACAACAATAAATTCAAAAACAAGGCATGTAAGGCATGATTATTGAGAAGTGTTATCATTGATGTCAATATGCATCTGGTGAAGATGCATGGTGAATGGTTTGTGAGACATGATCTTATGTGCTTGATGTGTGACAAAGAAGCCATGTGACAAGAAAGAAACCTAATGTATTTCTATTAAGAGAGAATTTGAAGGCAACCGAATGATTCTTCTATTTTTTGTTTTAAAAGTTGTTGTAGTGGTATAAGAGTGTTATATAATGACTGTTATTGTTTGATAACATCATTAAGGTAAGCATTTTTAAGTATGAGTCTTTGAGCATAAGGTGTCTTAAGAAGCTTAGTCATAACAAGCATAGTCATATCATGAACATGTGCATGGTGAGAATGAAGAGGTATGTACACAGGTATGAAATTGTTTGAGGATAAATTAAGGTATGTGATCAAGGTGTAGAAGCATCAAAGAGTGTTTCAAGATCAGTTTTCAATCTTCAAGTGCTTGAGAAGCATAGTCATGATACTAGTCATAGATTATAAAATCCTAGTGAGAAGGTTTTAGTATGGTGGCCTAGTGAGATAGATGAAAAAAGACAAAAGAGGGTATATAAAGTTTTTTAAGCATGCATATGAGGCATTGGAGCACTCAGGAGAGTTTCAAGGTGAGCCTACAAGGATAAGACCTTAAGTCCAAGTCTACAATTAGACTAGTTTTAGACCCTACCTGAGAGGTGTCATGAGGTGTTATCAAGGAATATGAAGGATGTTTGACATTATTTGAGAATTTTATATGTTTTTTGAGAATGTAAGTGAGGTGGAGAGCACATGGAAAGAGGTATGAAGGTCAGTTTTAAGGCCTAATGTGATTTTTGGGTCAAGGTATAGAGAGAAAAGAAAGAGAATATGGTCTAATGAGGGGTCATGATCAGATGTCAAGATGTTTTAGATCATATGATCATGGATAGATGTATGATATGTTGTTACAAGCATCTTCACAAGGTTTGAGGTCATGGTTTGAAAGATAAAGCATGAGAAATGGTTTTGAGGTCTCTCATGTACACATAATGAAGGGTTCTCAACCTAAGAAGGACTTTCAGGTGTTCTTTGGCATGTGTAACCTATGCATGGGAAAATAAGATATTAATGGTATATGGGGAATATCCCTATCTAAATATTTTAGGAATTAGTTTCTGGGATGAGGGGCTAAGCTTCATGAATGATTGCTAATAGTAAAAAATGGTTTAAACCCTCAAAGAACACTAATAGTGACCTAATATGAAATAAATTATTATAAAGTGATTATAATTAATTGGTATTGATATTTAAGTGATTGGATTTTGTATTAAACTCTCATAGGAACCCTATGTGTGATTGGTTTATCAGGTGTGTGAGTAGACCCTACAAGAAAGTGCTAGTTTCTTAGAGATTTTTTGTAGCAGTCAAATTTGACCAAGTTAAAATTGTTAAATGGATGGAGGATAAATTTTGAGACTTTCATATTGTGTCCATGGTGGTTTATGGACAAGATTTATACTTCATGGGTTATAAATTAATCATCTAGGTTGGCCAGTCGCTAATAGACCTAATGGTGAAAACATTGAGAAACCCAAGCAAAAGTGAGAAGATGTTTAGGGATATGTTATCATGGAATAGGGATAAATCCAAGTCCATGGAGAAATTGTTCAAGAATTTTTATGCATGCTAATGTTGGATATAATTTTTGGAGATCATTGTATATAGAAAAATGTTACTCATAAAGTTGACTTGTCTAGCTTAGTGAGGTCTATGTACAGTGAGGTCATGAGATTAGTTTGCAAGACCAATATTGCCATTTGACCATGTTGTATTTATATCTAATAATGTTATAATGATATAATAATATCATATAAGTTAATCAAGAGTATATATAAATAGTCATATAGATAATTGAAAGTCATTGTCACCATGAGTGTGCTTTAAGGTAAACTGGCAGTTATGGGCAAACAAGTTATAGTGATGAGTTTGAGACTCTATACCCTAAGTTGAAGCATATAATGTACATGGTGTTTCTATTTGGAAATTTAATGACATATCCATGATTTTTATAATCTTGGAATTTATTTTAAGTGGTTAAAACATTGAAACCAAAATGACTTGTCTAGCTGAGTGAGGTCTAAGAGAGATAAGGTCAACAAATTGGTTTGCAAGACCAATATTTTCCATTAGAGATTATGATTTTTTTTGGAGGTTGTTATGAGGATGTTTTAAGATCATGTTAATGAATTTAAATTATTTTATTGTGTTCTTTTAGGTGCCATAAGTTCAAGTTTCCATAATTTGGTTTTGGAGTGTTTTAGGAGTTCTAAGTGGGCTATTTGTAGAGAAGGATTTGAGTCTTTTTGCCTTGATTTGTGAAGTATAAAACATACGATGATGACACTGAGGGCATATAGTTTATGTGTATATGATTTATTTCCATAATTTTTTAGATAATTTGTGTTTAATCTTCAGTATTATTGTTGACCAATTTTTCCCATAGGAAAAATTTTGGTCAACCTCTCACCTGCTATTTAAGGCCAATTCATTTTGGGTTCAACAGGTTCAATGAATTCAGTTCATAGCCGGGTTCAATTGGTTCAAAGGCTCAGTGCCCTTCCAAAGGGCCGACACTTCAAAGGAGAGGACTTGGGTAAGTTTAAATTGCAGGTTTAAAGTTCAATTTGTTTGAAGTCGACTAAGGAATTTGGGCCGCTAACACATTAAGCTTCAAAGCAAAGGCAAAGGCGGACATAATTTCCATGGACCTTTTGTCCGCAGGAAAATGTCTGCAAACAAAAGTCTACAAAAATGTTCAATTTCAAAGGGACATCAGATAAAGAGTGCCCGGGAAGGTGCAAAGGGAGAACGCGAAGCCGCAGAATAAGTCATAAGGCCCGAGGAAGTCCTAGAGGACATCAAAATTAATGAAGCAAAGTGGCCGTTTGTCTTCAAAAGTAAAAGAAGCACAGACCATGGAAAAGAGCTAGAAATGTAGTGACCCACCAAGGAATTTACTTAAGGGACCGAGTAAGTAGTCAAGTAGTCCAAGTGACATAAATAAGGCAATTTATTGCCTGATGGCGTAAAGAGCAAATGGACAGAGCGATAAGTAAAGAATGAGTGAGCAGTTAAATCCAAATGACACAGATTGAAGAAGCAACTTCGGCAGGTGAGATATGCCAGCAAATTGATCATTTGGGATGATAGCGGCCAGCATCAACAACTAATTTCTCCATTTGCATTAATTGAAAGGCAAGTCGTGTAAGTCACCTAAGCAAAAAGTGCAGGTCTCGAGCAAGCAAATGAACAGCTCATTAATATTTTTGAGCGACTTGTTTTCTTTTGAAAGGGACATGTATGCCACTTGTAAGAGCAGGAGTGCCAAATGGGCCTCTTTGCATCCTATATATATTACAAACTTAGTCATTTGTAAGGATCTTTTCACGGTTTTAGCCAGGCGCAGCCCTGCTAAAATTTCACCTGAATCAAATAAAATGCAATTTTTTGCCTCCATTTGGATAGAGGTTTTAGAGTATGCCTTAAGTGTTTGTTTGTGTCCAGACATTATTTCTTGATGCTCTCATAGGTTCAACACTAGCAGACCTGTTATCTACAAGGTGCCATCTCTGTAGCTGAAAGGAGAAGAGCAGTATTTGAGAAGTGCAAAATAGAGGAAGTTACTACATAAGTGTGCATCTCACAACACCTTTGGTGATGTCTTTATTTTTTTTATATCTTCCATTAAGGCCTCCCTACCAGTTTCCAGCAGCCTGGTCCTTCTGCCAAATGTGTGGTGTATGTATGTGTTTGTCTGGTTTCAGTGTGAGTGTGTGAAGGTCACCTTATTTTGGTGCATCACCTATTTAGAGTAGTTTGTTTTCCTGCATCTTTCTCCCTTTTCATCCCCCACTTTTATATATCTATATATATGTGTTTTGCACTTGCTGAAAACAACAATGATACACCAAAGGGAGCTAGCCCTTAACTAGAGACTCTCCTCTCCTGCTTCACCATCCCACAAGTGAGAGAGGAGTTTCCATGTTGCGAGGAGAAGGCAGGAACCTATTTTTCTACCACTGGGTGCACTTTCCTATGTCAACAATTACAAGATAAACTTTTTGTGTATGAGAAAGCCTAATTATGAACAGTACAAATGGTGTGCTTCAAGGAGTGGTTGGGTCTAAAATGTGTTATGGAGCTCGTATTAGATTATCAAGGGTATATTTAAGTGGAATATGAAAATTTTCTAATGTGTGAGGTATTTGAATGTGTTCTAAGGAAGGAAAAGTGTAATGTGTCCTAAAGTAGACCTAATATGATTAGGTTCATGAGACTTAAAGATGAAATAAGGCTTAATTGAGGTATGTCAGACCTAAAGGGAATCTAAGCACATTTTATTCATGTATATTATATTTCCTAAGATATATTACATGGATTACCTAAGAGGTTAAGGGTTTTTGGGCGACTAAGAAGTATATGAGAAAGAGGCTTGTATAAATACAAGGCAATTTTAGGTCTATTAGAGTGTGTAGAGAATAAGTGAATAAAATAAAATATTATAGACCAAAATGAGGTCTTATAGACCATCATAAGAGTATATAGGATTTGTGATGAATATTTTATATAGGTTATATGTATCAAGTTCAAATGACTTAATCAGTCTTGAAGAGACCTAATTAAGCAAAGAGACCTAAAAGGTAGTTTGAGAAGGCCAAGAGTGTGAAAAGATGAAGAGGTGGTCATCATCAGTTGGTTGAGAAATAAGGTGTCCTAAATTTTATTAAAAAATTAGGTTTTTGAGTTGGTTTTGAGTCATCTAGAGGGTTGGTGCCTCCTTGTAAATTGGTACTTACTAAAACTTACCTGAGTTGGTGCTTAGCTATTTGGGGTTGGTGCTCCATGTGAAGTGGGTGATTCAATAAATTTGGTGTTTATATTATAGGAATGTAGTCCATTTGTGTATATAAGTGGGTTTTCTTCCCTTTGAGGGCTTCCAACATATGTTATGTGTTCTTGTGTTTCATGCTTATATGGATAGGTGTTTATGATTGTTAGATCTATATGTTTGTTTGAATGATTCATGATTGATTAAGTAAATTGATATGAAAGTTTTTGAAGACTAATTCAACCCCCCTCTCAATAATTTTTATTACAACATTTGTTATTAGATCTTAGTCCTTTGAATTAGGTCTAAACTCCTAAAGGAGATTCTAGAAACAAGGATGGTTAGTCAATAAGCTCAAGGTCATTTCTATACCAATAAGGTTCCACTATTAAATGGATCTAATTATGCCTTTTAGAACATTAGGATGAAGATATATTTTATGTCTCAAGGGTCATTTATGGATGGATATAGTGATCCTCTTATTCCACCAACTAATGCAATAGGTAAGAAGGCTAGTGAAAATAACTCAAAGGCAATGACTGTCATTCTTTGTGGCCTATCAGAGGTAGAGATTATGAAGGTGATGTACTGTGTATCAACATAAGAGATATGGGACAAATTGACGACTATATATCAAGGAGACACCAAGGTGAAGATGGCCAAGTTATAGACCCATTGAAGATAGTTTAAAAATTTGAAGATGCATGAAGATGAAACAATTACATCTTATCTATTGAAGGTTGATAAAGTTATCAATGTCATTATAGGATTATGAGAAGAATTGAAAGAATATACAATTGTTCAAAAGGTATTGAGGTCACTAACTCTTAAGTTTGATTCTAAGGTATCTGTAGTGAAGAGATGTAAGATTTGGACAAGCTTGAAATGGATGGGCTTCATGACATCTTGAATGCCTATGAGATGAGAACAAATGAAGGAAGACCTCCTAAGAAGGAAGAAACATTCAAAGTTGAGAAGAAGTCAAAAACCAAGAAGGTCAAGAATGAGGAATGTTCAGATGTTGATGATGATCAACTGATATCCATGTTTTCAAGGAAATTAAGGTTTGGCTCAGGTAAGTACAAGGGTAATTTACCCTTAAAATGTTTCAACTATGGTAAGATTGGTCACTTTGCATCCAAGTGTCCTAATAAAGATAAAATTGAGCAAAATGAAGAACATGATAAACATCATGGAGATGATAAGAAGGTCTATAAGCCTGAGAAGAACAAGAAAGATTTTAGGAAGTATGAAGGTAGGAAAGGATCATTCAAGAACAAGAGAAGTTTCTACACCAAAGAAGAAAATAACTCATTTGATGTAAGCGACACAAGTACATCTAATAGTGATGATGGTAGTAATGAATATGAACATGAAAATAATAAAACCTTATTCATGGCCATATAATCAAATAATGATGGTTGCTCAAATGGGAAAGGCCTTATGGTTGATATATAATTAGATGAAGAAGAAGCTAAAGTGAACTTTGAGGTAGAATTGGTAAGTGCCCTAGAGGAGTTGAAATTCCAAATAAGAAAAAATCACAAACTAAGATCAGTAGTTAAGGATTATGAAGATCAAATTGGTTTGTTTGAGGAGAGATTGAGTAACACATCCAAGGAATATGATGATATCATGAGTTATATTGAAGCACAAATGGAGATGGTCACTACTAGCTTAAAAGCTAAAGAGGAAGAATGCACTAGGTATGAAACTAAAGTGGAATCCTTAAAAGCTAAGTTGGATTAAAAATCTAGCAAGGTAAAGAAATTTATGAAGTTTGAAAAGCTCACAAAGGTTATAGATGACATATTGAGTAGTCAAAAGTCTACAAGTGATAAGACAGGTATTTGTTTTAAAGAAGACTAAAAAGAGGTAGCTTAGGTCAAGGAGAAGGCTATTAAAGACAATAATATCAACATGAAAAGACCTATCAAACAACCTAATGCTATGAGGTATGCTAGTTCATGTAAAAATTACTATTTGTATGCAGTCAATTTGGTCAGAGAGCAAGAGAGTGTATAATATCTTCCAAGAATGAGTACTCATGGGACTATGGAATGAGTCACAATTCACATAAGTCAAGAGGTATGTATGAGGTTAATTGCTATAGTTTTTATAATGTGGGACACATTTTAAGATTATTCCCTAATAGAGTTAGAAGGCCATCAAGTTAAAACAAGAGGTTTGAAGCCTCTAGAGTGCAAGAGAGAAGGTAAATGAATTTATGAAAACCAAAGATATTAAAGGTTAGTCACGATCAGTCTACAAGCTCAAATGGAATATTTGATATGGTGGAGCATACCTCAAATGAGAAATCAAGTCAAGAATGTCTGTTATTAGCTCATATTAATGATCAAATGATTGATGTAGAGGTTAATCCTATAGTGCCAATCAAGCCTAAAAGGATACTAAAGGATGTATGCAATTGAAATTGCATGATGTACATTAATTAATCCTATATTAGATAAGATAGAGCATACCTACACCTTTGATTGGGGATACACTTATTAAGCAGGAGCATGACCAATACGGGGATTTGCTAGACCCGATTAGGGGATCACTTGTACCAATTATCAAAGCACATCATGATAGGAAGGGTTCTAAAGCCTATAGTCTAACATAATCACATAACAACCATAAAATAGTCCTATGATTTGATGTTCACTTATGTAATAAACAAGAAAGAAAACTATTCTAATAACAAGAAAAGTAAACTAATCTAGTGTGCACCAAAACTTGTGGCACAAAGTGAGGGGTTAGATGCAAAGCAATCAAATATGTATAGGGAACTTCAAATAAAGTAAGTATGAGTAACACCCTAATACATAAAATATGAAGAGTAATATTATTTGAGCCAACACTTATGCTACTTTTATCTACTAAAAAAGAGGAGAACAAAGTTAGAATATACTTACCTTAATGTGAACCCGTTGTGATTCAATTTATCCCTTGGCCAATGGGGCTTCATAAGAGGTTGTTTTGGTTTATAAGGATCAATTTTTTAGGCCAAAGCATCTAAGACCTATCCACAAGACTATATTATCCAAATAATAAACCAAAGCTAAGACTCCTCAATTAGAATGGTGGAAGAGCAAATTGTGAAGAAGTGTGAGTGAATAATAAATATTTATTGTATATTCTTAATAATGACTAAAATAACCTTGCATATATAGGAGAATCTCACCCAAAAATCATTTGGACATGTCAATGGTACTACGTCGATCGGGTCGACCTAGTACATTCTTGGGCTAATACCTAAAATCTGTGCTAGGTCAACCAAGAGACAAATAAATCAAAAGAGCTAAAGTAACCCAAAAATAAATTAGGTTGACTAGGTTGACCTAGTGTACTGAATAGGTAAAAAGGGTGTAAAGCAAGGAAAATAAGGATGAAAAGAGAAAAAGACCAGATGAATGTGTAAGGGAGGAGAAATAGCGTAGGGAAAGGTTTTAAGATCTAAATGGATTGGGAATAATGTGGAAATAAGGGATAACAATCCTATGAAGCACCAAAGGTCTTTCCACCCCTTTTTAAAATCACCCCTTAAGGCATGCACTTAAAAATATTGAGACACTATAGGTTCTTGCAAGATGTAAAACATCAATATTTGATAAAAATTAAAAATATTATGTGTATACATATGCCTCACTCGATACTCATCACGTGTCACTAAGGTGTAACAGGGGATGGTGATTTGAGAAAAAACATAAGGATGCACACAACATTGATGTTAAAAAAAAGTTACAGTATTTTAAAAATCCTAAAATAACTAAAATTAAATGATAGAAAGGGAAACTAATATAAAAATTAAATAACTAAAAAGATAAAACTGATGTGTACCTTGACTTACCTTTTATCATGGGATGGTTACCAACTATGTTTTTAGTTTTGATTGTGTAGGGCATAAAGACTGCTTTTGACAAACATAGAAATACAAAACTAAGGAGCAAAAACAAATAAGCATAATAAAAGACAAGATAACTAGTGCTATGTGGATGGGACATACTTGGGAATTTGGCAAACTAGGTGACAAATGCTATGTTAGACCAAATGACCAAGTCAAACAAGAGTAAATTGGGTAACTAAAAATCCAAGGTTACTAAAGACTAAAAAAATCAAACAAGTAAACTGAAAGTAAGAAAAGGCAAACTCATTAATTCAAACTAAGGATACATGTTTAAAAAGGAATGATAAATAAGACAATTCAATGGTAAAAAGAAAAAAATAAAATAAAACAATATTGATGAGTGAGCAGTAACAATCCACATGTCACTCAACAATGGAAAAATGAGATGCATAAAAGGGAAAAACCATTAATGAGTGAGTAGTAACAAACCACATCTCACTCAACAAATGAAAAAGGACATGAACTCAGGTGTTCATAATAGTAGGATATAAAAATCATGATAAATGGAAAAAGGAAAGTGAATTGAGTCTAGTAAATGTAAAGTGATATAAAGAAAATGGTCCAAAGTTGCTCAAACATGTTGTTTCACTTCTAAGGATAGATAAAACTAAAACAAAGTAGTGCTAGCATGTTTTAAAGAAATGAAGAAGAATGATTTAATAGAAGAGGGAAAAAAAATTAGAATCACAATTTGTATATCAAAGGGGGGAAATGAAATGGGTGGAGGGGAGAATAAAGGAAAAACCAAGTTAGAGAAACTCTATATCAAAGTCAAGACACTCAAATTTGGTTTGTCAAAACAAGAGGACTATCGACCTTAAGGACTCTGAATAACATCCCTTAGCTACACAAGTCTTAGGTCAATAAATGAAGTATATAGATCATCCCATGAAGACTATATGCATGAAAAATAAAATGGACCTACCTCTCCATGATGTATTCCCTACTCTTCAGGACCCCTTACAAAGTCATCGGTCTACTACGAAGATTGGGTACTTGTGTGAGAAATTAGGTAGCACTAAAGATTTTTTTGAATTCCCCTATTCTAGTCTACTGACCTATCACACTCCAAAGGACTTTGACTCTATATGAAGCTGACTATGGACTTTGAGCTTCGATTAGAGATAAGAGATATGCTTGTATTCACATCTTTTGGTGTGATTTGACTTTTGAGATTTGTATGTTGCCTTTTAAAGATCATTGCCTTTTATTTTCAAATGATTTGAATTTTAACTTTCTTGATGAATTTTTCTATTCCTCCTCCATATGGATTTGGAAAACCAAACATGGGTGATAAAGATGACTTTCATTTGAAAAATTTGAGCCAAGGTTGTTAAGAGAGAGAAAATTCAAAGATCATGGGGTCTAAGAGTCTCATAAATCCAAGTGAAATAAAAGTGGTATCTTGAATTTGACCTCATTTTATCCAATGAGAAGATCAGAGAAAGGGGAAATCAAGAGGAATGACACATGGAACAATTTGAATTGATTTAAATAAAAAAAATGTGACAAAGGGCAAAGAGGGATACGATGACAACAAAGGTGATTCCTTATCATAAGAGAGAAAGAAATGGAGGAAAACATGATAACATAGATTTTTTACAAATTCCATCTAGCAAAAGAAGCAAAAACTAAAGTTTAAGAACAAGGATCAAGAACAAGAAAAGAATGGTAATTTTATGAGGAGGGCTAGGTCTTATCTAGGTCTTACAAAGCAACTCATAAAAGAAAAATTGATGATAATGCTAATAAATAAGAGAAAAGCAAAAGTGAGGTAGCCTTTGTATAAAACACATCACAAAAGAAAAACCCAAAGGATGCCAAAACAACATTGGCAAGCCATAGAAAGATAAGGAAGATAAGTAAAAGATGGTGATTTTGTGAGGGATACTAGGTTCTATCTATGGTCTTACGAAGAAACTCATAAAAGAAAATCCCAAGGGATGCTAAATCAAAATTAGCAAACAGAAAGAATGAAAAATAAGATAAAATGTGAGAGAAAATAAGGAAGACTATGGTACATCAAGAAACTAAAAGACCAAAAAGGGAGGACTAAAGGTTTGTGAACAACAGGGAACTGCTGAAAAGGGAGAGACCCATGCTTAAGTAACCTGTAAAAAGTATTAGATAAATATAGATACAAATCATAATAAGAAGGAAATGATTAGGCAAAGTATCTTTTTAGGATTGAGCATCGATGGGTTCTTTGAAAACATGGCCTTCATTAGTTTGAAGGTAGTAGGTACTTGGACCAATAATATCTTTAACTAAGTACAAGCCCCACCATTTTTTTGCATACTTTCCTTCTTTGTGATGAGTGTAGTCTAATTCAAGGACAAAATCACCAATATTAAATGTGAAAATTTTGACATGTTTGTTAAGTTGTCAGCCAATGTGAGCCTTATATTGGTGATTATGTTGTAAGAAAGAGAGGTGACATTCATCAAGTAGATCAAGAGTATGAAGGTGAGATTCATGTAATTCCTCATCTAGAATGATGCCATGAAGAGATATGCAAAGAGAAGGAAGATCAACTTCAAGAGGAAGAACCGACTCAGAACCATAGTCTAGAGAATATGGAGTTGTCCCAATAGCAGTACAAATTCTAGTTTGATAGGCCCAAAGTGTGGGATAAAGATGAATATGCCTATTTTTGTGGGTTTCAAGAATTATCTTTTAAAGGATCTTATTGAGAATATTATTAGTGGCCTCAACTTGACCATTACATTATGGATGATAATGAGTGAAAAATTTATGATTATTCTTAAATTTGGTGAAAATTTGTTTAACATGTTTAATTTTAAAATTACCACCATTGTCATATATGATGGTGTAAGGAACACTAAAATTTAAAATGATTTGGCTAAGAATGAACTTGGAAATGGTAGGACCGGTAACATTAACAAGGGGCATGGATTCAACCCACTTGGTAAAGTACTTGGTAGCGATGATAATAAAGATGTACCCATCTTGTGAATGAGGAAGTTTACCAATGAGATCGAATCCCCATGTGGAAAATGGCCAAGGAGATTCAATGGTTTGAAGTTCAGCTAGTGGTAAATGAATGAGATCATTATAAAACTGACAAGGATTACACTTTTTGGCATATTCAATAGCATCCTTTTTTAGAGTAGGCCAATAGTAACCCACATAGTCATTTGTGAGTTGTAGCATGTCCACTAAAAAAACCACCATAAATTCCCCCATGTTCTTGTTCAAGTAGAGGAGGGACCTCATCTTGCATGACAAAATATAACAAGGTACCTTCAACATTATGATAATAAAGGATGTTATGTCTAAATATGTACTTGAAAGCTTGTTTGTGGAGATGTGTCTTTTCAGAAGAATCCAAGTTAGGAGGATAAGTTTGATGTTCTAAGAATTGGATGATATCTTGATACCAAGGGTATTTTCGAATGGTGATAGCCTTGATGTGGTAAATAAGTGAATCATGGTTATTAAATGTAGAATATTTATAGGATTGTCATTTTTGAGAAGCATTAGTTTACTCTTGATGATGATGTTTGATCATGGTTTCATGATTAAATGAATCACCAAGCATGTCAAAAATAACACATTTAGAAATCTCTCTACAAAGATTCATGAGAATGTCCAATGTTGGCATGAAACCAACAAAAGAGATTGGGATTATACCACTTAGGAGGAGAATTAGGATATATGAAAGGTTTAGAGGGTGGCAAAAATTATCTCATTTGATGTACTGAAAGAGGTATGTGAGATGGTAAAGGAATATCATTTTTAGAAACTCCTAATTTGGCTTGAGAAGTACTACTAGTGATAGCATTGGATGTTTAGAAAGATCCTTTAAGAAGCTTAGAATTAGGTTCGAATTGCTTCATAAGAAAGTCTACTATTTATCTTGGTTAAGAGATTCATTAAGAGTTTGAGGAGCAAAGGTGTGAACCTTGTATTTAAGAATGGGAGTTGAAGTGGTGGTAAAGAGTTTGAATATGTTATCATCAGACATATTATGATTAGCTTTATGAGCTAGGGATTTCCATCTTTTAATAAAGCCATGAGGTGATTCGTTAGGAGTTTTCTTAGAATTTATTAAATGTCTAAGATAATTTTCAGGAAGATCATTATTTTGAAAATCTTTAACTAAAGATTTGACCAAATCTTCAAGTTGCCAAATAGAATGTTGAGTTAATTGATTATACCATTCTAATACATCACCAGTAAATGTTTTAACTAAGAGTTTAGTAGTGGCAAATGGATTAGTTTGGATCCATTCTTTTTAGAGATTACCAAAGGCTTTAAGAAATGAGGTGGGGTCTTTAGTCCCATCATATTTGATAGTTGGTGATATATTAATAATGTCAATAGCTATAATAAAGGGACCTAAAGGCTCATTTTTAATGGTTTGGAGCATCTTGTTATTCATTATTAGTTGAGGAATAACATTACCTGAGGCCTCTCTAAGAAATGGAGGAATGTAGTTAGGATTAGCTTGAGGATGCATGATTGGAGGTTAATTAGTTACATTAATTAAGTGTTGTTAAAGTTGAATCATCTGATTGGTATTAGAGTTTTTCATAATGTTCATTTTTTGAATTAATTGAGATAATAGTTGGGTTAAATTAGGTAGTGGATTAGTGTTATAAGGAGAACTTATCGAAATGGTATTGGGAAAAGGATTTTTATAAGAATATTTTTTAGTGTGATTGTTAAGTAAATTTATGTCAATCACTCCTACATTGGTTTGAATATTTTGAGAAGTTTCTTGATGGCTGTAAAAAGGATTGGATCCATCAACTTCATTTTGAGGTGTTATTTGAACCATGTGACAATTTGAAGATGAAGGAAGAGAAGAGGTGCCCCAAGAGTGATGGTTCTCTTGGGAAGATAAGAAAGGGAGAAATGAACATCCCATATAGGATCTAAATGCATAAGATTGTTCAAAAATATTTTGATAGGAGACCTCATTCTGATTAAAAAGAAATGAACAAAATGCAAAATCAAAGAGATGAAGAATTAGGTTGATAAATAGGGATAGCAAGAACTAGAACTAGGTTGACCAGGTCAACCTAGTGTAGTGAACAGGGTTACAAAATAGGGTCTGAGACAATACTAGGTTGAACAGATCAACCTAGTACAATAGATAATGAAAAATAAAGGATTGATAGTAAGATAGGAAATAAAACAAGATAATTTTACAACTAATCCATGAAAGTGAATGCTAAAATTAAGAAAATAATTAATTGAATTGATGTTAGTCAATCCAATTAATACACCTAAAGCAAAAATATTGCACCAATATGAGTTAGTGCAAGTTCTTGTACACACAATTAAGCAAAGAGCAAGGAAATAACTTAGAAAATAAATCTAGCTAATTGGTCAACCTTGAATGTTAGATTATTAAGAATGATTTTAAATGATCGAAAGTTGGCTATAAATAAGGTACTTAATAACAATATATGGATGGTTTTAGGGTAGTTTAGGATGAAAGGGACTATAGTGGTAATGATATAGGCTTGGTATTAGGGCCTACCCCCTCACTTCACACATCATAGTGATAAGAGTGCCAAGTGCTTTGCTAAAATATAACATTAACCATGCTTTATACTTGACTAGGGTATCAAGTCAACTTCCCCCTTGGTGATGAAATCCAAGTAGTTTGGCTTGGGTAGTCAAATGTTAAAATGCTTTTTGACGTTTAAGTGATTTGGTTGTGTGTGAATAAAATATAAATAGTGTAACTAAGTGGTGAATTAAAAACTTACTAATTATAATATGTGAGCTATTCTAAGCATGCAAAAACTGAAATGAAAGATGTGATTAGCATATAAGGTGAATTCCAACTTTGAAACAAGGTATAGTGAAAACACTATATACACAATAAATAGAACTAGGTCGAGAGTGTCAAGCTAGCACTATAAAAAATAAGGTCTAGAAAACCTATTAAGTCAACCAAGTCAACCTAGTTATTTTGGATAGCAAATAGGACATAGAACTAGGTCAAGTAGGTTGATCTAGTTGGCTGTGTAGAGGCAATTTTGAAGGCTGTAAAATTGAAAGGAAAATGCAAAAATAGAGAGATATAGAATAATATAAGCTCACCTTGATGGTTTAGAGATAGAATTTATTGATCTAAAACATGAAAAATAGGTTGAGTTGGTCGATGAAGTAATATAAAAATATACTGAAAAAGTGCTGAAAATGTATTAGGATGACCTAGTCAACCTAATTGGTTAGACTGGAAGTTTGGAAATGTACTAGGTTGATTTGGATGACCTAGTAGGATGATCTAAAAGTCTAGAAACTAGAATCTATATTGGGTTGAGCTAATCGATCAGGATATACATAGATTACTGTAAAGTGACTTAAAGTACACTAGGTCGACCTAGTAGGCTGAACTGGTATTTTGAAAAGTGTTGAAAACCTATACTGGGTCGAGCTAGTCAATCTAATTGCCTATTCCTACACACAAAGAAAAATCAAATTGGGTTGACATAATCAAACCAATATGTCAAAATATATGATAGAAATGATGAAAAAGTAATTAAATAAAAAGAATAAATCCAACAAGGATTTGATTCACATCAGGGTTACCAAAATGTATGCAATCAAAATTACATGATGTGCATGAATTAATCCTATATCAAATAAGATAGAGCACACTTACACTTCTGATTGGGGATACAATTTTAAGTGGGAGCATGACCAATATGGGGATTTACTAGACCTGATTAGGGGATCACTTGTATCAATTATCACAACACATCATGCTAGGAAGGGTTCCAAAGCCTTAACTCTGATACAATCATAAAAAAACCCTAAAAGAGTCTTATGATTTGATGTTTACTTTTGTAATAAATAAGAAATTAAATTATTATAATAACAAGAAAAGTAAACCAATCTAGTGCACACCAAAGCTTGTGGCACAAAGTGAGGGGTTGGATATAAATCAATCAAATATGTATAGGGAACTTCAAATAAAATAAGTATGAGTAACACCCCAATACATAGAATATGAAGAGTAATATTATTCAAGCCAACACTTATGCTAATTATATCTCACTAAAAGAGAGGAGAACAAAGTTATGAACCTATCATGATTCAATCTCTCCCTTGTCCAATGGGGCTTCACAAGAGGTTGTTGTGGTTTGTAAGGATCATTTTGTTAGGCCAAAGCATCCAAGACCTATCCACAAGGCTAGATTATCTAAATAAAAAACCTAAGCTAAGAATCTTCAAGTAGAATGGTGGAAGAGTAGATTATGAAGAAGCTCAAGCAATAATAACTCTTTATTACATATTCTTAATAATGACCAAAATGCCCTTATATATATAGGATTATCTCACCTAAAAATCATTCAGACATGTTAGTTGTGCTAAGTCGACCAGGTTGACCTAGTACATTCTTGGGATAATGCCTAAAATCTATGCTAGGTCAGTCAGGAGATAAAATCAAAAGATCTAAAGTGACCCTAGAATACACTAGGTCAACTAGGTTGACCTAGTGTACTGAATAGGTAAAAAGGGTGTAAATCAAGGAGAAGAAGGATAAAAAGAAGAAAAGACTAGATGAATGTGCAAGGGAGGAGAAATAGCTTAGGGAAAAGTTTTAGGAGCTGAATGGATTGGGAATAATATGGAAATAAGGGACAACAATCTTGTGAAGCACCAAATTTCTACCCACCCCTTTCTTGGTGCACCCCTTAAGGCATGCACTCAAAAAGATTGAGTTGAGATGGGTTCTTTCAAGATGTAAAATGTTAGTATTTGATAAAAGTTAAAAATAATATGTGTATATAAAGGATATTTAATCTTGTGAGATCATGGAGATCTAGGAATCTCCTCAACTTGTGTTGTTTTTGTACTCTATAGAAAGAGGTGACTCCATCAGGCTTCATGGAGATAATATGTAGTTAGTAGAAGCATGATGGATGCTTGGTTTGAGGGGGAGATACTGAAGTTGTTCATAATCTCCAAGTGCATTTGATGACAATCTTATGGTGCCCTAGTGTGTGATCAAAGATTTATATCATATAAGTCATGATAAGAACAAGATGAGTGATCTTGAGTTCTGAGTTCATTTGAAGGAAGTATGCATGAAGCATGTCTTTGTAATGTTTCATATTCTATGTGTTGATAACCTATTGCAGGAAAGTGTGGTTTTAGATGGAAGTTTGTGGAAGACACTTTATCATTAATGCCAAATGGAAAGAAAGTTTAAGAAGGGAGATTGAATAGATAGGGGAAGATGAGAGTGATCAGATTGAAAAGTGTTTTGGTATCAATGACAAAGGGGGAGTTTGTTAAGAAGTGTTATCATTGATGTCAAGGTTGATAGTGGAAGTTTGTTAAGAAGTGTTTTACCGAGGAGAGTTTAATACAACCTCCAATCACTTAACTACCCATACCAATTAATTTGGTGAAGATGCATGGTGAATGGTATATGATACATGATCTAGTATGCTTGATGTGACAAGGAAGTGATGTGACAAGAAGGCAACCTAATGTCTTTCTATTGAGAGAGAATTTGAAGGAAACTTAATTATTATTTTATTGGATATTATCAAGGTTGTTGAAGTCATGTAAGAGTGATGCCTAATTAATGTTCTTATTTGATAACATCATTGAGGTAAGCATGTTTGAGTATTATTATTTGAGTATAAGGTATCTTAAGAAGCCTAGTCATAACAAGCATAGTCATATCATGATCATGTGCATGGTGAGCATGAAGAGGTGTGAAATTTTTTGAGGAGAAATTAAGGCATGTGATCAAGGTATATAAGCATCAAAGAGTGTTTCAATATTAGATGTCAAGCTTTAAGTGCTTGAGAAGCCTAGTCATGGTACTAGTCATAGATTATAAAGTCCTACTGAGAAGGTTTGAGTATGGTGGCCTAGTGAGATGGATGTACAGAGACATAAGAGGATGTATAAGGTTTATTAAGAATGAATATGAGACACTAAATCACTCAGGAGAGTTTTAAAGTGAGCCTATAAGGCTAAGACATTAAGTCTAAGTCTACAACTAGACTAGTTGTAGACCTTGCCTGATCTAATGAGGTGTTGTTAAGGTATATGAAGGATTTTTGGAATTTTTTGAGCATGTGAGATGTTTTGTGAGGATATAAGTGAGGTGGAGAGCACATTTAAAGAGGAATGAAGGTCAGTTTCAAGGCCTAATGTGATTTATAGGTTGAGGTCTAAAGATTAAAGAGAGATAGTGTGGCCTAATGAGGAGTCATAATCAGATTTAAATATGTTTGAGCTCATATGGGAATGGAAATGGGTATGATATGTTGTTTAAAGTATGTTCACAAGGTTTTTGGTCACTATTTGTAAGATAAGGCATGAGAAGTGGTTTTGAGGTCTCTCATGTACATAAAATGAAGGGTTCTCAACCCAAGAAGGACTTTTAGGTGTTCGTTGGCATGTGTAACATCTACATGGGAACATAAGATATTAATGGTATATGGGGAAAGTTCCTATCTCAAATTTATAGGCATTAGTTTCTAGAATGAGGGGCTAAGCTTTATGAATAATTGCTAATAGTGGAAGATGGTTTAAACCCTCAAAGAACAGTAAAAATGACCTGGTATGAATTAAGTTATTCTAAAGTGCTCATAATGAATTGGTATGGGTATTTAAGTGATTGGAGGTTGTATTAAAATCTCCTCTACACCTCCATGTATGATTAGTTTGTCAGGTGTGTGAGTATACCTTACAATATATTCTAGTTTCTTAGAGATTTGTTGTAGCAATCAAAGTTGACCAAGTTAAAGTTTTTAAATGGATGGAGGACAAAGTTTGAAAATTGTAGTTTGTGTATATGGTGGTTTCTATATGGTTTGTATCCCTTAAGGGTGCTAAAATAGTCATCTATGTTGACCGGTCACTAACAGATCTAATGGTAAAATTAGTGAGAAACCTAGGTAGCAATGAGAATATGTTTAGGGTTGTGTTATCATGAAATAGGGACGAATAAAAGTGCATGGAGACATTTTTAAATAATTTTAAGACATTTTCATGTTCATTATAAGTTTTGGAGATTATTGTATATAGAAAAAAATTTCTATCAAAATTGACTTGTCTAGCTCAATGAGATATGTGTATAAAAGGTCATTAGATTAGTCTAGAAGACTAATATTTCCATTTGACCATGTTATATTTCTATCTAATAATGGTATAATAATATCATAAGATCATAAAAATGCATCATGTGTCTCTATAAATGGTATTTTATGTGATTGAAGGTCATTATCACCATGACTATGCTTTAAGGTAAACTGGTAGTTCTCAACAAGCAAGTTATAGTGATGAGTTTAAGACTCTATGCCCTAAGTTGAAGCATCTAATGTACATGGTGTTTCTATTTGGGAATTTAATGACCTATCCATGATTTTTATAAGCTTATAATTCAATTTAAGAGGTTGAAACATTGAAACCAAAAAGGTTTATTTGGGTGAGTGAGGTCTGAGAGAGAGAAGGTCAACAAATTGGTCTGCAAGACCAATAGGTGCTGTATATACATAATTTTTTCAAAATTTTATTGATTACTAACACTATTTATCTTGAAGGAACCCGTATAGTCTCAATATCTCTGAGTTCATGTTTTAAGGGGTGTATCGGGAAAGGGGGGTAGACCATTGGTGATTCACACATTTGTTGTCCCTTTTTCCACTTGTTATCTACACACTTATCTCTTGAAAACATTATCCTTAAGCTTGTTCTTCTCTATTACACACTCCTCAGTCATTTCATACCTTTTGTCCCCATTTTACTAATCTTAACCCTATTTTTACTATTCACTATACTAGGTTACTGGGTCGAACCTGTATAGTTTTGGGTAAAATTCATTTAAGGTCTAGGTCAGCTCTTGGCTGACCTAGCCCGTGACCTAATGAATTCTTGTCCATAATTGTGCTAGGTCAACTAGGTTGACCTTGTTAGCCAATTTTTTTGGAAGGGATTAGGGTTAAATCTACCTATATATACAAATGTATTTTACCATTATTTAGAAGAGAGAATAAGAAGTAAGAGCTTTTATGCATCTTATTATCCATCATTCTACTTGAGGAACACACTTAAGGTTTTATAATTTCTTTAGAGATACAAATATTATATCATGGATAAGTATTTTAGATGCATTGATAAGTGGTGTATCCTAGATCCAAATTATCCTTATCATCCTTATATACCACAACAATATCTTGCAAAGCACCTTGACCAAGGGAGAGATTAAGGCTCGATGGGTTCATCTTCAAAAGTAAGTATTCCTAAATTTGTTCATACTTTGTAAGAGTAGATAGATATGCATTTGTACTTCTCTTAAATGCATTAGTATTCCATATACATTAATGTGAGTATATGTCTTTTATGCATGTTTAATTTTATTGTTTCTAACCTCCACTTTATTCCACAAGTTTTGGTGAACACTAGATTAGACTTTACTTTACTTGTTATTAGTTTAGTGAATATAAAAAATAGGACCTAGCTAGGGTTATTGCATGATTGTGACTGACAGGAGGATTTGGAACCCTCCCTATAATTGTGTATTATGATAAGATATCCCTTAATTGGGTTTAGTGGATCCCCATATTGGTCATGTTATCGATTATCTAATGTATCCCCAATTGGATGTGTATGGTATGATCTATCTTCTTAGAGTTAGGATTGATTTAAAGACATGATGAATTTCTGATTGCATACATTTTGGTGAACCCAAAATGAATCTAACCCTTACAAGTTTTATCTCACATTTTTCATTGTTTTATCATTTTATTTCTCTATACTTGTGATACTGGGTCAATAGTGTCAGTATAGTTCTAACTTCTATACACATGTTTAGCACATAATTGCATCAATATGAATATGTTCTATCTATGCAAGTTTTTCATTAGGAATATACTACTAGGTCGACCCTATTGACATAATAAATTTCTAAACTTCTATAAAACATATTAGGTCAACCTTATCAACACAGTATAATTTACATGTTTCAGCAAGTAGGGAACTATAGAACTAGGTCGACGTAGTTGACCTAGTTGGCAGATTTTATAAGTATAAATTAGGGTACTTCAACAATAATATCATTTTATTCTTCATCTGCCAACCCACTAAGGTTCCTTTATCTCCTTCCTAGTCATTTCTATTATTCATTACAATTCTATTTTTCATAGTTTTTAGTATTTAAAACTACCCCTATATAGCAAACTAAGTCCACTCTATCGACCTAGTTTTGTATTCTATTTTATATTTGGAAAACTAGGTTGACACTATCAACGTAGTTCGCTTTTAGACCCTTGCTTTAGTAGTATAGTAGCGACACTGTTGACTCTATTCTATAATCTCTACATATAATATCATCTAAAATGACATTGTACTATGTTTTAAAGTTGGAATTTACACTTATATGCTAGTAATTAGCTCACACTTTCACTTTTAATTGCTTGCATGCTTATAATAGATCACATAGTCTAATTAGGTGATTTTTTAATATATCATTTAGTTTCACTATTTTTCTCTTTTATACACACACTACCAAATCACATAATCTTAAAAATAATTTAAACAATTATGTACCCAAGACCTACCTACTTGGATTTCATCACCAATGGTGAAGCTGACTTGGTTTTTTGGCTAAGTATAAACATGTGGTTAATGGTATATATTGGAAAAAAACCCAACACCCTTATCACTATGATATATAAAGTGAGGGGGTAGGCCCCAATACCAAGCTAATACCATTGCTAAGACAAATCCCTTTCATCATAAATATCTTGAAACCATCCATAGATTGCTTTCTAATTCCTTATTTATAACCAAATTCCTATCATATCTAAAATCATATTCTAATAATCTAAAAACATTCATGATGACCACTTAGTTAGCATTTACTTTCCAAGTTATCTACTTGCTCTTTTCTCAATTGTATGTTGTATTGAAAAAACTTGCATTAGCCAACATAGGTGCAAGGTTTTATGCTGTGTACCTCAATTGGATCAAACTCATTGAGCTAATTGATTATATGTTTCCTTTAATTTATTATTTTAAAAATTACTTACAAATTTTTTCTTGTTTTAATTCACAGTCATTCTGCTCGACATAGTCTCTTATAGACTACCTATTTTCCCTACCTGTAGTACTAAGCTGAACTTGTCGACACAATACTCTTTTATGCTTCCCATAATATAGAAATAGGTTGACCCTATTGACTCTGTATCTTTTTATACCTATTTATTAACCAAGTTACATAACTAAGTTGACCTAATCAACTTTGTATTTCTATTTTCTTAGCTTTTAGACCCTATTTTCTATACTAGGTCGACCCAGTCAACTCTGTGTAATTTTTTATCACTTCTTATTTCATTGATTTTGCATCACTTTTTCTTTATCTAGATTTTTTCCCCCATCATGAACTTCCTATTTGAAGACAACATTGAGTTGAATTCAATGGATATGATGAGTCTTACCAACTCTCATAGGATCTCCCATAAGCAGATTGGGGCTCCTCTCCAATATGAGAGTAATGTTCATATAACCACTCATACAACAAACTATGGGACCCCTCCTCATTCCTCTTCATTGCATAATCCTATATTCTCATTTGAATATCAATCCAAATTAGAGTATACCCTTGAAATTTTCTTCTTTATCTTTGAATTTCCTCAACATCGAGGAAAGTATCCTTCTACCATTTACCATATCATGACTAGCAGTCAAGTTGAAGAGCCTCATTCACCTTCTCCCACATTCTCACATAGATTTTGGGATAGTAGTTTATTTTATTTTCAACCTCTTCACTCTATTTTGACCCCTTTTCATACAATGACTTCTTATTCTTTAACTTCTTCTACCTCCATGTCTAGTATCTCCACTAACATGGTAGGTTCTACATCTAGTGGGCCTCTCCCAAGACCCACTCTCCTCAACTCTTCCACTAGTGAATTATTTTATACCCATGGTAATCATGCTTCTATTACTTCCTTTTATCATCCCTTCACTATTCCATATTTTTCTACACAAGAAAATTTTGACACTAGTGCCTCATATTCTAACAACTCTTCTCAAACTCATACCAATAACAATAATGGTACCCAAGCACTACTTCTAATTCTAATGCTAAAAATAATGCCAATAATGCAACTTAAACCCATCAAATCTTATTATAAACCCTTAATCAAATGAATAATTTTTAAGCTCATAATACAAATCAAATGATGTAAATGCAAAACCACCTTATCCATCTTCAAACCCACCCTCAACAAATTCCATTGGGTATGCATAATCAAAATGTTCCCCCACCTCCTCTTTGGGATGCCCATGTTAATCTTATCCCTCAACCTCCTCTTATCAAAAAGACCATGAAACATCTTCAAAATGAGCCTCTTACATCTCAAATTACTAATATCAATATAGGAGGTATCACCCCTACCATTTCTTACATTGGGTCAACTAATCCTACTCTTCATTTTAAAACATTTGGAAATCTCTATAAAGACTAGGTCAAATTAAACACCTTTGTTGCTACAAATTTATTAGCCAAAAATCTCATGGGTAATGATTAGATTATTAAAACCAACTTAAAACTCACTCTATTATTAGTTTGTAATATTTAGTCAATGATCTAGTCCAAGAGTTCCAAACTTGTGATCTTCTTGAGAATGCCTTGGCCCATTTTGTCAATTGCAAGCAACTTTAAAACAAAAATGCCCAAGCTTTTGTTAAAAGGTGGAAACCATTGTCCAATAAATGTGGACATAATATAACTGAGGATACCCTTTTCCATCTCTTCACCAATTCTCTCTTTCCCAAGTTGAAATATCAGGTCCACACTCTCTATCCACATACCTTAGAGGAGGCCATTAACCGAGCAAAACATCAAGATTTATTTATGAATTAATTTGAGCCACCCTAACCTTCTATAAGTACTTGTATATTACTTAAAAACAAGAATATTCATGCTACCAATTATGGTGTCACATACTCTTATGACACCATTCACACTATTCAAATAATTGTTCCTAAACAATCTTCAGAACCAGCCCCCCCTTCTCAATATTTCATCAATCATCACTTATCTTCACCTAATAATATCAGTTTTCACAAAAAATTATCCTTAGATGAATTAATAAAATGTCTACTTAGGCCTATCTCATGATAGCTTGATCCAACTCATCCTATGAAATCTTGGTATGATCCTAATAAATTTTGTTGGTTTCATGCTAGTTGGGGTCATTCTCAAGAGACTTTTAGGTATATTTGTAATTTAGATATGGATTTTATTCTTGGTTCCAATTTTGACCATGATTATATCATTAAATAATGTTATTAATCCTATGACATTACTTTCAAAGCCCGTGAAACTAATTCTAAATCTCAAGCTTTGAATCAAGCTAATGCTTTTTTAGCCATCTATAAATACCCTCTTCCAAATCACCAAGATAATAAAGATAACTCCACCCCTTCTACCAATAATTTAGATAGTCTTATTGATATAAATCCAAAAGAGAATGTGGTTAATATGACTAATATTCAAAGGGTGGTTGCTTTTATTGATCCTCAACCTATCTACACACCTGCATTGTCTTGCACATTTCATGTTATCCAAGATTATTCTCCAACTCACTTAAATTATTTGGGGCAAGATGACCTTATAAATTTTGATGAAACAATTCCAAATTATCCATTGGATAACACTTCCTATTATATTTATAACATCCCTCCATCTTCTTTACCTAACACCAATGACACTCAATCTTCTATCAACACTTCTTCTAACACTTCTAAAACCAATCTGCATCATTTGCTTCATCTTCTCAACATAGTTTACAGCCTTTTTTGAAACTTCTACCTCTTCTTAACATAAATTATAATGTACTTATGCTCCTCCTTTTGAGGACCTCCTTCAACACTATGTACCTATTTCTAACAATCTTTTTATGGGTTCTGATGAGTGGGATCCTATCAAGGCACTTACTAATTTCCCATCCCAAATTCCATTTCTTGAGATTATAAATAATTATTTATATCATCTAAACCATATTATATATATTTTGTTTTAAATGAACATATCTCATCCTCCCCTGGCAAGACCTGATGTAACCTTATCTGGATCTGAAGATAATCATATTGCAATAGTGTGAAGAGATGTCCATACATGTTGAAAAAACAATGGAGACTTCTCTTTCCCTCAAGTTTCCCATCACTTCTATGATTCTTGATGAGATTTTTCTTCATGAAAATGATCCTCCTCTATTCATTAGTGTCTAATTGGTGATATCCAAGTCAAGTTTGCCTTGATTGATGAGGGTTCTGGCACTTGTGTTACCTCTCTCAATTTTATCAAAAACCTTGGATATTCTAAGTGCAATCTCAAATCCACATGAAACACATATCAAGAATATGATCAAATGCAAATGCCTCCTTTAGGTTATATGTGTCTTCCCATTACCATCCCACCTATTACCATTTGCGTGAAGTTGATGATATTTAACTTTCCTCTATCAGTTGCTTCTTCCACTTGCTAATGCATTAAATTCCCTCATAGTGGATTTATTTATAGGATTCAAGGTGACACTAACCCTTAAAATTTTAAATAATTCCAAGATCAAGATGTCTTCAATATTCCTAGTCTTGAACCTTTGCCTAATGTTTCATTTTGTGACTCTCAATGATTCAACTTTCATGTCAATTCCACTCGAGGTTATAATAGTCATCCCAAATTCATTGGGAATATTCCCCCCTAACATCTTATATTCTTATGATGATGAGACTGATGAGATAAATCTCAAGATTAAGACTTATGATCTCTCATCTCATCTCATCTCTCATCTTCTTGCTTATTTACAACTTCATTCTCGTAAAACACCTTGTGATGACATCCTGATTATCTTAACTAAGACTCAACTTTATATTCATCACACCTCATCAGATGAAAATGTTATCCCTACCTACATCATTTATCTTCATACACTTGATCATGATGATGGTTATACCTTAGACAATCCATTCTTAGGTGGTCTTGTTTAGGCCCATGATGCTAAGATTATCTAATATCATTCCTCTTTGCTTAAGTTTTTTAGTGTATCTTCCCATATTCCATCATATATAGTTCCTAATTTTAGCATTTTTACTCTTTATTATAGGGTAGAGATGGTACAAACACCTCTAGTTTCTAAAGAACCTCATAGGAGTATGCTTATAGATCGTGCTATGACTGGGCCCTATCACATTTCTAGGTACCATGACCCCTATAGCCTGCTTATCCCTAAAATACCAGCAAATTTATTTTGAAATTATTGAACCCCACCCCTCCCTCAATAGATCCTAATTTAGATCCCATTCTTACTCTTACTTTTGCTGATTATATTCCTACTTTTCATCCTATCACTCCTTCCATCGTGCCTAGTCTTGTCCCTTCACCACCACCATCTTTTCTCAGTGCTGGTTTGTTTCCTTTACCATAGATGACTTAATTTCCCACAAAATGGGATGATGAGCCTTCCCATACTCCTTTTGATTCTATAACACCTCCTCCTATGAGTATCTCTACTAAGCCTTCTCAAAGGCTTATCTATTACTTACATAACACAACTAACCATTCATCCACACATTGTTAAAATCTATGATAATATATTGACACTTTGCATCCTTCTACCCCTCAATACTCAAACAAGGCCATACCTCTCCCAAAGTTACTACCTGAGTATATTCCTAAGAACAAAGAGGTGTATTATCTTTGGCACCAATGTGGCATCCATCACATCGATCATTGCCACATCCTTTAGCAACACCTTAAAGATCATATTTTAATTATTCCCACACCTTATACCATTCCTCTTATAGGTCATTGGCATAATAAGGCTCCCTTTTATTCTCTTATGGTTCCATATCCTATGGTTCCATCCCCTCCTGTGGTCCCTTATATAGAGAGTATTACAAAGAAAGTTAGTCAAGCATTAGTCCATAAATAATGAAACATGCATAAAGAACTAACTATCCAAGCCTATCTATTCCTATGGGAATTACAAAGGATAGAAAGAAATAAATGGAAGAAAGCAACACCGCATTACCTTCCCAAATGGATTTGCCATACCCATGTGGCTCAAAAATATGTTATCCCTTGATCAAGCATCCTTGTCTTTGTCAACAATGGTGGTAATCTCCTCTAATGCCTCAAGAACACTCCACAAAACCTAGGCTCATGATTCTAAATCACTAAACTATCCTATCAATGAAGATTGCAAGCAAAATCTATGATCAAATGAAAAACCTTGTGGAAAAAATTTAACATTATAACTTTACAATATTCAAACTTTTAAGCTATTTGAGCATAATAACTTTTCACCAAAATAACTTAGAAATGATGTTCATGGCCTCTCTATTTATATATTTTTGAGATTGGTCAGGATCAACCATGACCATCCATCTCAAGATTGAGATGTGTGGCCATGGATAATCCTCATATTTGGAATTAAATCCATAATTATCTTCATCATGACCTTGGAAGAAGGGGCATTAAAGAGGCATGGGAGGCATTAACTAAGCATGGGTGACCCATAATCCTAATATTTGTGGTATTTATGGCCTGGGGATGTCTTCCCAAGAAATGACATCACTTGATGATGCAGTTAATAAAAATCAATTTTCAAAAATAAATATTCAACAACTCTCATGGAAAATCCACTTAAGCTCTTGATATAGATTAATTATCCTTAAACAAGGTTAATCAACATTTGTGTAATTATTTGAAAATTGGCCCTCAATTAATCAAAATGGTTAGAAAGTCATATTACTAGGTCATAATTTGATTGGAGATAATTGGAAGGCACTGTTAGATGCATTGGAGCTATATTCTCATTTAGGATGTTGCCAACACCAGATAATAAAAGTACATGATGTGTACTAATGAATTAGAAGAAAAGAGTGACCCACAACACTAAATGGCAAAATAGTTATTTTGACTCAAAATGATCTGATCAAAGTTAGCTGGACCATAAAATGCATTACCCTATTTAGAGATACTTTGACCTAAACTAGCACTTGTAAGTGACAAGTTTGAACCATTGAGGGTGTTTTATGGATTTTGACCTAAAATGTGCATTTGAGTAGAATTTGAGTAACATTGACAGTTTCAACATAAATTGTGTTAGGAATTGGATGTCTACACCTTATTCACCTCTTGTTCCTCCACCCGTGAATCCTTCACCCATAGATATTCCCTCACATATGGACCCTTATCCACTTGTGAGTCCCTCACCTATGGATCCTTCTCCATCAGTGATCCCTTCATCTCCCATAGAGTCCACTCCCATACATTCTTCTAAGCATCCCTTTCTTGATCACCCTCCTCAATATGAACCATCAAGCATTCCTACCTTTTCTATTGAGGATATTAGATGTGAAATATTTTACCAATTTTCATTGGAGATAAATGATATATTAGCTACAATTCACATCCAACTTCATAGAGACTTATCAGATGTTTTGGATAATGTATGTGGAAAAATCTATCAGTATTTATGGCACATGCATGGTGTTCTTCAATTTTCATTTGGATTGCATGTGTGATCTAATATTATATTTATCTATTTGTTATATCATTTGACATTGTGTCAAATTATTATTTATCTCACATGGTGACTTTGATTTTGCACTTTATATTGCTTATAATGTCATTTATGTTTGCCTATGGATGTCTTCTTTATCATTGATTTATTTTTCTTTTTGATTTTATTTCTTAAAAAAGAAACCCCTTATTATTTTTCATGATTGTTTACTATCTTATCTTTATAAACATGGATAATTATCATTGTGACTTGGTTATACAAACATTTTCCCCTTTAGTTATTCCTTATTTACCATGTGATCAGTTAGCAAACAATTCATCTCATTATAATCTCCTATCACTGATCCACTTTGGATCTTTTTTATTTACTTTATTACCTTTTCACAAACTAAGCATATACATGGTTGAGACATAAGATAACATGTTGGTTCATTGTTAAGCCTAAGTGTTCTAGGCAATTTTATCTTTGGTCACTTAGCTTCTTTTAAGGCTAAGTATACAACTCATTCATGTTTATCAATCTATCTCTCGTGATTGGTCATTCCAAGTTTGTATGGAGGAGGAATATTAAAAAAGCCTTAAAACATTCAAAAGGCAAATCATTTAATAAAAGGCAATGATCTAACTAGAAAAAACATTCAACATTATCAAAAATTTAAATCACACTAAAAGATATGATTCAAAGCACATCTCCTTCTTCTAGTCAAAGCTCAAACTCCATAGTTGGCCTCATGATAGAGCTGAGGCCCATTAGGGTACAGTAGGCTAGTAGATTATAAAAGGAGAATTAAAAAATATTTTAGTTCTACCTAATTTCTCATGCTTGTACCCAATATTTATAATAGATAAATGACTTTATAAGGGGTCTCAAGGAATGGAAAACACATTGTAGGAAGGTAGGTCTATTTTAATTTTCTTGTACCAATCTGCCTTCATGATTTGATCTTAGTGGCATGCTTATTACCTACACAACTTTGTATCTATAATGAATAAGTTTCCTTTGTACATTGAGGGTCATTGTATACACATAATATTTTTAAAATTTTATCACTTATTAACACTTTATATCTTGCAAAAACCCATTGAGTCTCTATCTCTTTGAGTGTATGCCTTAAGGGGTGCATCGAGAAAGGGGTGGGTAGACCATTGGTGATTTGTAAAAATATTGTCCTTTTTTCCACTTGAAATCTACATAATTTTCTCCTAAAACCATTTACCCTAAGATTATTCTTCTCATTTTTACCCATTACAAACATTTGTCACATCTTTTTCCTTCTGTTCCTTGCCTTATCCTCCTTTTGATAGTTGGTTGTACTAGGTCAACTAGGTCAATCTTATATAATTTTTGTCCTCTGATTATTGTATAGGGTCAATTGGGTTGACCCTATATTATTTTTGGGTATTTTTAACTTTGGATATTATTATCCCTTTAGTTCACATAGCTTAGGACCTAGTGAATTATCTCCTAAAAACATATAGGGTTGATTGGGTCAACCCTATACAATTGACACATTTGGAAGGATTTAGGGTAAAATCCACCTATATATACAAGTTCATTTCCAACCATTTGAGAAAAAGGGAAGTGAAGAAGAATAATTATGAGTGAATATCTACTTATTGACCATTTTACTTGAGGAATAAAGCTTAGGGTTCCATACTTTCTTTGGAGATATGGATCTTGTCTTGTGGAGATGTCTTTTGGATGCATAGATAGGTTGTGTATCCTCGAGCTGATTTGTCTTTGTTATCAATACATACCACAATAATATATTATGAATAATCTTGGCCAAGGGAGAGGTTGAGACTTGATAGGTTCATCTTTAAAGCTAAGTATTCCTAACTTTATTTCTCCTTTGAAAGAGTAGCTAACATAGTTGTGCTTATCTTCCATACATTAGGAGTCTATATAAATTGATGTGTGTATGTCTTCTATGCATGTTTAATTTAGTTTGTTTTATTTCTAACTAATAATTTATGCCACAAGATTTTGTGAACACTAGATTAGATTTAATTTCTTATTACTAGACATAAGTGAAATATCAAAACCTAGGACCCCCTTAGGGTTATTGCATGATTATGTTAGTTTGGATGCTTTTAGAACCCTTCCTAGCATGGTGTATTATGATAAGTAATACCCTAATCAGGTCTAGAAAATCCCCATATTGGTCATGCTCCCATTTAATAAATGTATTCCCAATCATAAGTGTAGGTATGCTCTATCTTCTCTGAGCCAGGACTGAATTATAGATAGGATGCATTTCTAATTACATACATTTTGGTGAACCTGATGTGAAATAACCTTTGTAAGATTTGATCACTTATCTCATTATTTTCATCATTATTTTTATCATATATTTGTCATATTGGGTCGACTACATTGACCTAGCTCTAATTTCTACAAATAGGTTTTGAGGTACAGGCTACTGGATTGACCCAATCAGCCTAGTATAGATTTTTAGCTTTATAGGCTTCCAGTCCAGACTACTAGATCGACCCAGTTAACCCAATATAGTTTTCATACTTTTAGATATCTTGTTTAACTTACTAGGTTGACCTATTTGACCCTATATAGTATAGGCACTCAATAATAGGTTCCTACAGAGCTTGATAGACCCAGTCGACCCAATTAACAAGTTTTGAAAGCATTTCACAAGGTTATCTGACATCAATCTTCCTTCTCTGCATCTCTAATCCACCAAGGTTCCTTTTTATTCCATCTCTTCCTTTACAATCTTTCCTTTCATAGTTTACAATCTTCAAAACTACCCTTGTATAGTCAATTGGATTGACCCTATCGACCCAGTTCTATATTCTATGTGTTATTTGGATAACTAGGTTGACTCTAAAGACCCTGGTCATTTTTAGACCTTACTTTTATAGTACAAGATCGACCTTGTTTCCCCTATTCTATATTCTATGCATACATTATTGACTATATCGACACTTTACCTTATTTTAAATTTGTAATTAACCTTTATATGTTAGTAATTAGCTCACACTTTCACTTCTTATTACTTGCATGATTAAAATAGATCACATCATCTAATTAGGTGGATTTTTAATTAACCATTTAGTTTCACTATTTTTTATTTTATACACACATGACCAAATCACAAAATTTAAACAAGCATTTTAACATTTGTCTACTCAAGGCCAACATAGTTGGATTTCATCACCAAGGAGGAAGTCATCTTGATGTTCTAGTCAAGTATAAAGCATGGTTAATGGTATATTTAGGCTAAGCACCTGACACCCTTATAATTGTGGTGTGTGAAGTGAGGGGGTAGGCCCTAATACAAAGCCTATATCATTACCACTACATATCCCTTTTATCCCAAACTACTTGAAACTATCCTTAGATTGCTTTCTATTTCCTTACTTATAGCCAACTTCCCATCACATTTAAAAACATATCTTAATAATCTTATAAATATTTAGGTTGATCATTTAGTTAGTTATTTACTTTCTCTTTGATCAATTGTATTTTGTATTGCAAAAACTTGCATTATCCAGCATTGATGAAAGGTTTTGTGCTATCTAACTCAATTAGATTGGCCAATGTTAATCCAATTGATTATTCATTTACCTTTAGTTCTTACATTTTTAACTTGCAAAATTATCTTGTTTCAATTCACAATTTGTTATAAGCTTTCTAATTTTCCCTATCTATTGTACTAGGTCGACCCAATCAACCCTGTACATTTTTTTAGCCTCTATTCGCCATATTAGATCAAGCTAATCAACTTTTTACTATTTATAGACCTTGTTTTTGTGTGAGGTCAACCTAGTCAACCTTATACTATTTCTATCATTTCCTATTTCTTTGATTTCTCATGTCTCTTTTTTTCCCTTCATCATGGACATTCTACTTGATGACAACATTGAATTGTAGTAAAAAAACATGATGATTTTTACTAATCCTCATATGGTCTCCCATAGATAGAGTAGGGCTCCTCTATTAGGTACTAATAATGTTCACATTACCAATTGCACAATGAACTATAGGACTCCTCCTAATACCTCTTTTTAGCATAATCCTCGCTTCTTATTAGAATACTAACTTGAATTAGAGTATACCCCTAAAATACTATTATTTATCTTTGAATTTCCTCAAGATCAAAGAAAAGATCCCTCTACCATTTACAATCTTATGATTAGTGATCAATCTGAAGAGCATCATTCAGCTACTCCTACATTCTCAAATGGATTTGGGGTTACCACTTGATTTGATTTTCAGCCTCTTCCTTTGATTATAACCCCTTCTCACACCATGACCTCTTCTTCTCTAACTTCTTCCACCTCCATGCCTAGTATATCCACTAACATCATATATTTTACATCTAGTGGGCCTCTCATGAGATCCACTATCTTTAATCCTTCCACTAGTTCTTCATTTTCTACCCAAGGTAATCATGCTTATAATACTTCCTCTTCTTATCCCTTCACTAATCCATATTTTGATACACAAGAAATTTTTTACACTAGTGCTTCACACTCTCATAATTCCTCTCAAGCCCCTATCAACACTAATAGTGGTACCCAAGCCACTAATACCAACACAAATACCAACTCTATTGCTTATAACTATGCTAATCAAACACACCAATTATTATTACAAACACTTAATCAAATGAATACATTTCAAGCTCATAACATAAATCAAATGATGAGAATGCAAAACCACCTTCTTCATCTTTAATATCATCCCCAACCAATGGCTTGGGGCACACATAACCAAAGTTTTCCCCCTCCTCTTCAATATTCTTAAGGTAATCTCATCACTCAACCTCCTTTGATAAATAAAACCATTAAAAATCTTTAGAATGAGACTCTTATTACTCAAATCGTTAACATTGATATAGGAGGTATCAGACCTATAATTTATTATAATGGATCAACTGATCCTACCCTTCATCTTAAAACATTTGGAAATCTCTATAAGGATTGGGTCAAATTGAACTCTTTTGATGATACCAAACTATTGGCCAAAAATATCACATGTGATGCATTGGATTGGTATAATCAGCTTAGAACTCATTCTATTGCTAGTTTGGAAGATTTAGTGAATGCATTATTTCAAGAATTCCAAACTAATGATCTTCCTGAAAACACTTTGGCCCATTTCATAAATTTTAAACAAATTGAAAATAAAACTACTCAAACCTTTGTTAAAAGGTGGAAAACTTTGTCAGACAAGTGTGAACATAATATGGCCAATGACAATATTTTCCATCTCCTTACTAATGCCCTCATTATTAAATTATAATATCAGGTCTACACTATCTCTCCATGCACTTTAGAGGAGGCTATTGACCAAGCTAAATGTCAAGATTTCCTTATGTGTCAATTTGAGCCACCCCAACCTTTTGTGGGTCCTCATCTCTTACTTAAAAACAAAAATTGTAATATTACCAATGATGGTGTTACATATTATTATGACACCATTCATAATGTTTGAGCTATCATTCCCAACTAATCTTTGGAGCTAGTTTCCCCTTCTCAACAATATACCAATCCTCACATATCATCACTTGTTAACATTAACATTAACATTAACATTAACATTAACATTAACATTAACATTAACATTAACATTAACATTAACATTAACATTAAAAAACTTCTATCTTCAACTAAATTGCAGAAGCATCTACCTAGGCCTCTTCTAAGAGAACTTGATCCTACCCATCCTATGAAATCCTGGAATGATCCTAACAAGTTTTTTTGGTTTCATGCTAGTTGGGGTTATTCTCATGAGACCCTTAGACAATTTTTTAATTTAGCTATCGATTTTCTTCTTGGTCCTAATTTGATCATGATTCTATCATCCAAAAGTGTCAATAATCCTATGAAATTATTTAAGGATTATAAAGCATATGATAAATATCAAGCCTTAAATCAAGCTAATGCTCATTTGGCTATCTATTTAAGACAACCAAGATAAGCCCACCCCTTCCACCAATAATATAGAAAGTCTTGTTGTCCCCACTTTAAAAGAGAATGGGGTTAACATGGATAATATGTGAAGGGTGGTGGATTTCATTAATTCAGAACCTATATACACTCCTCTTTCATCTCAAATGTATCATGTTATCCAAGATTCTTACCCAACTCATTTAAATGAGTTGGGACAAGATGACCTTATAAATTTTGATGATGCTATTTTTGATTTTCCCTTAGATAACACCTCATATTCTATTTTAACCACCATTCCTTCATCTTCCAACATTAATGATAATCAAACTTCTACTAATATTTATTCTACTATTTCTCAAAAGAAACCTAATTAATAAATTCATCTTCACAACATCATTTACAACCTTGCTGTAAGACTTCTTCTTATCAAAAAAAAATCAAATGTACTTCATCTCCTCCTTTCGAGGACCTTATTAACCACTATGCACCTATTTCTAACATCCTTCTTATGGATTATGATGAATGGGATCCCATCTCAATACTCACCAATCTCCCATACCAAATTCCATTCCTTGAGCTTATGAGGACTTCTCCACTTCACGGAAACCATCTTATGCAATTATTATTCAAGATGAATATCCCTCATCCCTCCCTAGTAGGATAGGAAGAAGCCTTATCTAGATATGAGGATATTATATTACAACAATGTGAAGAGATGTCTATCAATGTTGATGAAACTATCGACACTTCTATTTCCTTAAAATTTCCTATATCCTCTATGATTCTTGATGATATTCTACTTCCTATAGATGATCCTCCCTTATTCATTAGTGTTCAAATAGGTGATATCCAAATTAAGCATGCATTGATTGATGAAGGTTCTGGCACTTATGTTGTCTGTCTTGACTTTATCAAAACCCTTAGATATTTAGAATGCAATCTCAAGTCCACATGAAACACCTACCAAGGATATGATAAAAGGCAAATGCATCCTCTAGGTTATGTGTGGCTTACCATTATCATCCCACCTATCACCATTCATGTGAAGATGGTGATCTTTAACTCTCCCCTTTCTTATAATATCTTTCTTGGTAGGTCGTGGACTCACCATATGATAGCCATTAATTTTTCTGCCTACCAATGCATTAAATTTCCTCATAATGGAGCCATTTATAGGATTTAGGGTGACATAACCCTTGGAATTTTAATAATTCCAAAACCATGATGTTTTTAAAATTCCTACTCTTAAACCTTTTCCTAACATTCCATTTTGTGAGCCTCAACATATTAACTTTCCCATTAACTCAACCAAAGGTTACAATGGTCATCTTGAACTCATTAGGAACATTCCTGCTAACCTTTTATATTTCAATGATGATGAGCCTAATTAGATTAACCTAAAAATTAAATTTTTGAATCTCTTGCCTCACCTCATCTTACAACTTCCTGCTACCTTGTAGCCTTATTCTCACAAACCTCCTTGCGATGACATTCCTATAGTATTGACCAAGACTTAACATTCTATTCACCACACTTCCTTGAATGACAAGATCATCCATAATTGTATCATTGAACTTCACACCCTAGATTACGATGATGGTTATTCCTTAGATAATCCATTTTTAGGCAATCTTATCTAGACCTATGATGCTGAGATTACCCATTACCATTCTTATTTACTTAAGTCTTTTCATGTAGCTTCCCATTTTCCTTCATTTATAGTTATTAATATTAGTATTTTTACTTGATAGATTTCACCAAGATCTCTAAATAGAGGTCACATGATGAATGTTGAATTCCTATAGAGGCAATATGAGAGCTTTAAAAACAAGAAAATTTCACAAAGAAAATGTTTGCATTAGTCACTTTAGGAAAAAAGTAAGTACATATAGGGTGAGATTAGGTCACCAAAAAAGTAAAACCCTAACTCAAAATTAGAACCCACTTAAAGGTAAAATGACCCCTAATGACTTAATTAACTAACCTAAGTAAGCTGAAAAGATGTGTAGGTAAAACCACTAGGTGGGAAAAAGTCTACAATTCTAAATCTCATGCATTACTTGCTAAGAAAGATAAGTCTTATAACAATAGAGAGAGAAAGTAGAGCAAGAAAAATATTGAGAAGGGTGAAAATATTTCCACCTCCAAATCAAACAATGTGCCCTCTTCTTCTAGTTATAAGCCTAAGAGAGATTGGATCAAATGTGGGCATTGCTCAGGTAAGCATGACAAGAGTAAATGTTTGAAGAAATAAATTCACCACCTTACTAGCCTTCTTATTCAAAATGGCATATGTGTTCTAGATTCTATCAAACCATCTTCATCAACCCATGAATCCACTAAGGCAAATGAATCTAGAAAAGAAAAGGCAAAAGAAAATAACAAGAGTAAACATAAGGGCAAAGTATTAGTTATAGTTGTGCCTCCAAATCCTCCTACATGGGTCATTGACTCTGGTGCTTCACATCACATGGCCTCTTCACATATTGAGTTCAGTTCCATAGAACTATGTGACCTATCCTCTATACAACTGGGTGACAACACTTTTAAAAAGGTTATCGAGAGAGGGTCTATTGAAGTGAGTGGTGGAACATTTAATAATGTTATAAATTTTCCCTCACTCTCAACTAATATCTTATCAGTTTAGTAGATCACTCACCTTGGTTTGAGCATGCAAGTTGAATTCACTCCAGATTTAGTGTACATCAGGGAGTTACATAGTGATACTATTTTGGCTATGGGAATCGTTGATCATTAGACTCAGATATATAGCTTCTCACACTTTTCTCCTGACTCTCCTTTAGATTCCTCTTCAAACTCACCTATACCTATTAACACTTCTGAGCCTAAGATTCTTTCTGATATTGACAACTCTTCTTCTACATATGACTATAATAGTGAAGTGGACACACCACCATCTCCTTGTCACCTTTCAAATATTCAAGAGTTAGTTCTTGACCCACCTACCTATGGTCTACTTCTAAAATTATAGGATAATGGTCTACTAATCTATGACAAATCAGACATCGAGCAGTCTATTCCATAGTTAGAGAGGATTCCATAGACCTTCTTTGCCTCTAATTCTATTGCACCATCTTGGCATAGAGCAGTTGGGACACCTACCTCATAATATGTGGATCATTCATTTCATATGAGTTAAACCTTGGTTGAAGATCCATAATGCACTTGGTAGAAAACATTACTATTCTAGGGTAATCTACTCTTTATTACATCTACTTTTGATTCACAGTCACTTTCAAGTATTCTTTTGGGGGGCACCAAATGGCTATAGTCAATTGTAGACCTTAATGGGGATTTTTATCCCTCTTCTTTTCTTTTCTCTTTTTTAGGGAGGAGTTTTGTTCCTACATGTTTTTTCCTTTACCCCAATTTATGGGAGTTATATTGTACTTGGATACCTCATCAAGCCTCATTTTCAGGACCCAATTCTTCTACCCACCTAAGCTATGTTTTAGGGAGTTGTAAGTGTAGGCTTTTTCCCACCTAATGGTTTTACCTACATGTCTTTTCAGATTACTTAGGTTAGTTAATTAAGTCATTAGGATTCATTTTACATTTAAGTGGGTTTTAATTATGAGTTAGTGTTTTAATTTTTTGGAGACCTAATCTCACCTTATATGTACTTTCTTTTTTCCTAAAGTGGCTAATGCAAACATTTCCTTTGTGGAATTTTCTTGTTTTCAGAGTTCTCATTCTACCTCCATAGGAATTTGACATTCATTGCATGGCCTCTATTTAGACATTCATTTAAATTCACAACCTAGATTAAGATGATGGTTATTCCTTAGATAATCCATTTTTAGGTGGTCTTATCCATACCTGTGATGCTGAGATTACCCATTACCATTCTTATTTACTTGAGTCTTTTCATGTAACTTCCCATTTTAAATCATTTATAGTTCTTAATATTAGTATTTTTCCTTTTTATAATAGGGTAGAGATGGTGTAACACCTCTATTTTTTGAGGATCCTCATAGGAGTATATTCATAGATCATGCTATGACTGGGCCTTACCACTTTTTTAGGTACCCTAACCATCGTAGCTAGTTTACCCCTGAGATTAGTTTGACTATTCTTTGACCTTATGTATATACCATCCCTCCCTTAGTGGAACCCCCATTGGAACCATAAATATTCCTATTATATTTGATCCTATTCTTACTTCCACTATTACTGAGTCTACCCATGCCTCTTATCCCATTGCTCCTTCTATTGAGCTTAGTTCTATTCTTCTTCCATCACCACCTTACCTTGGTGATGGTTTGATTCATTTACCTAATATGGCTCCATTGCCCACCAAATGGGATGATGAGTCTTCTACAACTTCTTCCACTCTTTTTACATCCCCTTCTATGAGTGCTTCTCTTGAGATCACTCACAAGCATATCTGTTGCTTCCATGAAACAAATAATCATTATTCTACCCATTATCACAAGCTATGACAATATATTGATATGTTTTATCCTTCTTCTCCATCCTTAGATAAATCCATACCTCCCCTAAATGTTCTACCTAAATCTATACCTAAGTATGGTGAGGTATATTATCTATAGCACCAATGTGGCACTCATCACACTAACCATTGCTGCATCCTCCAACAACATCTCAAGGATCATCTTCTAGATATTCCTAGACCTTCTTCCATTCCTCTCATAGGTCATTCCCAAAAGAAGGATCCTCCTTCTTCTCGCATGGCTCCACCTCCTATGGTTTCATCATTTCCTGTGGTCCCTTCATTATCTTTTGTGCCTCCACTAGTGATTCTTTCACCTATGGATCTTCCCTCACCTGTGGATTCTTCCTCACCAGTGATTATTAGATCTCCTATAAATCCCAATCCCATGAACTATCTTGATAATCCATTGCCTAATTTCCCTCCTCAACATTATCCATCAATTATTCCTACTTTTTCTATGGAGGAGGTTAAAAGAGAAGTATTTTCCTAGTTTTCATTGAAAATTGATGAACCATTAGTAGTAATTCATATCCAACTCCATAAATATCTATCCAATGTTTTGGATAATGTGTGGGTGAAGATTTATGAGTATTTATGAGCACATTCATGGTGATTTTACATTTACACTTAGATTGGACGTGTGATCTAATCTTATATTTTATCTATCTATTATATCATTTGACACTTTATCAACTTCATATTTTTCTTATAGTGATTTTACCTTTTGTACTATATCTTGATTATATTGTCATTTATATTTTCATATGATTGTATTTATTTCTCTTTATTTATTTCTTGAGTTTTTCTAAAAACTCTCTTCTTGTGTCTTCATAATTATTTGCTCTCTTATCTCTATTTTCTCATGGATAATTGTCATTGTGACTTGGTTATATCAACCTTGTTCCCTTTCATCATGTTTTATATTACCATGTGATCAATTAGAAAAAAAATGTATCTCATTATAATTTATTTATACCAGTCCACTTTGGATTTATTTATTTCTATTTATTTCCTTTCCACAAACTAAGCATATACATGGTTGAGACTTGGGATCACATGCTAGTTCATTTTTAAGCCTAAGGGTCCTAGTTTGTCTTTACCTATGGTTACTTAGCTTCCTTTATCCTTATCCTAGAACTTATTTCATGTGTATCACTACATCTCTCATGATTGGTCATTCCAAATCTGTGTGGAGGAGGAATTTTTAAAATCCATAAAAATTTAAAATTTAAATCATTTTAAACAAAAAGGCAATGATATAAAAGGCAAAAATATTCTTAAAAGTTAAATCACACTAAAAGAGATGATTAAAATCACATCTCCTTCTTCTAGTCAAAGTTCAAAATCCACAGTTGGCCTCACAATAGAGCTGAGGTCCTTTGGGGTGAGGTAGGCCAGTAGAGTAGAAGAGGAGAATAAAAAAATATTTTAGTGCTACCTTATTTCTGATGCAAGTACCCAATGTTTATATTAGATTGATGACTCTGTAAAAGGTCCTAAAGAATAGGGAACACATCATGGGAAGGTATGTCCATTTTACTTTTCCTTTTACCAATCTAACTTCAGGAGTTGATCTTAGTAGCACACTTATTTACCTATAAAGTTTTGTGTCTATAGCGAATAGGTTTCCTTTGTACATTGATGATCACTAGTTACTTAGTATCTTCTCATGTCCTTAGTATGCCTCTTACCTATTAATGTCTTCTCATAAGATGCTTGAGTCTTGATTTTTACATTCCCTATATCCATCATATTTACTCTTGAGAAATATTGATTTGTCTACTGATCACTCCCCTTGGGATTTCATTTTTGCATTATTTTTTAAGACCACAGATAGGACCTGACATTCCTAAAAAATTACCATCATAGCACCTTCATATTACCCACATCCTTTGTTACCTAATTGTCTTAATTATTCTACCCCAATGGTGTTCCATTTGTAGAGTTTTAGTGAAGACCATAGATAGGACTTAGCCCTCCTCAATTTTTTTTGAATAATACAAGTCACAAACAAAAATTACATGTGTCAAATATAAGATAAGATGTAATAGATTATGAAGTTACACATCATTGACATGCTTTCTAGCTTGATTTAGTATGTTTTATGCTTCATTTTTATTTTGATTTTATCTTCTTATTTTCCAAGTGCATGTAAGAATCCAACCATTTCTTGAACTTTTCATACTTCCTAGCTTGAATTAGTATGACAAATTATAGACCAAACCTTTTGCCAATTTTGTTTTTCTCTTATACTTCCCAATGTGATATAGTATGATTGATTGACTTAATTGATTTATTTTTATATCATTTATTCTCTTTTACATACCTTCCATTTTATTACATTATTTTCATATTTACCAACATGATTTAGTGTGATTTTACTTGTTTTAATTTGGTGCAAAAATATTTTGTTTGGTTTAAAAACGAATTTATTTTTACCATTTTTGTTTTACCAGTCTTTTGGTTCTTTATACTTAATCATTTCTTGTTATTACACATTTCCAAACTTGAAATATTGTGTAGTACATTTTTTATTGATTATATTTCACCAAGTCCTTTTTTACTATTTATTTTTAACCATTAATGAATTCTACATAATGCTAGAAAAGAAAACCACATCTCATATATTTCCTATAACATATACAACAAACAACTAAATACATGTGTTAGAAAGAAATATATCCAAACCATCCACAACCACAACCACAACCATGATAACAACATACATAATCAACATCAATATGCCAAAATGATCCATCATATATATATATATATATATCATGAGTTTTGATACAAGTAAAACCATATACTATGCTCCAAATCTATGGCTGGGCCCCATCCCATCTATCTCTTGGCTTAATTACACTACTTATTGATGCCTCAGTCTAACCCCTCTATACAAAATGTTGTAACAAGGTTGTCTAAGATCTCAATCCATCCACCTATCCCTTTAGATTCACCACTCATGCCTATACCTACACCAACTGGGTTAAGATCACCATGTGTGCTACTCTCTCCTGCTACTACACTTGTGTCATATGGTTCAGGGTTATTATATGTGCCTATGTTATCTGCATCACTATAGCCAGATGCATAGCTCTCTCCTATACTAAGGCCTACCATGATTGTATATCTCTTGTGCCCATATATACTATTGGATAAATCTTCTCTATCTATACTCATATTTACTTTATTTCCTCTCCAACTAATCTGAACCAGCTTGCCTGAGCTAGGGTAGATCATACACCGGGGTCCTCCAATGTAGTAGGGTCATACAACATCAACACCTCATCTAGGATGTCATGGAGTGGTCCCATCAAAAGGGACCCCCATATCTCTTCCTTATCCTCTGCTACACCTATAAAAACTAAACCAAATAGATATTAGATCAATGATATATCTTAAAATATATCTATCTATACTCTACCTTATTTAAACTTACATTTCAAAAATCTTAATCTTGAAATTATTTTCAGGTAGATTCCTTATTTTGATTATATCTTTTGTTCTATTCATCCACTTTTCAAACCATAAAATGTGTTAGAATCATGATTATGTAGAGAATATTTCCCACTATCATATGCCTATATTCCAAAAAAATTGATTTTTGGCATTTTTTGCACTAAATTCTCCAGGTTTGCCTAGTGTTCTTCACATTAGATGCCTTCACTTTCTATTGTAGTCTAATTATTTATCTATATCACTAAGGTAAGTAAAGGTATGTGTTTTAAATTATATTCTTCCCTTTATCTTATTTTCTACTTACTACACTTTACTTAGCATCATCATTGTGTGTTATCATGTTCTATTCTTGAAGCACCATCCTGAGTAGCACTTGCATGACACATGATGAGATTTGAGAGGGGAATATGTATACATATAATATTTCAATTTTTTTATGACTTAATAAAAATTTATATCTTTCATGAAACCATTGAGTCTCAATCTCTCTGAGTGCACATGTTAAGGGGTGTATTGGGAAAGGGGTGGGCAGACCATTCATGCTTCATAAGATTGTTGCCCCTTTTACCACTTTACATCTACACACTTAGATCCTAAAACCATTTACCGTAAGCTTATTCTTATTGGTTATACACATTTCAAACATTTGTCACATATTTATCCTCGCATTCTTTGTCTTATCTTATTTTTAATAGTTAGTTGTAATAGGTCAACTGGGTCGACCTTGTAGAGTTTTCAACCTCTGATTATTGTATAAGGTTGACTAGGTCAACCATGTACTATTTTGGGTTATTTTTCACTTTGGATCTTGTTATACCTTTGGTTTACATAGCTTGGGACCTAGTGAATTATCTCCCAAAAACATATAGGGTTGACTGGGTTGACCCATACAACTAACATATTCAGAAGGATTTAGGGTAAGATCCACCTATATATAGAAGTTCATTTCCAACCATTTTATAATAAAGGAAGAAAAGAAGAATAAGTGTGAGAAAACATCTAATTATTGACCATTCTACTTAAGGAATAAATCTTAGGCTTCCATATTTTCTTTGAAGATATGGATCTTGTCTTGTGGAGAAGTTTTTTGGATGCATAGATAGGTTGTGTAGTCTATAGTTGATTTGTCTTTGTTATCCTTACATAACCCCACAATATCTTGTGAAGCACCTTGGCCAAGGGAGATATTTTGGCTCGATGGGTTAATCTTCAAAGGTAAGTATTTATAAATTTATTTCTCCATTGCAAGAGTAGATAAATAATACAGTTGTGCTTCTCTTTCATGCATTAGGATTTCATATACATTGACATGACTATATGCCTTATATACATGTTTAATTTAGCTTGTTTTGATTATAACCCAAAATTTCTGCCACAAGATTTGGTGAACACTAGATTAGATTTACTTTCTTGTTATTATACATAAGTGAAATATCAAAACCTAGGACCCCCTTAGGATTATTTTATGATTTTGTTAGTTTGGAGGATTTAGAACGCTTCCTAACATGATGTATTATGATAAGTGATCCCCTAATTGTGTCTAACGGATATACATATTGGTCATGCTTCCACTTAAAAAATGTATTCCCAATCAAAAGTGTAGGTATGCTATATCTTCTCCAAGCCAGGATTGATTTATAGACATGATGCATTTCTAATTGCATATAGTCACTAGTCACTTAGGTATTCTTATGTCCTTAGTTATGCCTTATGTCTCCTAAGATATTCTCATAAGATGTCTAAGTTATGATTTTTACATTCCATTTTTCACTCCCTACATTCCTCATATTTCCTCTTGAGAAATATTATTTTGTTTACTGATCACTCCCTTAGGGATTCCATTTGTGCATTGTATTGTAAGACCATGGATAAGACCTGGCCTTCCTCACAAATTACCAAATTTTCACCTTTCTATTACCAACACCCATTTTTACTATATTTTCCCATTATTTCACTTCATTGGTGTTCCTTTTGTGATTTTTAGTGTACAACCATGGATATGACTTGGCCTTTCTCACAATTTTTTTGAATAATTCAAGTCACAACAAAAATTATGTGTCAAATATGAGATAAGATGTGATTGATCATGAAGTTTCACATCATTGACATGCTTACCATCTTGAATTAGTATGTTTTATGCTTACTTTGTTACTTTTTTCACTTTTATCTTAATATTTTCCAATTGCATGTAAGAAACCAACCATTTCTTGAATTTCTCATACTTTCCAGCTTGAATTAGTGTGATAAATTTAAGACCAATTTTGATAATTTTATTTTTATTTTATACTTCCCAACATGATTTAGTATTATTGATTAACTTAATTGATTTATTTTTATACCATTTTTTATTTCACATGCTTTTCCATTTTATTACATTACTTTCATACTTCCCAACATGATTTAGTGTGATTGTCACTTGTTTTAATTTGGTGCCTATATTTTTCATGGTTTACAAATAATTTTTTTTCCCTCTTTCTTACCACCATTTGGTTTATTATACTTAGTTATTTTCTTATTATTACACATTTACCAACATGAAATAGTGTGTAGTACATTTTTGATTGATTACATTTTGCCATGCATGTGTCTTACATAATGCTCAAAAAGAAACCATAACTCATATATTTCCTATAGCATATGTAAAAGAACTAAATAAATGTGCTAGAATTAAATATATCCAAGCATCCAAAACCACAACCATAATACAAACACGTAAGATCAAACATCCAAATACCAAAATGACACACACACACACACACACACACACACACACACACACACACACCCCATGTGTTTTGATACAAGGTACAAAAAAATACATCATCTTATATCTATGGTTGGGGTCTATTCTATCTATCTTGTGGCCTAGTCATGCTACCCATAGATGCCTCAAATAGTCCCCTATGAATAGTACACTATAAAGAGGCTATTCAATATCTCATACCTATCATCTATCCCTATAAGTTGGCCACCTATGTTTGTACTTGTGATAGTTGAGAATGTACCTATGCTAGCTAGCTGATGGTAGCCACATGTGCATCTCTCTCCTATAATAAGACTTACCATACCTATACTTCTCCTATTCCCACCCTTAACGATAGTTATGGCTCCTCTCTATGTGCCCATACTCACCTGATATCCTCTCCTACTATTTTGAACCAACTCCCTAGGGAAAACACTATCATAAGATCCTCTAGTGTCATTGGGTCATATGGCATCAATGCCTCATCAAAGATCTCATAGAGTGATCCCATCACTCGAGATCCCCATCTAGTCTCTTCCTCTGAAAGATCTATAAAAATTCAAACTAAGATAGATATTATATCATATATATATATATATATATCAAAAATATATGTATAATTTATCTCAAATAACTTAAGCACATTTAAAACCATTTATTATTACCTATCTATGTGTTACCTACTACTATCTCACCATCTGCACAACTACCAAGCATGGTCTCACCATCATCATGTCCTCTAATTACCTCATCTATAGATTGCCACCCAAGAGCACATCCTAGGGTTACCAATCATGCTCATCTCAAGGTATGCCTAAGTGGTACCTCTATCACCCAACTCTATCCTAGATTACTTGATGGGTCATCTGGGATGACCACCAGTTTTGATCTCTCTTACTATTGGTGTCTCTATCAATGGTACAATTGAGGTGGTCATTGCTCCTCCTACTATGGTGTTTGTATTAGTACCTCTGACACTCCTACATCTACATCCATCTCCTCTCTATCTACCACTTGTCATGTTTGACCAATCCATGGTCTCTCATACCATGATCTAATCCCTAGCCAAGCAGTTGGTAGCCCTAATCCTTCTCACCCCCTTGGATCTCTCACATGTCTAGCCCAAAATGTGGGAACCACTATTAATGAAAATAGATGAGGGAGTCTCATTTATCCTAGTATAGGTATCACTAGATGTGGCTCTATCCACTAGGTATAATGGCCTATAATCTATGTCTATGCTAATATTGGTGTCACTATCTCTCAGCTCAGCCATATCATATAAATGTGCTGATATGGCTGCCACATAATGTATACTTGATTAACTATCTACAACACTACCATGTGGGGCATGCTACATGTTACATAATACTACTTCCACCTATTTACCTAAGGCAACTGATCATCGACCACATAGGGTAACCTAGTTGGTCAATACATCAAAAATCTCTCATATATCCATTAACTCAATAAGATAATTAGCCCCATGCTCTTATACCCTCTAGACAACATCCCATACATGTCATGTATAAGTTAGACCCAAATGATAGAAACTAAATCATACAATGCCCCATGCTCCAATATAGTCTGGCATAAGGCTATCACATACAGTGGTACCTTTCCATCTAACTTATGACATAACACGCATGCTATCACAAATCCTATAATTTCCTTTCAAATATATAGAGTATGAGATGTATAAATGTTAAACAGGCTAACTCTCATCCTAGGATATATCATGTCTAAGCCTATCACCCATATAGATAAGGCTCTCCTCTCCTCCTGTCCATTTGTTACTCTTGTAATCATAGGTGTACCTCTTATTGATAGTCTAAGGATCGCATGGACATCCTCTAGGGTGACACCCAACTCAATGATATCCCTATCCACCTCCCACTTAAATGTGTTATTCAATCATTTCTAGGCTCCCAGGAACATGAGTATCAAATCATAACTGAATGAGACTCTACACATATCTACAATCCCTCCTAGATCTAATCTAACCAATCTCGAATGATCCTCAATTGTCAATCGCTCCAAGAGGTCTAGGAATCATGTTACATCCACTAATATCCAAAATATCAGATTCCTTTGCAACCATAAAATAATAAAATATGTATTAGATATTCCATGTCATTTATAATCAAAATACATTCTTTTTAAATTTTAACAAAAATAAGCCTAATTTACTTGAATCTATTCATTATTTATCTATTTGACCTATTTTTAGCCTACTCAACCATTTTAGTACCTAGTAAGCCATTCTGGGCCTTTCTATCACTCTTTTAGCCTCTTTTATGCATTTTCATACTAATTTGGTCACTTAATCAAACACTAGATTGACCAAAATTTCCTTATTTTGACTAGGTTGACTTAACAAACTAAGTCAACCCTTTACTGCCCCCCTTAGTACTAAGTCATCATAGTGGATTATTTTACTAAGTCGACAACTTGAAAAACAAACTAAGTTAACACACACCTACTATGTTGGCAGTGTGGATTTCACAATTTTCAACCTACTAGGTCAACTGGGTTAACCTAGTTGGTTTTGCCTGTCGACCCCTTTCATTGCCATTAATAAATGCCTTCTGGTAGTTATTACTCTGATCCATTTAAACCCATTTCATTTTTTGACTTATAATATTGTAATAAATTTTTTTGGGTTCAATTTGATTCCTATAATTTCTCTAAATTACAAATTTATATAAAACACTTAATTTCAATAAAATATTTAAAAACAAATTTGAGATTCTTAGTTGCCCACATGTGTTGCACCTGTTATAATTGTTGGGCATCCTGCTCATATTGACTATCATCTCCTTAACTTCCTAGTTTTATTTCCTCTTAGATCTCTTTTCTCTCAACCACAAGTCAAAAATAACAAATGACTATCTTTTCACCCTATTTAAACTTACTTTTCACAATTCTGTACCTATCAAATATTTTCTATCAAATTCTTTGTTTTGCTCATATCTTTGTTTTTACTAACCCATTTTTTAAACTGTAAAATGTTCTAGAATCATGATTTCATAGAGAATATTTCCACTAGTATATGCACAAATTCTAAAAATTTCAAATTTTGTCTATTTTTTGCACTAATCTCTATAGGTTTGCCTAATGTTCTTCACATTTGGATGCCTTCACTTCTCTTGTAGTCTCCTTCTTTATCTACAACACTAAGGTAAGTAAAGGAATGTGTTTTTCAATTTTATCTTTTCATTTATCTTATTTAATCCTTACTAATTTTTACTTAGCATCAACATTATGTGTTATCATGTTCTATTCCTGAAGCATCATCCTGTGTTGTACTCACGTGACATGTGATGAGTTTTGAGTGGGGCATATATCTACAAATAATATTTTCAAAATTTTATCAATTACTAATGCTATTTATCTTGTAAGAACCCATCAAGTCTCAATCTCTCTGAGTGTATGCCTTAAAGGGTGCAATAGGAAAGGGGTGGGCAAACTGTTGGTACTTCATACAATTGTTGTCCCTTTTGCCATTTGTTATCTACACAATTATCTCCTAGAAATATTATTCCTAATCTTATTATTCTTTATTTCACACTCCTAAGTCATTTTATACCTTTTTTCTCCCTTTTCTTAACCTGAACCCCCTTCAAATATTCATTGTACTAGGTCGACTGGGTAGACCCTATACAATTTTGAGTAAAATTCATTTAGGGTCTAGAACAAATTTTGGTTGATCTAGCTCATGACCTAGTGAATTATTATCCATAACTATGCTAGGTTGACTAGGACGAACCTATCGACTAAATTTTTTAAAAGGGATTAGGATTAAATCCACATATATATAAGTTAATTTTTCCATTATTTCTAAAGAGAAGAATAAGTAAGAGCTATTATGCATCTACTTATCCACCATTCTAATTGAGGATCAAGCTTAGGGTTTCATACTTTCTTTGGAGATACAAATCTTATCTTGTGAAGAAGTCTTTTGGGTATATTGATAGGTTGCATAGCCTAGATTTTATTTATTCTTGTCATCCTTACATACCAAAACAACCTCTTGCAAAGAACCTTGGCCAAGGGAGAGATTGAGGCTTGATGGGTTTCTCTTCAAAGGTAAGTATTCATAACTTTGTTCTTCCTTTGTAAGAGTAGATAGATATGCATTTGTAGTTACCTTACATGAATTAATATTTTCTATACATTGATGTGAGTATATGTCTCTTTTGCATGTTTACTTTTATTTTTTATAACCCCCACTTTATGCCACAAGCTTTGGTGAGTACTAGATTAGACTTTACTTGTTATTAGTTTAGTGAATATAAAACATAGGACCTAGCTAGGGTTATTACATGGTTGTGCTTGATTGGAGGTTTTGGAAACCTCTCTATCATTGTGTATCATGATAAGAGATCCCATAATTGGGTCTAGTAGATCCACATATTGGTCATGTTTTTGATTATCTAATGTATTCCCAATTGTAAATGTATGGTATGATCTATCTTCTCTGAGTTAGGATTGATTTATAGATATGATGCATTTATGATTGCACAATTTTTACATTAGAGATTATGATAATTTTTATTGGAGGTTATTATGAGGATGTTTTAGGATAATTTTCATGCATTGGAATTCCTTTATTATGTTCTTTCAGGTATCATAAGTTCAAGTTTCCATGACATGGTTTTGGAGTGTTTTTGCAATTTTGAGTGGGTTATTTGGAGAGAAGGGTTTGAGTCCTTTTACCCTGAGTTGTGAAGTCTAAAGAATATGATGATGACACTGATGTCATATAGTTTTTTTGTATATTATTTATTACCATGGTTTTTTAGATAATTTGTGTTTAATCTTTAGTAGTTTAAGACATAATTTCTATGTATAAGAAGGCGTAATTGTGAGTAATACAAATGGTGTGCTTCAAAGAGTGGTTAGATATAAAAAGTGTTATGGATATTAGATGAGGTTATAAGGGGTCTATTTTAATGGAATATGATATGTTCTTGATGTGTGAGGTGTTTGAATGTGTTCCAAGGAAGGTAAAGTATAACGTGTCCTAAAGTAAACCTAATGGGATTAGGTCTCCATGAGACCTAAAGATGAAATAAGGCTTAATTAAGGTATGTCAGACCTAAAGGGGCTCTATTAATGTTTTATTCATGTATATGATATGTACTAATATCTATTCCATGGCTGACCTAAGAATTTAAGGGCGTTTGGTTGACTGAAAAGATATGAGCAAGAGGCTTGTATATATACAAGGCAACTTTAGGTCTATTAGAGTGTGTAGAGAATAAGTAAATAAAATAACATATTATAAATTAAAATTAAGTATTGTACACCATTATAAGAGTATAGAGGATATGTGATAAATATTTGATAGAGGTTATGTGTATCAAGGTCAAATGACCTAATCAGTCTTGAAGAGATTTAATTGAGTGAAGAGACCTAGAAGGTAATTTTAGAGGGAAAAGAGTGTGAATAGATGAATATGTGGTAATCATAGTTTGGTTGAGAAATAAGGTGTCATAAAGGTGATCAAATCAATCAGGTAGACGAGTTGGTGCTGATTTAGGGGTTGGTGCCTCCTTACAAGTTGGTGCTTGCTAAAGCCTAGTTAAATTGGTGCTTAGCTAGATGGGGTTGGTGTTCTATGTGAAGTGGGTTATTATCTAAATTTTGTGTTTATATTATAGGAATATATTAAATTTTCATATATCAATTGGTTTTGTTTCCCTTGAGGGTTTCCCATATATGTGATGTGTTCTTGTTTTTTATGTTTATATGAATAGGTGTTTATGTTTGATAGATCTATATGCTTGTTTAAATGATTCATGATTGATTAAGTAAATTGATATGAAAGTTTTTGAAGACTAATTCACCCCCCCTCTCAGTCATTTTGCTTCCATTAATGATTACAGTGAGTAAACCACCAATCGATCTTGGTAAAAATATGGTCAATAGAGTTACACAATGAAGGAAGTGCATAGTAATTCATCCTTGACCCATACATAAATACCATAATTAGTTCAAATCATAGTCTATTTTACATATCTTATTTATTATTTCTTTATCTATTATCCAATATAGTCTTAAATTATACACACATGTGCTTAGATGCATTTGCATTGATTGTTATTTTAGCCCTTGAATCTATTTTCACTTGACCCTTGCCTCTTGATTTTTATTCTAATACAAACATACATTACAACTTATCTACCTTGATACATACTTCATATTAGTCTCATTCTAGTTCACACCATTGGGAACATGCTACTTTCTCACTCTTACACATTGATTACTTATACACATTATGGCTTCTATTGACAATCATATACACATATATATACATATTACATGATCACACTTTGATTTTTTCCCTTTAGGGGCATGAATATCCTTATCTCCACATATACTAATAAAATACATTGTTATGATTCACATATACAATGGGGGCATATTGATTTCTTTCAGTTTATCCACATAGCCATGCTATCATATCCAGTACACACTATGCCTTGACACATGTTGTTAATTGTTTAGATCCATCCCATTATTATATTTTAAAAACCATTGCTACTTTTCATCACTTTTTAATATCAAAGACTTTAAAAATACAAAAAAAAAATAAAAATTCAAGAAAATATGAAAACATTCAAAGTATTTAAATAAAAATAAAAAGTGAGGAGCTTAGCATGAAATTATTAATATATTACACTATTTAGATATGTTATTTATCACATATTTTATAGATGAAAAATCATTTTCATCATATACACATGCATTTCATGAGATATGGGTGTGAATCTAGACATACAGGTTACACATAAACGTATGGATGTCAGACTTTCCTCTACCCAATGGTCATGCTAATACTAGAGGAATCTTATTCCACATGTTTCACTATTACAATATTTTTATTTATATGATATCTCTACAATTATGATATATCAAGACTTTTTACACATGTGTTCCTAGTTGCTCATATCTTACATAATACTACATTAATATGCTATCATACTATGATGTGACATTGATACATATGGATGGTGTAGACTAGTCTTTACTTGTTATATGATTCATTGATGTTTTTAGTCTCTTACATGATATGATAGTTTGTGCTTATCTATGGTGTGTGTATATTGTCCTTGTGTGTGTGATATCTTTATGTCGCTTATGTGTGGTACCTAGTCTCATTTTATGTGAAATATTTATGTCCCTTGTATGCAAACTTTGGCCTTATCTGTGACACTAACTCTTAAACATGTGGCACATGTTGAGTTTTCTAACATTGAGTGGTTCCATGATACATATCAAACACATTTATACATAGTCTTATTAAATTATCTATTAGTGATATTTACTAATATGTGATTCATTGACACATATATTTAGGCATGACACTTATATTCCCTACATTACATGTGTTACATACATGCCTTGATTGTCATATAATTTATTATGATGAGATACTCTCTACATGTTCACATGTTTATACATGATGCTATCTTTATCCATGACATGATACAATTAACTCTTCTTTTTGATATGAGTGACTTATAGGACAATCCCACATCTCAAAATGGGGGAAATTACAATGGGTTTGTCATAGAGACAAGCCTACATGAACATGAAATCATATCATAATATATATTTTACATATTTATAATGGTTTAGATATCATATGATTCAATTATATGACAAATATTAGCACATAAATAAAAAATGGGGGCTTACATAAGGCATATGTACTTAATTTACAAATATTTAAGTACATATTCATACAAACATGGGTACATATGCATAGGACATATGTCAAAACTTTACAAGAACATCAATTATTAATTTCCACATATACATACATTTAAGATAAAGGTTAAATTGATTATATAGATGCATGACATTATATATCAATTGGTATAAGATTCAAAGGTAATGATATTGGTTCATGCATATATACACATGTACAGATTCATAAGGCATGATACTAGTTCATGGACATACATAAAAAATAGTTTACAACTTGAAAGACAAATATTTGTTATTACACTTCACATTTATCAAAATTATGTCATGATGGGGGCATGAACATTTTTCATTCTCTTTTGATCATGTATTTTTTATTATACATTGAGTGAACTTGAGAAAAAATTATAATCAATTATGATGTCATGATGGGGAAATGAACATTATTCATTCCCTTTTGATCATGAATTTATTTTACATAAAACTATACAATTAAATCTATAATCCATATGTAGTGATTGATTTTTTTTTTACTTTTAGAAAACCCATAATATGGTTCCGCATTATTTTATAATTAGTTATTTGGATATTACATAACATAATTCTCCCAAAATTTACATAGGTTAGGACATACATCTCCCTAACCCAAAGGCTTACATACTTACATATATTTGGGCAATCACCCCAAATATCTATGTGCTTCAACAAGGAAGCATAATTTATCCATGATTCAATAAAAGGAACCAATATTCAATTGATTCAATGGAAAACACATCTATCCAATGCTTCAACAGGGAAGAATTACCTACAAAATTTTTCAGGGGCAACATTGTTTTTAGAAACACACATGTATACTCCATTCTTGGTCTTTAATTTAATTTTTTTCAAATTTAGATTTTGGATTTCAATTTATGGACATTAAATACACATGTATGTTATAGTTTTTAATATTAATTAGCCTATAAATTATAGCTTCATACCAAAGATAAGAGTGTGTTGTATACACTTAGGTACACATTTTCCTTTTACTCCACCAATTCCATTATTATAATAAAAGAGGGGTATTTGTAGATATTAAAATATTGTATTAAATAATTTATGATGATAAGATTGACATTAATTTACCATGCATAAATTACCTACATAAATATGGTCCTATCCCTCCATTATCTCTCACCTACTTGCTACCTTATGAGCTTGATCCATCCATTCTATTGTTATACACCTATATGAGCATAATTGTCTATTTAAAAACTATTTAATATCCTACACAAACATCTCTAAATCCTCAATTCAATTTTCCTATGCACAAGTCACTACTAACATGTTGGGTCAATATCGGCAGTTGATAATGACCTTGGATTACTGGTATTGAACCTCTCCAAACAACAACTAATTTTTAAAATCAAATCTTTCCTTAAAGTTGGATCATATGCCTAATTTGTCAATGACATGATAATTTTAAGAAATTGACTCATATATATACAAATCAAGGTCTAACTTAAAAAGGAACTTGGAATTTATCTGGTACACATATACACACTATTACACATTGAATGAATATACCCTATTATTCCAAAATTACAAAGTAGTCACTAAGATCGGTCATAAGCCAAGTCTAAAGGATACCAAATCTAAGTCAAAAAAAGTATTTTAAAGTACAAATTCTAATTCATTAGCTTCATACATATAGGGAAAGAGGATAATTTCAAAATTCACTATGTGGGAGAAATATGCATGGCTTGATTTAACTCCTCAAAGTATCAGATACATAGCTAATGGTCAATCATAAAATGAGGGTGATTTGGGTCAAATCATCCCATTATACTTTATAGGTTTTTTCTAGGTTTTTATCCCTCCTAAACACACTTCTAAGGTGAAGGAAGTTGATTTCTCGAGTTACAATCATCATCAAGGTTTGGTATCACACATACAAAGCTTACAAAGATAAGTGAAGGTGACTATATAGTTATTGACCTTACCACAAGTCAATATCAACTAGCACATGTAAGTATATACAATCAATATTGAACCATATCTGATGAAATTAATCTTGCACAAAAAGAACATATTTCCTAAACTAGATGAATCATAGGCTTGGTTTGGTCCATTTTCCACTTCTAGAACATAGTCACAGCTAGGTAGTCAGTCAAAAAAGCTAAGTACTTATCCCTTTTTTATACTTACTATATTTAGTATATGCCACTTGTCAAATAATTGCAATCAACTTTACATTCAGAGATATGCATGAATGCCATATCTTATGATCTAAATTATTTTGCTAGTTTTTATTTTATTAGGGTTTGAAAAACTAAATTACTATAAAAATATTTTATCCCTCTTCCAATCTTATAAATACCTATGATTAATCTCTTCTAACTTACATCCATATCTTGTCTAATAATTTCATTTCATTTCCCCTCTACTTAAGCTCTTTCTTCCACTTCAATATCACTATCATCTCTTGTATTGGCATGGCCCATTCGCCTATTTTCCTCAAGAGTTTATAGTATTTCTTGCATATGTTTAATACATTAAAGTATTCCATATAATTTACCTGAAAACACTTCTACTTCAAATTCTTGTAACTTTTTTCATTCGAGGGATTTTGACTTTATTTTAACACTCCTTTCCTACTATTGTAACTCTCCTTGGTCATAATCTTATGTAAGAAACTTATTCACACTTCCTATTTATACTTATAAAAACCTAAGCTCAAGGCCTTTGCACTCCCATCTCTCTTTCCAATTACTTTTATGGTTAAAACACTATTTTAGGTCTTCTCACAACTATGACATGCCTTGCCTATTCTCTTATAACTTTCATACACTAATATTTTTCCAAAAAATTGTCAACTTTTATAATTAATTGATAAAGGCATGGTGTAGATTCATATTTGGTGTTAGACACTTGAAAATTTTAATTTGACCAAACCTTAACTTACTTGACTTATGCTCACATACATGAATTTTTTTTCATCTTTCCTCATATCCATTTTTTCATATACACAAACACAATTTTCAGTAGGAAATTATTCCTCCTCCACCACCACCACTATAGTTAGCTGAAAAATTTGTTAAGATTCATTGTACTCAGATAACTTAGAATAAGATAGTGTATTTTCCTAGATGAATTATATTAGAGTGTCCATTACATTATAGATATATTCAAGACTCGACAGAGCCATTTTAGAATAAGATAGTGTATTTTGCTAGATGACTTATATTAGAGTGCCCATTACATTATAAAAATATTTAGGACTCAAGAGAGCCATTATCTACTCCATCATATTCTAGACTATTATTACAAAGTTCTCAAAGTTTTCATCAATGAACACATGCATATTCTACTACTATGCATTATATTCCACGTAGTACTATGATTCATAGAGATATGTAACATACACATAATCATATGATTGATGATGACCATGTTGAATATCACATATCATGAAATTATTTCTCTCATTTTGACTTAGATACATATGATACTACTCAACCACAATGGGTAAAATTAGACACACTCGACACATGACCTAAAAATGAGGATACCATTGATGGGATAATTGCTTATAATTGCATAATTATCTAAAAAATCAAAAAGTAAAAGTAAATTAAAACATTTAAAAAATAAAAAACTAGGACCTATGCATGACATTTTTTTTTTTTTTACATTATTAGTTTATGTTATAACATATATAATACACTATATATCCTTTATTTTCTATAGACACATGTTTCAAGATATAAATGAGTGAGATGTAAGACATATAAGCCATCTATGATACAAATAGACATATGCAATAATTTACTACACCCATGAGTTATTTTCCCACATTGGAGGCATGTTATTATTGGTGGCATCTAGCTATTTTACACAAGTTTTATTATTCTATGACTTTTTTCATTGCTCATAGCATATCAATTTACATTACTTATATATGACTTGATATGATTCCATACTCTTTAAATCATTTTACATATATATTTTTAAATATGCTATGATAATAAACATTGATTATATAATTAGCATTACTTTTTATATGCATGCTTGATGTTGTTGCTTGTTATTTGTTGACTTTATTTATTTTGTGAAATTTGATTATCCATTATCTTTGACTCTAATTTTTAGACATTGATTTATCTTTTGTTTTTGTGAAATTCGATTTTCCATTGTGTGTGACATTATATTATCCATTGAGTGTGGCCCTTGGCCTTGTGTGACATATTATTGATTCATTATATGTGATTTTTAGACTATGGTTTTTATGTGTGGATAAATATAAGATTGTCTACCAATCTTGTTGGTGCCATTATCTATATCACACTCTCCTCTTATTTTTTATAGTGACATGATACATATCATGAATTTTTCTATGTAGTTATTACCCAGTTATGAATACTCATTGCTATGTTGATTATTTACCATGTTTTTCATATATATATATATATATATATATATATATATATATATATATATATATATATATATATATATATATATATCTTCACACAACACTTATATGCTTAGGATACATGTCCCATACATACTGAGATGCTTTATTCTTACTATGATAATATATTATCCACATGTTGTTATGTGATCTACAATGCTTACATATTTTATATATAACATGATTCCTTTAAATTTTTTTAAAAAGATAAGTAATTCATAGGCTTCATTTTTACCTAAAAAGGAAGATATACATAGTGGCTTATATTAGAGATTAATCCTTCACAAACACATAATTTCATATTTTTTAGGGACAAATTATTTCAAAATGGTACATATTTTACTCAAATTATGGTATATTTGACTTAGATTAAGGGAATATGCACAACATATGTCATAAATTTCATAGGATTATGAGATATTTTATAGATTTTATTAGATTATTGCACATATTACAAGTTTATATTATGTAAGTTATTTTAGTGATGGCACATGCATAGCATATGTTCAAAACTTTATAGATATCATGATATACTACCATAGGTTATATGACTCAAGTTACTTATATTATCAAATGGAATGGAAACTAATGTCATTCTCTATTAAATATTACTAAGATTTATTTTTAGTTTAAATTTATGCTCAAGCATTCTACCTAACCATTATTTTTTATCGACATGACTATCTATTCCATCGATAGGTAGGTTCTTATGATGATATTGATTCCCTTGAAAAGTCTTCCCACTTGAAATGGTCATGTCTACTTACCTTTTCATGTGGAAATGTATCCCTTAATCTAATTGTTCATCTCGATATAGTCATTATGTGTTGTCATGATGTCTTTTTATTTCCCTTATCATCTAGATTGAATCATATAATCCATATGCAAAGGATGATTTTAAAAAAACACATAGACTCTCAATTATTAATAAGGAATTTATAAAATTTATTGGAACCCTTAGTGAATTCCATTTAATCATATTAATTAGAGTTGTGTGGGGTTAAAGCTATGCATAACATTAATTATAAGAAATTCACTACTTCAAATGAGAGGTGGGACATATTCAAATTAACCCATGTTTTTACTCAAAAATATCCAATGAGTCATGATCATCCCATTCTCCATCATCCCTAGAAGAAAAATCTCCAAGAGAAACAATTGGTTAACATACATACATGTGTATTCATTCCTTAGTATTTCATTTCAAATATGTTCATTGTTGTTAAATTTGTATTTTAACATCATAAGTAAAAAATGATTTTTTCATGTTTCATTATAGGTTTGAATGGAGTAAAGGTGAAAAAAATAGTACATGATTGTGTATACACATCATGGTTATCTTCTGGTATCACCTTCTATCCCTTTGATCTAGAAATTTTATTAATATAATAAAAGGGGGGAAATGTAGAAAATCATATTTGGTATTAGACACTTGGCAATGTATAATTTCACCAAACCTTAACTTGATTGACTTATGCTCACATACATGAATCTTATTCACCATTTATCATAGCCATTATCTTATTTATTAGACCAACCCTTCAAAATTAATGTTATTATTACACAATATCTCCTTAGTCTCTACCCAATCAAATTAATATAATTCACAAAGTGTCTCCTAGCCTAAAGTCATTATTCCTTTTTTTAGATAGGATCACTACTACATAATTGTCTAATTAAAATTTTAGCTCATAAGGGTCACCCTACATGTTTCACATGTTAGGAAAAAATAAATAACCCAAAGAGTTAGGTATATAATAAAATCAAGTCTAAGCATTTTATTATCTAATACTTATTGAACACTCATAGATCTTCTATTTAGAAATATAACATCGATCTTGCACTTGTCTAGAATATATGAAGCTATTGATAAAAATCACCCCTCAAATAAAAAAACTCCAAGCTAAGTCTGAATAATATTTTCATTGTCAAGTCATAGGTGTATTAGATATTAGGAAATAATTATTCATAGTGGGGTGACTAATTATTTTAACCTTTTACGACATAGTGAAATGAAAATCCTATATTGTTAAAGATTTGAGTATAGTAAATCAGGGTAGAAATATGAAATAAATACAACCACTAATTTGTTACACAATTGACCAAATTTGACCTTTCTAAAAATTGCAATAAATAATGTAAATGATAACTTAGTTGGGAATTGATTGAGATGGATCATCTATAGGCTAAAAACTAAGTTAGAGGCTAGTATGAGTGTCATAAATAGGATCCAAGTGTCAAAATGCCTCCTAGATAGTAGTGCCCTAATTAGATAATAACACCATATGGCACTAGTGTACCTATTTTGGAATTAGTGTCTTGTGTGTAAGACTATTTAGAGCTTTAGGGTGCACCTATATCTAGGTTGGTTAAGCATGTTCCTTCATGCATAAGTTTTGCAACCTTGTAGATGGCATGTTTTGATTGATTTTATGATCAAAACTTAATCCTCCATGTTTTTACGACATCTGATTAATACAAGTATAAAAGTGTGTTTTTTAGTGGGGTAGGATAGACATCCTCAACAACCTATTATGATGAGAGTTGCCTACATATTAATACCCTAAAGATGGATCAAGCCCGATGTAGTTTTACTCACCTAAGTGTTGGTACAAGTGCATGTGAAGCTAGTATGATTATATAAATGAGTGATTTGAATGTGCTTAAGACTATAAATTTGAGTAATCTAAGCTTAGGAATGCTTGAGATGGTAATATGAAGAATTAGGGTAGAATAGGGATTGATAACCTTAATTATGCACAACTTGTTTTGAGTTTGTATGTGTAATTTGCATCTGATTTCTATCTAGTGGATAAAGGGATAAAATTCATATATATATATATATATATATATATATATATATATATAATCTGGTGCTTGTGTGGGTGATAAAATAGGTCTAATCCAACCCTAGAAGGTATAAGATTTATGAAAAAAGGAGGGAAAATATAGTAGTGCCAAAATTGGAACATATTGCCATGTGGTGTTACTGTCCCTATTATGGTGCTAGTATATATGTGGTAAAACCTAAGGCACAAAGGTACATGATGCAATAATGAGGTTTTTGGACTGATTTAAGGTTGACTAGGGATGCTTATGGCCCACACAAAGGCTAAATAAGTGAAAATAGGCCCTAGGATAGGTCTAGGGTTAAGATAATGATAGGTGGTCTCAAGTAGCACTCTTAGCACTCAAGTGTCATTTTAGGTGATTACATTTTCTCCCTCTTTATTTTATAAATGAAATAAAGTGAAATAACTAGGATAAAGGAAAAATAAGCATACCAGGACTTACGTAAGAGGTGAATCCCATGAATCTAGATATGGGTATGTGAATCATGCTCCATTATATGTCTTGCAATTAAAATGTGCATAGATCAGTCCTTGCATAAGATATATCGAAATAAAAGACAATAATAAATAGAAAATTAAAACTAAGTAAAACAAAGATAAAATTAAGTAAAGGGATAAGGGAGATGAAATAAATGAATACACCTCATTGGGTACACAAACTAATGCATAAACCTAGTGACAACCTATGTGTGCATGTGTATACTAATCAATTAGTGAATAGCTTAGACTGGACTAATGAATTAGTCAATCCTCATGTGTTGGTGGCTCAAAAAATCAATTTGGTTTTGGCTCCATCATTGCCCACCCTTGCTTGGTAGATCATAACCCATTAATAACATGGATTAGACTAATGATGTGTCCAAACCTCTTATATAGGTGGAACAAGAACTTAAGTAAAATATGATTCCATCATTTCCTACCTATGTGTATTATATGCATTTGAAATTGAAATTGCATGATGTAACTAGAAATGTCTAACTAGAGATATCTAACTAAAGATGTTAGCTCTATAGCCACTTGGGTATATTAGGTGGGTCTAGGTCATTCAAGAATGCCAACCATTATAGATGGATTAAGGCATGAAACTGATGTGTAACCTGGAATATGATGTATGATGTATACACCATAGAACATGACATGGAATTTATCATTTCATCTAATCAACTAGTGTATAAGTGAGCATACAAAAATAATGTGCCATGTATATGCCCCCAAATATGATATCTGAGTGTATGGATTTTAAACTAAGTTATAATAATATGTATCTACGTATCTAAACTAAAAATGGGAATGGTCATGATCTGCATGATACCCTCAATCTAATCAAACTGATATGAATTTGAGCTAAACTAGTAAATCTATAATTGAACTTGTGCAAACCTAGACTATACCTACTATTATTTTCTAGCCAATCTAGATTTTTCTAAATTTTAGGATACTAGATAATAGTGCTATATATTAGATAGTAATACCATGTGGCACTAGTGTCCCAATTTATGTGTTAATTTTTGACTAATCTAATTTCTAAGCAAACTATACTGATCTCTATGTCACTATTTTCCATTGTGTTTACATGAGTTTGAATTTTGTAATTTGAGCTTGTGTGTGAAAAATGTAATGTGAGTGAATTATGAGAGCATGATGTCTATGATAAACCCTTGTGAATTCCCCCTCTTTTGAGGTGACTTTTTGAAACTATGCAAGAACTATCCTTAAAATAAAAATCTTTGTACAATGTGCATTAGTCAGAGCATATATAACATCTACATAATAATCCAATTTAATGTGCATACATAACATTGGAATGTAAGATAATCTTAGCATAAGTTTGTAATGTGTGATGTAGGTTATATATAACATTCATAAGGATGTTAAGATAGATATAATAATGCATGTAACAATTTTTTTTAGTAATAACCGAGTAATTACCTTGGGGGATGGGGCATGATGTCCATCACAATACCCAAGTAGGAAGGTTAGATGCATGAAGTCCCTCATGACATCTAAAAATGGAGTGTGTAATAATAAAGAATAAGTGTCATGACCATGGAATGTACAATAAATCATACATAGCACACATGAGGCATGTAAAGTAGGTCAAAGGGTTATAATATCAGGGACATGGGCACATGTCATTAAATTTGAGAAAATAAGACATACAAGGACATGTTCAAATGTTTGCATGCACAATCAAGAAAGCACACATTAGGACATGGGAATATGTCCAAAGCATACATATGGTGAAAGTGGTGTATATCCAAAGAGTAATGACATATTTAAATGCCCTCAAATAGAATAAGCATAGAGATACAATCAAATCTAAACTAGGAAATCTAGAAATGAAAGTATTCATGAATATGCAATACAAATATACGTAAGAGATAAGTGGTACATATTTTGAGTCTAAATTAGTAATAGACAATGAAAAATTAGAGTAAGTGTAGCATGATCAATATTAAGATGTAACAATGCTAAATCTATGATGTTAGAGTATAGAAGGATGTGACCTAATAATTGAAATTGTGTAAAGGGTGCCCGTAAATGGGTGAATGTGTCAAATGAAGACCCCATGTATTTGTGCATATGACACTAGTGGGTAGATAATATAAAATATGGATCAATATAGTGGACTTGAGTCCTATAGGAAATATGCAAGCACTCGACAAGAACAAGTAAAGCATGCATGTATGATAAAAATTAACTATACTAAGATAACTAGCATATGCAGTGTCTGTAAAAAATAATAAGTGTAAACATGGTAATGTATAAAATATATAATTTGCATATTTTGAGTAAATATTTTAATGTTTTTGTGTTTTATAAATATTGTATTATTTTTATATTTTTTGGATAAAAGCTATGTAAAAGTAACATGAAAATGAAACTGTGTACAAGGAGCAAGAGAGAAGGAAAGTATGTACAATTAGGGAGGAAAAATAATAACTAATGAGTCTCATGAGAGACTCACTATCAATGTGGATTGTTTCAAATAAAGGAATTATGATCATGCATACTATATGAAAAGGTAACTATGGTCCCATAACTTTTTGTATTAAGTGATCTATAGCTGGCACTACCTATGAAGTGGTGCTAAGAATTTTCCAAACTAACTATGGTGTCTTATGAACTATAGGGGTCTTAGGGACCCATCTAGTAGAAGAATATATGGAATAGGTGCCCTATGATGAGAACCCTAAGAACTCAATAATATTGATCTCATAAGAAAGTGAGTAGAGGGGTGCCCTATAGAATCTATAACATATATCTGATCTAGGGGTATCTATAATAATGATATCTCTAAGAGAGTATATGTATGTGGTAATACTATAGGAGTATACCTCACTTGCAATTATGACCCCATTGAAATTTGTGGTGTATTGATAAGAATTGTGGTTGTAGCTATAATGGGTAACTTAGTTATAATTGGTAATTATGGTGTAATTATATGTGGGATAGGTAGAGGATACTCATATGAAATACTCTCACCTATGATCACTTGATTTACATGTATATATTTTAGGAATATATTCATGATAGATGGGATGGCTCATAACTTTTATATCCATGGCCTACCCAATAATGTGTCAAATGTGTGTTCATTAGGTACTACTAAGAATCTAATGGCCACATGTACTGGTCCAACTTGTAGTGGAAGTACAATCTTCTTAATTGAGTTTTGAATATGGCCACTGAAGCTATGAATAAGTATGTCTATAGGGGATATATCCTACTATGAATACCCCAAATTCTATAGAAGTGTGATAGTGCACATGTAAATACTTGACCCATTTTCAACCTTAACACTCTGAATAGGATGATGATCTATGTAGGCTCATAAAAATAGTGTATATAAATATAAATCATCATCAATAATATCTTTCTTTGAGAAATTGATGAGTGGTCTAGCTAGTACTATAACATGGTACACATTGATGATATTGTTTAGTGGGTGCACATCCTCTATAGTAGTGTGATATGATGTTGGTGGTGGATGTGTCTGATATGTGTAGTGAAAACTTAAAATGGATATAAGAATATTTTAAATGACTTAGATTTTGTTTTTTGAACTTTAGGTGCCTTTGTGGGTGTGCCCACATCAATAATTTTAGCCTCTATCAAATATTGTATTTTATGTTTCAAGTTGATGAATTAGTTTGTTGTATGGCTTGGCACTTTGTGACATTCATAGAATGCATTGGAATCATATTTATTTTGAAGAGACTATGTCATATCAACCTTTTATATATGAAAGAGAGATATGACATTGCATTCCATGAGCTTCTATAAAACACATGCTCATAATTTTGGAAGGTTGGTGAAAAATCTACGTGGAAGAGTTGATAAAATAAAACATGGAGATGGATTAAATATACATTAAATTTGGCCTTTAGATTACTCTTGTTTTTAGTGTACCTTACCTTGTATTTAGGATTACTATAAATCTTAGTACTTGATTCTAGTTTACTTTTTTATTTTAGATTAACCATAAAGAGAAGCTTGACTTCTATTTCTTTCACTGTGTGGCATAAATTTGTGAAGTTTGGAAATTTATTGAACAAGATAACTTCATGTAATGTTGGTATTAGGATTTATTTGAATATGTCTTGGAGCTCTCTATCTTCCATGGGGCTAGTCAATCTGGCTAATAGAGTCTTATATCACAAGACATATTCTAAAATGGACCCATTTGATTTTTACTTCAGTTATTCTAATTGAGCATATTAGATCTTATCATTGATGTTTATTGAGAAGTGTGATAAAAATATATCTACCAATGGATTGAATGTGATGATAGACTAATTTGGTAGATCATAGAACCACTATAAGGCATAATCCTTTACGCTTCATGGGAATAGTTTTGTGAGGAGCCAATAATTGGACACATAGTCCAAACGTGATGCATGAAAATATTAGAGATGGTACTTTAGGTCACCCTTACCATCATATAATGTAATATTAGGTGCCATGAATTTAGATGGCAAAGGAGTAGCCATTATATGATGTGCTAAAGATGTATGTAAAAGAACATGAAAACCTAAGGTGTGTGATGGCCTAATAGCTACCTAATCAAGATGTAACACCTTAGCTTGTAGAGTATGAACCTAATTCATAAGGGATTTCACATCTAGAGAGGAGGAACTCACCATAGGAGTTTTAGTTTCCATTGAAGGTTGTCAAGTTAAAACTAGTTATTGTATAAACTTAGTTGGCCCCAAAGTAGGTGTAACAATGTTGTTATTTGGGGGAGTAGAAGATTGACCATTATTTTATTTTTACAGTTCTTTGTGGATACTATTGATAAAGTCATCTTGCATATATGAATGTTTGGAAACAAAATATTGTAATTATCTCTTATCAGTTTCATTAAATCAGTTGTTGAATTCTACCATTGTAGTTTGGGGAGCGGTAAAATAAACTATTGTATATTTTAAACCTTTAAATAAATATAATCTATGAAAGATTGAAAAAATGAAATACTAAAACAAATATGAGATTTTAGAGCTAATATCTTAGCATATAAATAATAAGGATACAAACCATAAGAGCATCTAGGGTGAGAGTTTGAATAGTATTCAAATTAAGATGGTTCATCAAATGTTTTAACCTTTTAATACTTACTAAAATGTAAATCCTATTTTTTTAAAGAGATAAGTATAGTAAATTAGGTAGAAATATGTAATAAATACAACCAATGATTTGTTATATAATTGACATAATTTGGCCTTTTTAAAAATAACAATAAATAATATAAATGAGAAATTAGCTGTAAAATGACTGAGATAGATGATCTGGAGGCAAAAAAATGAGGTAAAGGTTGGTCTAAGTGTCTCAAATAATATCTAGGTGTCAAAACCCCTCTTGGATAGTAGCACCATGTGGCACTAGTGTCCCCATTTTGGCTCATGCAAGATTGTTTAAGCTTATGGGTGCACATGTGTCTAGGTCTATCAAGCCTGTTCATGTATGAACAAGTTCTAAAACCCTATAGATGGATTATTTTGACTAATTTTATGAGAAACCCTAATCTTCCATGTTGTTAGGGCATATCGTTAATAAAAGAAGAAAAGTGTGTTTGTTAGTGGGGTAGGTTGGACATCCTCAACACCTCATTGTGATGAGAGTTTACTATATACCAATACTATGAAGAGGGATCAAGATAGATGCATTTTCCCCCACCTAAGTGTTGGTGTAAGTGCAATTAAATCTAGTATGATTGTAGACTTGAGTGCTTTGAATGTGATTGAGACTATAAATATGAGTAATCTGAGCTTAGGAATGTTGTAAATGGTAGTATACAAAAGTAAATAAGAATAGGGATTGATAACATTAACTGTACACAACTTATACTGAGTTTGTATGTGTAATTTGCTTTTGATTTCCATGTAGTGGATAAAGGACTAAAAGTCATGTATATATACTATTTTGGTGTTTTTATAGGTGATAATAGAGGTCTAGGATAACCCTAGGAGGTCTAAGATTTGAAAATATATTTATTTTTGAAAAAAATGTTAGGTTGTGGAGCTAAAAGCTTCACTGATGCAGACATGGAGGAGGTTGCATAAGAGTTGCAGAGTGTCACAGACGCCGGCGTCGGTCAGGCCAATCGACATTGGTAGGATTAGACAAGAAGGCAACCGACGTCGGTCAGTAGTCGGCCGACGTCGGCACCCCCATGTAGACAGGGACCGATGTCGGTCACCTGTGTGGTTCGGACTGCGAATGTTACGGGCAGTTAGCTAACAAACCAAGTGTTTGCATGATGAGAGACAATTTTAGACTCATAGCTGTGGATCTAATTATTGTAATTAGATGTCTAATTATTGTTTGGATGAGATCTATATAATAGACTCATGGTTGTATTGGAAACTTGTGCTAGGGAGTAAGAGAGCAAACAGCTTCTTCAGAGAGAGGTAGAGCAATGGTGCGTTCCTCCTAGTGCCACAGTACCAGGTGTGGGTGCTGGATTGGAGAATCAATAGGGTTCTTCATGTACGTATGATCTTGGTCATCAGGTGAGCATGGCCTTTATAAGAGATCTACATGGTAAGTAAGATCGTTGATATGCAGGTGTATGTGTGTGTAAGGTCAAGGTTCACAGGTGTGCAAAACCAGGTTGATTTGCAGGTGTGCAAGATCAAATAGGACATCAACACAATAGGGAGCAGAATCAGGCAGGATCTACTTGGAGTATAGGTGTGTACTCAGATAGAGCAAAGAGGAAGGCAAGGGAGTTCCTTCCATAAGTATGGTCTATTGAGGTGCAGGTTATTGCAGGTTCATGGGAGATCTACTTGAAGTACCTTGAGTACTTGTGGAGTGCGTGGAGCACTTGTGGTGTGCATGGAGCAATGGAGGTGAACACCAACTCTGTGTTTGAGTTGTGTGTTGGGACCTAAGAGAGAGAGCTTTGAGGAGAGAATTACTGTTCACTTGAGGTGTGGGAAACCTCTAAAGAGGTGGTGGAGAAGAAGTGGCATCTTCTTTATTGTATTCTTTTCTGTATGAGTATTAATACAAGTTGTGTATTGTCTCTCATATTCTGTGTTATTCTGAATTCTAGTTACTTGGTGATTCTGGTTAATTTCTGCATATTAAGCTGCTTGGTTTGGTAATCAATTGTATGATTCCGGTGTTTCATATCCTAACAAGTGGTATCAGAGCCAAGGTTGAAGGAAGCAGGTTTTGTGTTTGGTTACAGGTCACTCTCAGGGGTTTCTAATTGAGTGGGAGTAGAGCAATGGCAGATGAAAGTAAGCTAAGAATGGAGGAGTTGAAAAGCACAGATGGTCACTTACGGTCCCATGGAAAGAAAGAGCAGGTAAAAGAATATTGTTGGTTTGTGGAAGATTAGCATGAAAAAACTGAAGAAACAGATGTAGCAGGTGTTGTTGCACAGGATGCTCTGGGAGGTTTCTTGGATAAAGTTGAATCTTGGTTAATAGATTCGGTTGCCTCTTTCCATGTAGCCCCAGGTAGAGGAGCTAGTGAGCCTTGCCAAAGAATCGGCAAAGGGGAAGTGAAGCTGAAATTACAGGCGACCAACACACAGGTGTTGATGAAGGTCATGCAAGTCCCAGGTTTGGAGATATGGCTAATTTCTTCAAAAAGATTGGGTGATGAGAGATGCATAAGAACTCTCACAATGGATGCACTTGAATTAGCTGGTGGTAAGAAAATAGGTACTCTTTATCTACTTGTTTATATTACTGATTCTTCTTCTGTTGCGAAGACGTGGCTTCGTAGGCTTGGTCACATGAGCAGGAAGGAGATGCATGTTCTTAAGTGGAAGATAGATATATTTGATAGGCTTAAGAACTGGAAAGCCTTGGTGTTTATGGAGGAGATGGCAGACAAAAACTAGTGGATGGTGCTAGATACTTTTGAGCAGAGTAATTTGGACATGGGTTTTGATTCAAAGGAGCTCACGGGTAAAAAGTCATCACTCACAGGCGAACACAGGTACCGACATCAGTCAGGAGGAACCGGCGTCAAACAGATAGGTACCGATGTCGGTCATGTGCAGACTGAAGTTGGTGATGTCAGGCAGGGTAAGACCGATGTTGGTCATGAGGACCGACGTCGGCAATAGGGACACCAACGTCGACAGGGTTGGTAGGCAGGGACAGACGCATGGGAACTGACGTCGGTCAGATGCAGACTGTGGAGTGACCGAGGTCGGTCACTGTAATAGATTTTGGGTGGACAACACGCTATCAAGGAGTCTCAAACACCCATATGGAGGATTGAAGACGTAAGTAGGCCCTCAAATTCATTGTTCCTCTTCTTTATACTCGTTGCTGATTGTAGAGCAGGAAGGATCTAGGAAACAGGTGGGAGCATGGCAGGGATATGATGCAGAACCAAATGGGAGTTTTGGTAGGGTTGCCAGCTGGTGCAAAAGCACAAAGACGAATGGATTCCTTAGTTGAAGAATAGAGTGAATGGACACGTGAGACCGAAGACTAGGCATATGGTCTTGAGGGAGCTACAAGATAGTGGGATAGGACTGACAGGTGGTACCAAGTGGATGACAAAGCAGGGCTTTAGTCAATGTCAGTATAACCATTGTGTTTGTCTTACCAGGTGGATGATGGTCACAACATTATCTTATTTCTGTATGTGGAGGATGAACTTGGTACAGGTTCAGACATACAGGGTTTTACTGAGCTAGGGGTAAGGTTAGTTCAGTGGCATGTCATGAGGAGTTTGGAGCAGTGAAATTCTTTGACATGGGAGACATGGACATCACAGGTTGATTTTGTCTCCAGTGGGAGCTGATGTGAATCAGGTGTTGGTGAGGTTTAGGATGCAGAGCCAGAGCACACTAAGGGATGGATAGGTACAGTGTCCAAAATCACATGAGGTCTGGTATAAACCTGAGTATTCCCATGCAGTGGGAGCTATCAGAGAGTTAGGAGCCAATTCAGGAAAGTGGGTTCTCAGGTATTTGAGAGGGACCAGCAGCAGGGATTCATGCTATGCAGGGTCAGGACTTCACTACATGGGTTTGTAGGTTTGGATGTGGCAGGGTACTCGAATGACAGGAGGTACACCATGGGATGTGTGGTGGGTTGTCTTCAAGATTGAGCTTGAAGAGAGATACAAACCAAGAAATAGATTAGATGGAGTACAGGTACAGGTACAGTGCAACTTTTTATCTCTAAGTGGGAGATTGTTAGGTTGTGGAGCTAAAAGCTTCACTGATGCAGACATGGAGGAGGTTGCAGAAGAGTTGCGGAGTGTCACAGATGCCGGCGTTGGTCAGGCCAACCGACATCGATAGGATTAGACAAGAAGGCAACCGACGTCGGTCAGTAGTCGGCCGACATCGGCACCCCCCAGGTAGACAGGGACCGACGTCTGTCACCTGTGTGGTTCAGACTGTGGATGTTACGGGCAGTTAGCTAACGAACCAAGTGTTTGCATGATGAGAGCCAATTTTAGACTCATAGCTGCGAATCTAATTATTGTAATTAGATGTCTAATTATTGTTTGGATGAGATCTATATAATAGACTCATGGTTGTATTGGAAACTTGTGCTAGGGAGTAAGAGAGCAAATAGCTCCTTCAGAGAGAGGTAGAGCAATGGTGCGTTCCTCCTAGTGCCACAGTACTAGGTGTGGGTGCTGGATTGGAGAATCAGCAGGGTTCTTCATGTATGTATGATCTTGGTCATTAGGTGAGCATGGCCTTTATAAGAGATCTGCATGGTAAGTAAGATCATTGATATGCAGGTGTATGTGTGTGCAAGGTCAAGGTTCACAGGTGTGCAGAACCAGGTTGATTTTCAGGTGTGCAAGATCAGATAGGACAACAACACAACAAGGATTAGAATCAGGTAGGATCTACTTGGAGTACAGGTGTGTACTCAGATAGAGAAAAGAGGAAGGCAAGGGAGTTCCTTCCATAAGTATGGTCTATTGAGGTGCAGGTTATTGCAGGTTCATGGGAGATCTACTTGAAGTACCTTGAGTACTTGTGGAGTGCGTGGAGCACTGGAGGTGAACACCAACTCTGTGTTTGAGTTGTGTGTTGGGACCTGAGAGAGAGAGCTTTGAGGAGAGAATTACTGTTCACTTGAGGTGTGGGAAACCTTTGAAGAGGTGGTGGAGAAGAAGTGGAATCTTCTTTATTGTATTCTTTTTTGTATGAGTATTAATACAAGTTGTGTATTGTCTCTCATATTCTGTGTTATTCTGAATTCTAGTTACTTGGTGATTCTGGTTAATTTATGCATATTAAGTTGCTTGGTTTGGTAATCAATTGTATGCTTCCGGTGTTTCATATCCTAACAAAAAAGAGGGAAAATATAGTAGCACCAAAATTGGGACACTAGTGCCATGTGGGGCTACTATCCCTATTATAGTACTTGTATCTAGGTGGCAGAACTTGAGGCATGAAGGGACAAGATGTAAGAATGAGGGTTTAAGACTAATTTAAGAATGACTAGGGATGCTTATGTCCCATAAGACGGTTGGATAAGTGTGAAAATAGGCCCTAGGATAGGTTTAGGGTTAAGATATGGATAGGTGGTCTCAAGTAGCACTCTTATAATTCAAATGCCATTTTTAGGTGATTACACTAATGCTACCTCAACCATTATCTTTCATTTTTTTTCCTAGTTTATAGTTGTCTTATAGTTCACAAATAGGGTTCAGAGGAAAGAAAATGAAAACATAGATATTTATGTGGATTTAGAGACATCAAAAAATACAAGAATACTTGGAAAACACAGGCGTAGTGGGTGACATAATAAAAAATTAGAAAAAACATAGTGGTCAATTATGTGATATATCAGATAGGTTCACTTTACATAAGTGTTTAGGGAGTGAGGGCTTGCCTAGGAACACACAGATTCTCTATTTATATATCTAAGAAAAAAATTCCATTAATAGATTACTATTGATGACTATATTCCTTCATAGACCTACACTAACATGAAAAAAGCTAAGTACATCATTCTTCTAGTCTCTTCTAGAAATAAGAAGTTATTACATTTTTCTAGTTATAATCAAATTTGTTTAGTAAATGTACATCTTAAGTGATTTGATTTATTCAATATTTTTATGCTATTAGGGTCACATTAATCCTAAAATTAATAAAACATGTAAGTAGAACTCCATGTGCATAGAGATTTTCCTAGGTACCCTAGTCTTAGCCCACACACAAAACTAGGAAGCATAGACTGATATAAGACTAAACACAATAAAATTCACTACCTGCAAACATACTAACAAACAAGTAGAGTCTTACACAAACCCATATTATTCCCCACCACATAAAAACATATATGGACTACGTATAATGAATGGCAATCCCATTTCTATCATGTAGATGACAAATCAAGACATAAATACTTCATATCACATCTACACACAAAAATATTTAGAACATACAGTTTGCATATCCATAATGTATCCAATTTAATGGATCTGAGGCCTGCATACATTATCTACTCATTCTAAGATAACTCACCTTCACCTTACCTATGATCTCCTACTCTTACCTATATATGGACATTGTGTCAAATAAGATGTGTTTCCTTAAATATATATCAAACAAAGTCTTCTCACAACATTTTCATTAGAAGTGGATAATCTTCCCAATTTTTGTTAGTTTTTTAAACCTTGAAAATCATGGGTATTGTTTTTATTTCCTAAAATTAATACTCTATTTCTTCTATCTTAGCTCTATAAATACTATGGATATGGATGTAATAAATTTTTTCCCAACACATATATTCTACATTCTAGGCTTGATAGTTATTTCTTATTTGGATAAAGATAATCCCCCTAATCATTTGATTATGCATTCACTCTGAATATGTGGTCTCCCATTTTCCATAATGATTTACTAGTTTTTTTTAGGTGTGAGATATCTCTCCTACTTCCATAAACCTATTTATTTCATAAAATATCTACAAAATACTCCTTAAAATTATATATTCCCACTTATGAGTTTGAATCATTGACTACATACACTTGAACATTGGGGTAAGTAGGTGGATTTCAAAAAGTAATCAAATCACAAAATTTTCCAATATGAATAAATAAAATATAAGGTAAACATGGATTATCTTTGCCCTGAGATGCACCTACATCACAATAACTCAACTTCACTTTGTTATTATTCCTAAATAATGTTTATAATGAGTATAACACAATAATTATAATAATAAACATGCATGTTGTTTGTTTACTCATTTTACTCTCAACACCTTTATTCCTCCGGTGACAACCAAATAACCTCTAGTTTTTGACTTGAACACCTAGATACCTTCACTTAAATTTATGCATCCTATTTACCATGCACTGAGAGCGTCACTTTATTCACTAAAGCAATCATAAATGCCTTATATCTAAAGGACAATTTTAATTGTGTCCTTACATTTTTTATTCATTTTTAATGGGTAGATCCACCACTTTTAATCGAACATAACTAAGAGGGTAGTTTTGTCAACACAACTTTGTATTAACCAATGAGTTCCTCCCATTATAATAAATACTCACTTATGGGATCCATATTCATAATATTTTCCATTTTGTGTATAGTTAGATGATAGATAAATTTCATTTTCCATGATCCTTATGGATCAAATAATGCTTTTGGTTTATTTTCATAAAATCTTAATATGGTATGTCATGTGGTTAGCGTGCCATTTTATTTTGAGTGAATCACATATCTTATTATTTGGTGCATCTATTTATGACATAAGATACATGATTTAATAGATGAAAACATAATTGATGTTAACATATCTACATAAGATCCATAAACATAAACTAATGAAAATGTTAAGTTTTAAATATTTAACAACACTTTTCCTAACTAGGAGGCACAACAAACTACTTCTCAACCTCATATGCATATAAATTATAATTCAGATACTCTTAAAACTTATTATACTTATATAATTATGTAATATCATCCTATATAAGGGATTATTAGTTTTTTTTAGAATATGTGCATAAAGTGACCTATTATTACATTTGAGAAATAAAAAATTATTGAAGATGTATATTAAAATGCAACACAATTTTTACACACATATATAGATTGATAACCCATACAAAATATCATTGTAGATAATGGTTTGAATGATAATATTCACAACATGACACTCATTAATAGTCTTAGATGTACCCAAGATGATTTGATAGATATAAAAAAATTGATCAAATGATTTTATGAACACAAAAAAAACACCTTGGGACACATTATGCTACCACTGTAGGTAAGTCCCACACTAGTTTCTAAATTATTATTTGATATTCTAGGCACACGAGTCAATATGTTGTTAGGAAGTTCTTAGATATGTAAGATGCATGTAGTACCATCTATAGTACACAAATACATGAAGTATATAGATGATAATAGGGTGTTCAAAGCTTCAGGTATTCCATATGAATACCTATTTGGTAGTAAATTATTCCTTTTCTACCCTCACCACCACTATAGAAAATTTTACAACCTATTAAGGTTTATTCTACTCATAAAATCCATAAGAAGATAGTGGACTTTCCTAGATGACTAGTGTTACAATGTGTAATACATCAAAGATATATTTAGGATGCATGTAATCCATTATCTATTTCATCACATCCTATATTACTATTACATATTCATTCATGTATTACTCAACAAATAAATGTATAATATACTACTATGTATCAAATTCCATGTAGTACTATGGATCATAGAGTTACACAAAATACATAAAATCATATGGTTAATGATAATCATGATAATATAAAAAATAAGAGATTATTTCTCAAATTATGACTTAAATACACATTTTAATACTTAACCATGATGTGTAAAATTATACATGTTCAATTAAGGACCTATATATGAGCATCTCATTGATGGAATCATTGGTTAGAATTATATAATTATCTAAGAACTTAGAAAATAAAAAATAATTAAAATATTAAAAAAAAATTAGGACATATACATGGCATGTATATCTATCTTTGCATGACACTTATATGTTAAAGATACAAATTATCAGTATTGTTACATAATATATTCTCAGTATTTATCTAATCAGCTAAATATCAGTCACAAACTATATTTTATCCTTGAGTCAATTTTTATATTTTTTGGATAGGTTCTCACCTTTGAGACTTGTCCACTATTATGGACTTGTCCACTTAGGGTATACCTTTCCCCATACCCTTTAATGACTAGTTTCCAAAATTCAAAATTTTTATTAGAGTCAGCCCACATGTTTCACAAGTCATCTTGGAGGAAATGACCCAAATATTTAGCTATATAATTAAATCAAGCTTAAACATTTTCTTATCCATTTCTTATCTAGACATTACATATTAATTTAACATCTTTCTTTAACTTATCTTGAAGATATAAATCTATAGATTGAAATCACCCCTCAAAGGAGAAAATACCTCCTAAGTCTAAATACCATTTTTAAGATCAAGTCATAGGTTGTCAAGTGTTGAATTCCATATACTGATTACATACATTAAACTAGGTGGGATAACTTCATGTAGTTTGATTCCATCTTTAGAGTATTGGATGTGTAAACAACACTTAGTTACAATGTGGTGCCTAATATTAGCTTAACCCTTCCCTTTCATCCTTTATCCTGATTTATAATTATCTTACAATCTAAAACTAGGGTTTAAAGCAAAGATAAGGTAAACAAATATATTCATGAAAATTAAAAGAAATCATAATAAAAAATAATACTCAATAGGTATAAATGTAGTGGGTGACATAATGACAAATCAAAACATAGTGGATAAGTCTATAGTACATCAGATAGGGTCTTAATGTACAGGTGTCCAAAGAGAGAGGACTCATCAATGTGCACACAGACTCTTTATTTTTTTATTTGAGATTTCACAAGCCATTTATATACTATTTTTGATGACTATATTCCTTCATAGACCCAAAATAAGCTAAGTACATCACTCTTCTAGTGTTTTCCAAAAATAAAAAACTACCATATTTATCTAGTTACAATCCTATTTGTTTATTAATTGTACATATTAAGAAATATAATTTATTCAATAGAGAGATCCAAGTGAAAAAATGTCTATAAGTGTAGCTTATTACTATCCCCCAAACAAAACTAGCAAGTATATACTTGTATAAGACCAAATATAATAAAACTCACCACCTACAAACACATTAACAAGAAAGCAGAGGCTTATGCAAACCCAAATATATTATTCACCACCACTTAGAAACACACATGGACTACATATAATAAATAAGAATCCCAATTATATCATGTAGATGAAAAATAAATATAATGATACATCATATTTGGACTGCACATAATATTATTTACAACTAGTCTGCATACACATAAAATAGATAATTTAAAGGCTCTGAGGGCTGCATAACTTATTTATTTTTTCTAAGACAATTCCCATTCATATTACTTATGAGATATTTCTATTACACATGTGTATCCACTGTGTCAACTAAGATGGGTTTTTGTCAATCTATGTCAAACTAAGTCTTCTTCCACCATCCCAAGTGGAGTGGAGACTCTCCCCAATTTGTGCTAGTCTTATAAAACCTAAAATTCATGCTTAGAACTACATATGTGTCTTTTTTTTATTCCTTTAAATTAATACTCTATTTATTCTATCTAAGATCTTTCACTACTATACATATGGAAAAATAGCCATTTTTTCCAATGCATATATTCTTCTTTCCAGTCTTGATATTCTCTCTTCATTTAGATGAGAAACAAACAACTCTTCATCTAATTATGAACTACCTATGAATACATGCTCTCCTTTGTTCTAGAGTGATATGCAGGTCTTTTTCTTGGGTGTGATCTATCATCCTTGTTACTCTAAAACATAGTATTTATTCCATAAATAACTAAAAAGCACTTTTTAGAAGTATAAATTCCTTTTTAGTTCATAGTTTTTATTGTTAACTAGGTATATTGAATGTTAGGATGGGTAGGTGGCTTTCAAAAATTAGTCAAATCATAAAAATTACCAATATGAAAAAATAAAAGATAAGCTAAACATTGATTATCTTGGCCCTAAGATTTTTTGATAGCTCAAATTATCTTTCTTATTAAGACCAAATAAAGTTTACAAAGAGTACAATACAAAAAGCAGAATAATAATCATTCATGTTATTCCTTAGTTAAATTAGTCTCGACACCTTTATTCACCCCTCTACAACTAAATAACCACTAATTTTGAGTTGAACACTGAAATACCTCCACTTAGATTTATGCATCCTATTTATCATGTTTTATGAGTATAATTTTGTGCACTAAAGGAATCTCAAAGGGATCATAACTTAAGAGAGACTCTAATTCTTATATTACATTTCTTTTTCAATTTCAATAGGTAGAACTATAACTTTGAATAATATAGAACCAAGAAAGTACTTGCATAAACACCACTTTAACTTAACTAATGATTTCATCCCAACCCTATTATGGATATGCTTCAAATATGATATATAATTAGATGATGGAAGGATTCTATTTTCCACAATATTTATGGATAAAATTGTTTTTTATTTATTTATTTTAATAAAACCTTAATAGGGTATGTCATGTGGTTAGCGCACCCTTTAATTTTGAGTGAATATCCTTTCTTATTATTTCTGAGTCAACCCAAGGGAAAAATATTATGAGGTGTAATTTTTATATCTAATCATATCAAAAAATGGAATGACATTATATTATTGACATTATTTGGAGAACATAATGGTTAGAAGGTATGATGATGTAATTGTTCATCATTATATATGATCAATCAATATTGAAAATGGTTGATTTATCTATAGTTGTGAGATTATGCTTAAATTATCTTAATATATGTAGATGAAATGAATAAACATCTAATATAATTAGTACACCATTTCCAACATAATCCCAACCTAAATATTTTAGTTATCTTAATATCTCTTAACCAAAGTGTTTTTGATCTTCATTTTGCACTATTAGATTGATGGATATTACATTAGGTTTTCTAATTGAATAATTATTGCATTTAGTGGTATGCTATTTTTTATATTGTATATTATCAAGGGGCCTAAAAATATCAAGGAAAAATTGTTATTAGTTGGTGTAATGCAGGTCCCAAATTGTATCTTTTAGTTTATCTTTCCAACTAAAATTTGGAGAAGTATAATTTCTTAGTGATCAAAATGAAGTTTCAAAAACTTGAGTGATATTTTTGGAGCTCTAGGTTTGAAAACAAAAACCATATTTTTTTCATTTGCTTGACATTTACCAAATCCATAATCTCTATGATTTTTTAATAATAAACAAAACTTGATGGTTTATGTAAGGTCCTTTGACAAAATTTTTCAAGGTTATCACTGTCTTTCTATAAAACCTTAATTTATTTTTTTAGACTTTAATGAATTTTTCCAGATCTATTAGAAATCAAGATATTTTTCTAAACCATATTTTCATAATTTATTGCTCTAGTTTTTATAAATTAATTAGGGATAATCTATTATTCTATATTTATTTATACTTAGTTGATAGCTTATAGATATATGTGTTTCAATTTGATTGAAATCCATTTGTTCAAACTACATTATGATAAAACCAACCTCTTTAACACATCTTCTAGGGTTAGGTCTTATTTAATTTGTGGTAGATATAAATTTATTAGGGCGTATATAATTTTTTTATTTTTTTATTCCATTACATTACTTTAAATTTGTTATCCCAAATGTTTTTGTGTGTTATTCCAAAATTGGGATTAGTTTTTCGTGCATATTTATCAAACTCTAAGGATTTTTCATTGTGTGTGTGTGTGTGTGTGTGTGTGTGTGTGTGTGTGTGTGTGCATTATATGTTTGATATCATCTTATGTGATCATGAATTATTAAACCTAATAGAAAACTAGGAATAATTATAGGATTATTATTGTTCCCATTTATTTCTCTAAAATTCCTTTAGTTAATTATATTATTTTCTTGAGAAAGGAAATACAAATTGAAAATGTATCTAGTGTTGCTCCAACAATTTTTTTCTATTGAAAATGATATTGATATACATATGAATAATAATGTTTTGATGAATTAATCTCTAAATATTTATTAGATGAATAATATAAGACAAAAAATATTGCACATTTTAAGAAACAACTTATGGAAAACCCTAATAAAATAGTTAGGTTGATGAATGTGTTGAAATAAGTTATAAGTCAACATATAAATATAGGGGCTCAAGATGGTTAATATTCAATAAATATCATTAAATTTAGACAATGGAAACATAATTTCTCATAATTTGGATCAAATACTTTCTTCATATAGTGGATTGCCACCTATGTCTAGGCATGTAGTCATTTCTCAATTTTATTTTGACCCTCCACATGCTCCTATTTATATTTATTCTAATATCGCTAATGATTCTCATTATTATGAAAATGACATGCTTAATTTTCAAATTATTCATTATTCTCAACATGTTATTACTTATTCTTAATTTATTTACAATTTTTAATATGTTTCTCAAACTCTTGCTCAAGCATATTTTTCTTATAATGTTTCTCAAGTTTACATTTTTCCAATCTTTCTTCTTTGTAAAATTATAATTTTACAACCTATTATACCTATAATTATATTATAAATACCAAAATGACTACTATTATGCATACATTACATGACTTACAAAATTAACTTAAGGCTCTTTCCCAAAGGTCTCAAAAACCAAAATGTATGGTCAGTTCTAATGAAATTCTTCTCAACCCCTTGGATTATGAAGTGTTTGCATACCCATTTCCAAATAATCCATTTGAAATTTTAATCTCTCTTGACCAAAATGTATGATAGCTTGTGGTTTTCATTATTATATTGATGGATATAATTAATTCTTTATATTTATTTTTTTTTGACCCAAGGAGAATTATAACTTGTAGTGTGTGCTCAATTTTAAGTATTTTTAATTAAAATTGATTCTCTAGTGTTTGATGCATCTCAAATTGTAACATGTAATTCTTGTGGGTAATTATTATGGTCAACACTTGGAGGGGATGGTTAAATATTGAAATAATTACAAGATTTCCATGGTTAAAAGTCTCTCATGGATACTATCCTTTTGACTTAATTCTTCCCCTCTTTTCCTTTTATGAACCCTTTAGATTCTTCAATTAGAGATTCTTTCCATAGCTCATCCTTCGATAATCAGTTAGTTTACCCACCTCAAGGGCCTCTATACTATGTCAATTATCTAATAACTCTTTATCCTCCTCTAGTTTTCAATATCCTCTTTAAATTAATCATATTTTGAGTCAAACACAATGAAAGTGAAAAATTTCTTCGTAGGGAGAGATTAAGGAGGGGTAGAAGTAGGGGCCTTTGAATGGATTTTAATGGTAATGGATTTTTTGGCATGATCTTTCCATTTCCCTTTAGAAATGGTTTTACATTTTCTAGTAGACTCAACTAATTTGATTGTAGAGGATGGTCCCACCCCAAGGGATTTTTCATGGTTATAAAGGAGGAATATCAAGGATTGATGATGGGGTATGGGAGATTTACCAATTTGCATCTCAATAATGGAATGCTTTAATGAAATAAACAAATAAAAGGTAAATTTATAGGAACATTATGCCTAAAATGATTTAAAAGAGAAAAATGATAGGAAAAAATCACTCCATACCTATCTTTGAGCATAATATATTTAATGATTTTCCTTGTAAATTCATGGTAAGGATTAGGTAGGGAATCCATAAGAAACCCTCCTTGATAAACAAATAATTCCTCCACTAATTTAAGGAGTTATTCCATATCCTCAATCTTTTCAAATTTATTTCTATAGTATTTTCTCCCATGAGTGCTCATACCAATTGTTTGAGAGATGAGTTCCTCAGAGAGAAGTATAGTAACATCCCTCATGGTAAAAATTCTTGCCTTCCATCCTTTGACAAAATAAATGGACTTATGGGTGTAACTTTATCAAATCATTTCCATATAGATGGAAAGACATCCATATTATTGAATGTGCCACACTTCCTTGTTCTTATTAATATAACTCACTGTGGATGGTTCAATCTAACAGAGATATCCACCCATTTTATTTCTATCTAATTGTAAAAGACCTCAACTATAATCCACCTTTCCACACTCAAAATTATAACTAACATCAAACAATTTAAGCTAATTTGTTCCATGGGTAGTGGTAATTATCACCACTTTAACTCTACTTGTGTGACCCATATCACCATCCAAATTGGCATAAGTATATAAATTTATGATTCCATATTCCTCTATCATTTCCCAAAAATGAAATCAAATATTTGTTATTATTGATGGGAGGATTCCTAAATACATAATGATTGCCTATTAAATTAAGCATTTATAATTTATTCATCAATAATTTAAAGTAAATCTCTTGGAAAATCACTAGTATTATACTAATTAATTAAATTTTGACTACCCACCCCTCTATTGGTGAAACAATAAACAACTTTATTACCTTCTAATAAAGTCTGCCTAATCACAATTTCTTAAAAGGTGTTTATAATCTCAAGACTTTATTAGATAATGTTGTTAATAGTATAGCTTGGGATTTATTTTTAGGATATAATATATTATATTCAGGGATTCACCTTCAATAAAAATATTAATTGTTCCAACTTCTTTAACTAATATGACACCACATAAGGTTGCCATTGCTTCAGCTATATGACTAGTATGAATACCAAATTTTCTAGAAAAAGCTAAAATAACTCTTCCATTATCATCCCTTATGATCCCACCACAGCCCACATTTATAGGATTTCATTTTAAAGTTCCATCAAAATTTAATTTAATCCACCTAGGGGATGGAGAAATACATTTGGCTAAGATTGTAACATGTTTTTTTTTATTTGTATAAGGCTTATAACTGATAAGAAGATGCCAATTAACATCAATATTTAATTCATTTTCATTGAGATTGTTATCTTCAACAAGCTTAAGTAAAATACAATTCTCTCTCAAAATGTTTATCAATTTTAAATATACAAATTCAAATTTGCCTTTGGTTCCCTTAAAAATTATAAAATTCCTTTCTTTCCATAAGGCCCAAAAAATATGGGCAGAGCCATAGACCAATGAATTTTGAGTTTTTTACTTTTGAAATGGGTTCTCCATTGATACCATCATTTAGAAAGAGATGTAGGTACAAACCAATCCAATACAGACTTATTAAGAATAACTCCATTTAGGAATTCAAGCATAATATGAATAGTGGATTCAACATTTATTTCACATATAATATAATGGTTGGGAATACATAATCCTATTTTGTGGAGATTATCAATAGTAAGAATTTTGTTTTGAATGGCTAACCAAAAAATGATATTCAACTTAGGAATTAAATTCTTGTTCCATACTTTCTCCCAAGGAAAACCATTAGACATAGTTCCAATAGCCACTTTATAGCTCGTTTTGATAGAAAATGGCCATCCAAAGATTCTTCCCATATCAATGCATCATCAAAAGAAAACCTGCTAACAAAGTAACTGATTAGAATAATATTGAGATTAGAGATGATCTTAAAATTATTAGGATCTACATATTCTAGGTTTAAAACTATCCACTCTCTTCTTATCCCACCATTATAGGTGTAATCCTACACTTTTTTCCCATAGTTACTTTTCATTTTGTCACTAATTTCATTCTAAGGAGTAATCTATTTAAGTAGATAATTAAGTAACCACTTATCTTACCAAAACTAAACTTTATCTCCTTTACCAATTTACATCTAGATCCTTTCCATATAATATTTATACATTTGATCAACCAATTATAGAAACAATATCCTTTAGGAAGAGACTCATCCTTCAACCAATCCACACTATCCCATCCATTCAAATATTTTACCTTAAGAATCTCAATCCATAAATTCATATTTTTAAGGAATATTCATCCTAATTTAGACTTTAAATCTTTATTTATTACTTTGACCTTCCTAATTCATAGTCCCTCTTGGTTTATAGACAATAAATCTTATCCCATGCCACCAAAAGAAGTTGATTCTCTCCTCAATACCCAACCATAAAAATCTTTTATAATTTTTTTGAATTTCTCCCCAATGAACTGCATAACTTTTAATTGAAACATAAGGTATTTAGGAAGATTATAAAGTGTAATTTTTTTCAATTATAATTTCTCAGCCTAAGAGAGCAGAGTTCCCTCCTATCCTACCAACTTCCATTAAAATTTGTCCATAAAGAATTTTATATTTCCATAGGCATCCTATCAAGGAACATTGTCATACCAAGGTAGGATGAAGGTAAATATTTCACTTTACATCCCAATATGTTGGAAATATTATTCTGATGTAGGAAAAGAGTATTCACAAAGAATAGTGAAATCTTATCCAAATTAGTTTTTTTTCCAAAGCCCTCCTCGTATTCCTTTAGTAAAATATTTAATACTTTACCTTCCTTAACAGAGGCATGGACAAGAATAATCATGTCATTCATGCATTTTTGGTGGGATATAGGATCAAAATTTACCATAGGTCTCACCTTTTTTAAGCTTCCATTAGAAATGGTTGAAGACAAAGATATACTAAGAGCCTCAACAAAAGATAATAAAAAGAAAATGAGATAGAGGATCTCCTTGTCTAATTATATGCTCACTAGGGAAGAATCCAAGTAGGGATCCATTAATGAGAATAGAAAACATAGATGTGGAGATGTTACTACTAACCAAACTTATAAATTTAGAATTAAAACCAAATCTATCCATAATTTTATCAAGGAAATTCCAAGAAACTCTATCCTATGCTTTATTCATGTCTAGTTTCAAAATCATTCCTTCCTTTTTTATTTTACCCATACAATGAATCATTTCATGGAATAAAATTATCCCATGTTGAATTTTTCTTCCAATAACAAATACACCTTGATGACATGAAATGATAGAAGGAAGAATAGGCTACAGTTTGAGAGCTAATAGTTTAGAAAATGTTATCTAAATACGCTACTTTAACAAATTCTTAATTTATCTACAATTCCAAATATGTTTCTCAAATTCCTCTTGCTCAACCATATTTTTCTTATAACACTTCTCAAGTTACTTCACATTTTTTAAACTCTTGTTATTTGTAAGAGATTCTATTCCAACCTAATATAGTTTTACTTCTATTATAAGTCCCAAAATGACTAATATTATGCAATATTGTGTGACTTGAAAAATTAGATTTAGGTTATTTCCCAAGGGTCTAAAAATCCAAAATATATGGTAAATTATAATAAATTATTCTCAACACCTTGGATTATGAAGTGTTTTCATACCCATTTCTAAATAATTCATTTGAAATCTTAATCTATCTTGACTAGAGTGTATGATGGCTTAATATTTCACTATTGTATTGATGGATATATTTCATATTTGGGATATATTTTATTTTGATCCAAGGAGAATTTTAACATGTAATTCATGCTTAATTTTTAGTATATTCCTTTCATCTTGATTATCCAATTTTTATTGCATCTCAGATTGTAACTTGTAGTTCCTTTTGGTAATTATTATTGTTAACACTTGGTAAGGATGATCAAATATTGAAATAATTATGAGAGTGCATGAACATTATAATTTATTTAGGTACTTGCATATTTTATTATTATTGGTTCATATTATGCATTATTGGTGCATTTCATTACTTTATTTTGTGTCATCATTTCCTCTCTCTCCATTTATTTCTCATATTTTTTATGTGGTCTCCCATAAATATATTGAGTATATTAATAGAATTTTTGGATGTTTACCAAGTGATATTTGGTCTCATCTTGTCTATGTTTTAAACCATTTAATGTCTTTATGTGTCAGTACAATCCTAATTTGAATTCAAGTAATCTATAAATAAACATGTATCTTAGTGCATTGAGGCATCTAGAGATTATATTAAAGAGATTATACATTTTTTTAAATTTTTTTTTAATGTATTTATATAAATAAATAAAATATTTAGAGAGCATTAATTATAGCACTAAATTTCATAGTAGTGATAAATTGCATTACGTTGGGTTTTTTAGATAAATAATTAGTGCGTTTACTGGTATGCTATTTTAGATATTGTCATCATTCAAGGGAAAAAAATACAAGGAAACTATATTATTATTTGGTGTAACATAGGCCCTAAATTACATCATTTAATTAATCATTCCAGTTAGGGTTTGGATAACAAGTGTAACTTCTTAGTGATTAGAATGAAGTTTCAAAAAATTGAGTGATGTTTTTGGAGTTGCAAGTTTAAAAAACACAATTATCATTTATTTCCATATGCATGACATTTACCAGAACCATGATCTCTCTATAGTTTTTGTAATAAAAAAAAAACTTGATAGTTTGGGCAATTGCCTCTGATTACCACAAATATTTAATATTATCATTATCTTTCCATGAAATCTTAATTTCTACTTTTAGACTTAAAAGACTTTCTTGACATCTTTTAGAAATTAACATATTTTTTAAAACTCTCCTTTCATCATTTATTGCTCTAGTTTTGAGAATTAATCAAGGATAATTTAATATTATATATATGTTTATGGATAATGAAATGTTTATGGGAACATGTGAGATATGGACCTATATGTCTATATAGAATAGATAAGATATGGATAGGGGTGTTTGGCTCTATATATCTATCTAGATCTGATTTGCCACCAAGAGGTTTGATTAGAATGATGGACATTTAACATAGGAATCCAAGAGTGGGTTAGTCAAATGTTAGTATGATAAGACCAATAAAAACACATATATATCTAACACCTCAACCCTAAATAATTGGGGGAGAAAGAGAACAATGCAAGTAATAAATAAACTAAGACAAAACAAGTATTCTTCATCTTTCTTGTGAGCAAGAGTTACGAGTTCAATTTAGATGGATGTGCTCAATCATGTGATCAAATAATATTTAAAAATGGTGATCTTAACATCATTTATCCTTGTCACCTTTGGCTTGGCTCAGCTTAGATTAACATGTGAAGCTATCTCTAATCAATCAGGGATTGAGAGCTTGTTGAAAGAGAGTTAGGTCTCTCTTATTTATAGGTTCCAAAACTAAATCTAAATCATATGTAGGTAGGTTATAATTAACCATGGTTAGGTTTAGGAGGGGACAAATAATTAATATTTGGGATAGAGATCTCATTTATTAAGCATGGCTCTTAATTTATGAATTTAATTCTTTGATGGAGATATTTTTAATTCCTTGACTTTAAGATGATGACATCATAATGACCTCATTTTTATTGAAATTTACTTTTATAAAAATTGATATTCACTAATTGCACATGGAAATTTCACCTAAGAATTTAATTATATTTTTTTAGTTAATTAATTCTACTTAGGGTTTTTATATTTTAGGAATTGTTTAAGTGCCTCACTTAATGGGTATAGAGGCCAATTTATCAATTTACTAGGTCATAATTTGACTAGAGATGAATATGTGGGAGGTTGTCATTAAATACATGATAATACCACAAATAGGGATGCCTCAACATGATTCTAGGAATTAATGTTTGATGTGTGGATGAAATTTATATTTTTAGTGAATCTTAGGCTTAATTTGAATTATTTTCTATAAATGAATTTGAAGTCCAATTAGGCTAGGAATGTGACCAAAATGGGGTGTCTACAATTTACATCTATTTAGGAAGGCATTTCAAGACACATGCATAGTAACATATTCTCAAATAATGAAAAAGTCATTAAATCCTTGTCTAATGCCCTAAAAGGTGATGGATGAGCCCTAGATACCCAATTGAGGGATAGGGAAATAAATATAGTAATCGAATGTTCCCTAAAAAATAATAAAATGACATGATCTATAAGTAATGGGGGTGGAAAACCTAATTTTACCAAAGGTGGTTATAATTAGTGGAAAAGTAATTTGCCCCAATAAGGCAAATGGGTGAAAATAATGATTTGCCCAAAGGTGTTGTAGGAGGATCTAAGCATGTTCATGTTATGGAGAAACATTTATTAAGTATTTTCTTAGGAGTGACCCCTACTCTTTTAGGCATAACATTGTCATATAGTATCATATTTTAGAATCATCTAAACTAGTGGAAAGTAAATTCAAAATGCATTTTAAAAGCCAACCAACGTTACCATAGGCTGTTTGGTTATCATTTTCATGATTTAGAGCCATTTTGACCCCAAAAATGTGAAAATAAAATGCACTTACTATTTATAGAATAATAAAATACTAATAAATTATAAATCATAAGAAATTTTGAGGGATTCCAAGAGGGACTTAGGATGTATTTTCTATTCTAAATGTAATCAACCCCTTTTGGGCACTGCTTACTATTTTTAGTAAGTAGGGGTTTTTGGCTACCCTGACCCTAATTAGGGTAAGGAAAACATCTCTATTGTATTATATATGTATTTAAGCCTTTGTATTTGAATAAAAGTGAAACGGAGAAGTACATAACTATAATTTTAGCCATATCTTTGTATTTACATTCTTTGCATGTATGTGCATGTTTTAAATTTTTACATTAATTCAAGAATCCAAGTTTGGAATAGTTAGAAAGAAGTGTTATCTTCTCTCTAATATCGAATCAAAATGTGGTTATAATCATTGGTATAGTTAAAATTCCCTAGTAGGGTAGATGTAAGTGTGATACAATTATACTTTGCCCCATTAAGGTTGATATGATTAGTGAAGGTCTAAATAATTTTTTTGCATTATGGAATATTGAAAAAAGAAGCTTATGTAATGAATATGTACTCATAGATTAAAAATAAGTTGGCATAGAATATAGGCTTGAATTTGGGCTACCTACTAGTATGGAGATGCATGTCATAACTAAAAATGATTACTATTCAATTGTGATTTTATTACTCTACATTTGAGTGATGTTTGGGATATGCTAGTTATAAACAAGGAGAAGTATTTCCCACTACATTGCTTGATATATCCATTAGTTTGATTTTTGTTTTAGCTTGTGATATTAGGAATCATAGTTATATAAAACTATAATAACAATGTGTATCTCAAACATGGAAAACCTAATTTAAATACAAAATATAAACCACTTAGGTGTAATATATGAACAATCAAATCCCAAGTGAATGTAATGCAATAAAATGAGTGTAGGAATGAACACAAATTCATAATTTAAGTACAATATATGGTTGATCAAGACTCAAATGCAAATAAAGTGTAAGAATCCTATGACAACTAAGGAGAAGGGAAACAAAAAACACAAACTAACTTTATAAAAAAAAAACTCAAGCCCAAGTTGTGAGCAAGACTCAAGTGTAAAATAATTATCCTTAGACAAAAACACAAAAGGAAAAACCATAAAGCAATAAAAAATTACTCTAAGGTGAATGAAACAAACAACTAAGCTAAAGAAATGTACTAAAATAATGGACATCAAGTCACTGTAGTTATGGATTAGAGTAGAGGATACAAATAGGTAACACGCTTGTGAATAGGAAAATGGTAATATATGGAATCATGATGTGGTAATGTGGGTAAAAGGGGTTTCTCTTAGGCTATAGGAAACAACAAGACAAGGTTTATGATACTAATTTTCCCAAATGTGGGTATAAATAGTAACATAAGTAATGAGAGAGAATGTGATAATAATGAAGGATGAAATTACCAAACCAATGTCATACTACTACAAGATACCATCTCTTTCTAAGAAAATATGCTCAATAAATCATAAGACTGATAAACTACTAAAAATTCATTTGAATATAATCATCGAAGGTGTCATAACTACCAATGGATCAGAACCAAGGTCAAAAATTATAGGGATGGGAGGGTAAATAACTTTGGCTAATAGGTATGGTATGGGAGGAATGATATACTATATGGTACAAGGAATAATATATTATGGTATAATTTAAATGATCCTCATAGATAATACCTTAAGTCTCTCAAGAAAAGTATTTCTTGAGATGTATTATGTTCATCAGTTCACCAAGTTCATCTCTTTATGATGTAGCTAACCCATAAGCTCCAGAGCCATAATTAGTAAAAATCACATAATTTCCTATCCAATTAGGCTTGAACTTGCCTTTCTTATTTTAATTGGTCATGGTATTCTTTTAGTTTTATTTGAGGACAAGATCACCAAGTTCTAATTCTCTATGCTTCACATACCTGTTATACTAGAAACATAATCGGTTTTGGTATGCTTGAATTTTATTCATAGTGTCTATCTTTTTTTTAACTATTATTTCTTGCTTTATAGGGAAACAACTCTACAATCATCATCATCGAGTATATGCTTTGATGAAATGCATAGAGAAGGTAAGTTGACCTTGATGGGAAAAATGGCCTTAATGCTATAAATAAAGGAATATGGTGTGGTTCTTGTTGGAGTATGATAATTAATATGGTAGGCCTAAAGGGTGGTAAATATTTATAAGTTCTAATCATAACCATAATCATTGATAATATTTTTAAGAATATTGATAATGGTTTTGCTATATGCCTCTAGTTATCCATTACCTTATGGGTAATATGGAATGGAAAAGTGTTGGGTAGTATTAAACTTGATAGATAGTGCTTTGACATACTTGTTTTTAAATGAACCACCATTATAAGATATAATATTGGAGGGGATACCATAGCAGTGAATGAGATGGTTAAATATGAATTTGGAAATTTTATTTCCTATCTTGTAAGTGAGGGGTATAAATTCAACCCACTTGGTGAAGCACTTGATAGGAGTAAGGATATGCTTATGGCCATATGAGGAGGTAGGGTTAATCTTCCCTACAAGGTCAAATCCCCATGTTGAAAATGGATATGGCATAGTCATCAAGTTGAGTTTTATAGTTGGAGCATGAATCAAATTTACATGCCTCTGACATCATTTACATCTCTTAACATAAGCATTTACATCTGCTTCCATGATTAGTCAATAATAACCAGTATGTATGAAATTTTTGGCAAGGACCGCCCCACTAGTGTGAGATCCACAAAATCCTTTGTGAAACTCACTCAATGCTAATATAGATTGTGTAAAAGTTAAACAATTAAGTATAGTTCCATCAAAGTTTATTTGGTAAAGTGTAGGTCTAAGTAAGGTATAGTGAGAGGCTTGGTGTGTGAAGTATTTTTGTTGCTTACATGAAAGGTTAGGTGGTAGGACTTGGTCATGGATATAATTATATAATTCATAGTATCAAATAGAGATAGGAACAAAAATATCTTAGATATTTTCAATGGATAAAGGTTCATGAGTAGGTGATATATGTCAAATGAAGAATTGGTAATCTCTTACCTTGTATGTGTTATGGATAAAAAATTGTAGCCATGGCATCTACCATCTTGTTATTATCGCTAGGTATATGTTTAAACTAAATGTGATCAATATACTACTTGAGAGTGTCCACCATGGCTTTATAATGTTCTAGCTTGTCATTTTTGGTTTGGAATTAGTTTGTAACCTAATGAATGATGAGTTATGAATCACCATAAACCAATAAATTATTGTAATGTTCCATTGTACTACTTGATGAATCCATGTAATGAGTGATTCATATTTATCCATGTTATTGGTACAAGGAAAGTTGATACAAAATGATTTGGGAATGAGGTCTCTCTGTGGTGTTATAAATAACAAACCTATCCCTAATCCATGAGATGTGTAGGAGCCATCAAAATATAGTTTCCATTTCTACTCTTTAGGAGGTGATTTTACTACTACCATAATGGACTCATTTGGAAATGCAAAGGTAAGTGGCTAAGTATCTGATATGAGAGCTTAAACAAGATGGTCTATAATTACTTTCCCCTTAATTTAATTTTGATTGACATACTTAATATTAAACTCACTCAAAAGCATGATCCAATTAGCCATAAAACCCTATAAATCTATTTTTAATAGTAGATACTTGAGTGGATATACCTTGGCAATGAATTTGGTCTTATTTTTAAGCATGTAATGGTTCAACTTATGGGCTATAAAGACCATAAATAAACAAGATTTTTCAATTGGCATATAATTATATTCATACACTACTAGAGTATGAATTAGATAGTACACTACATATTCCTTCCCATTCTCATGATGTACGACTAAAAGTACCCCCAAGGAATTTTTAGTGGAATATAGGTAAATAAAAAATGGACTTCCTATTGCAGGTAGAAGTAGAAAAATTAGATTAACCAAGTATTCTTTCAAGTGCTCAAAGACCTTATATAAATTTTCATTCCATGAAAACGTGATGCCCTTCTTCAAAAAATGAGTGAACATATGGTATGTATTGGAAAAATGTGAAATGAAGTGTTTGATAGACTGTATTTTTCCCTAAAAACTATGGAGCTACTTTAAAGTAGAAGGTGGTGACATCTCAGTAATGGCCCAAATCTTGGCAGGATTAACTTCAATGCCTTGGTGAGAGATAATAAATCCTAATAATTTACCTAAAGTTGTGCCAAACACACACTTATTGGGATTAAGCTAGACTTTGTACTTATAAAGCCTCTCAAATATTCTCTGTAATATGACTGGATGGTCTAAACAAGTCTTATATTTACCCAATATGTCATCAACATAGTCTTCAATAATATGATGCATCATATCATGGAAGATAATAGTCATGGCCCTATGGTATGTTTCCCATACATTCTTGAGGTTGAAAGGCATGACCTAATAGTAAAATGTTCCCCAAGGAGTGGTGAATGCTATCTTATGTTGGTATTTACATGTAATCTTGATTTGGTTATATCTTGAAAATCCATCCATGAGAGAACATTTCATACCTAGATATGGAGTCAATAATCATGTCAATGTTTGACAGAGGAAATCATCATTTGGGTAGTCCTTGTTAATGTCTCTAAAATCAATGTACAACCTAATGCCTTTTGGATTTTTTCTAACCAACATAATATTATAGATCCACTCTAAATAATCAATAGGGCTAATACATCATGCATCTAAAAGTTTCTCTAGTTCTTTCTTAATCAAAATGATATTGTAAAGATATACTTTCTTCAGTTTCTACTTATCCAATTTAGCATCTGGATGAACTACAAGATGATGTAGAACAAATGACAAATATAAACCTGACATATCAAAGTAGGCCCTTGAAAAAATTCCCATAAACTCTTTCAGAAGAGGTGTAATAACTTCACGTTCCTCTTTAGTGAGGAATATGCTTAATTTTATTATCTTGGGATCATCTAGAGTCCCAATATTGACCTCTAAAGTATCCCCTACAAAGAGAGTAGAGCCATCTTCTAGACATGGTTTTTTTAGTGGTGAGAATTTGTTAATTCATGAATATTCCATTTTTCAAAATTTGAATTTGGCTATTTTTTTGAACCCAAAAAGAGTGTTGGGTCACCAAAAAATTTGGGTTGTATATATGATTTAGAGGTTGCCTTACCTACCATTGAAAACTAATTCCATAATTTTGATTATAAATCACCATGCCATAGAAAGACATTCTAAACTATTTTTATAACATCTATTTTACACTAGACATGAAATATCTTAATTTAATATATTTCATAGATGATCGAGATAAAAAATTTAACCCATCCTCGAAGATTATATGAACTCAATAGCAAGACAATGATAATAGGCTATAGTCAACAAAAATAATTGAAAGGTATCCATAGGGTCTGGGCATTATCCAAATGGTCTAGAAATCATCTAGATAAGGTGTCCATAAGGCATAGACACAACCTATGGTATCTATATGATGGAAAGATAGACTACACAATGTCTACATGACTTAGACACTATTCATCAAGCCTAAATGATGAACACACAACTTGTACAACATATAAAGAGATTGGATGATGTCTATAAATTCTAGATAGTGACCAAATAGCTTGGATGGTGTCCATAGGGTCTAAACACCATCCACATAGTCTAGATGGTGGCCAAGCTACCTAGACATCATCCATAGGGTCTAAATGCCATCCACAGAGTTTGGACAGTGACTAGGCTACCTTGATGACATACATTGGGTTTATACATCATCCATTGAGGTTAGATAATGATCATACCATGTAGATGGTATCCATAGGGTTTGGATGCCATCTATTGAGGCTAGTTGATGACCAAACTACATAGATAATGTCTATAGGTTCTAGACACCATTCATAGGCTCTAGATGATGAATAAATGGCATAAATGACATCTAAAAGGTTTGGATGTTATCCACATAGTCTAGATGGTGACTAGATAATTTGGACAGTGTCTATAGACTCTCGACATCATCTACTGAATCTAGATGATGACTAGATAGATTGGATGATGTCCATAGGGTCTAGACAACATCCACAAGATTTTTATGGTGAATAGGAAGAATGGATAACATCCATAAGGACTGATAAACATCTAAAAGTTTTGGGTGAAGACTATAAGTACTTGGTATTACTTGGAAACAAATAAGGACTCTAACCAGTGGCCACACAAAAGGATGATTGACTATAAAGTATCAAAGTGGCAGGCCACAACTTGTCTATCAAAAAAGAGTCTATAAGTTCATCTGGTGATAAAGGTAGGAAATCAAGCAAATTATCAATGACAAAGAGCATATTGTCTTATTTTGGATAGATTTAAATAACATCCAAATAAAATCAACCTATGCCCACATAAAATAAAGGTACTAAATTATTTTTTGAATTTAGTTATTTATTTGTAATAACTATTATTTGACATTTGAAGGATAATAGAAAAATATTTATATATGTAAATCCATCCAATGAGTGTGGTTTTTTAAATAAAATATTTAATCACAATATTACTTCACCATTTGAATATATTATTGATGATGAAATGCCACCACTTAAAGACATACCTGAATATGGCATGGCTATAACGAATGACAAACCAAATGATATGATACAAACATTAAAAGAAACTACTACATCTCAAAAAACAACTTCCATGGAAAATAAAACCTCCCTATTTCTTCCCATGAAGAGAATAATTGAGGACATTTTAGATGATGAGATCAATACAATAAATCAAAGTTCTTAGAAATCTTTGCAAAGAAAGAGAAGAAGATGGATAACTGGAAGGTATTTTAAGTTTGACTAGGCAAAAACATTTCTTTTCATTGAACTAGTAGAGTCAAAAAATAATATTGATACCCCAACTAAATGTAAATTCACAATATGTTCTTAGAGATTAGGAAAGGACCAGAAAATGCAACTTAAACTATACACAATCGAGAAACATTGTGGCAAAGTTTTTGCATCTCTTGAAAAAGATGGACAAATTTAAAAGAATCATAGATGGAAATATCCAAATGAATGCATGCATGTTAGATATGTGGTTGAGTATGAAAAAATTAGAAACATATGTGACATCTTGTTGAGAAACGAGGCATAATTACATCTCAAATGGGAAAAGTTATTTAGCCAAATCGGCATGCAGAAAATATACAGTTCTCAATGATCTATCTATTTTCAAAAAGGTAGACCTATATCTAATTTTTTTAGATTATAAAACTCTATTTCAACATAATGTATTTCATAACATCCCACTATCACACTGGTTAGATGGCAATGCTTGGGACATGGAAAAATGTCTTGCAATGATTGAGAAGGAAGATCTAAAATAAAAAGTAAAAAATGCAAGTTTTATATCAGTGTCTATTGATGAGGTCATAAAATTTGATAACACAACATGGATTTGTACCCATGTTTACACTTTTGAGAAATATTTAAGGATGCCTCATCTGTTAGCTATACATAAAATAGTTGAAAATTACAATGCAAAAAACCTTTTTAGGTTAGTTATTTTAATTTTAAGGATATTATTGGGATGGATGATTATGATATAGCTATGAAACTGGTATGTGTTAGAGCTGATGGTGTAATAATGATGTAGGGGAATAGAAATGGTTTGTGTGTTTGACTATAGACAATATTTTACCCATATATGATTTCTATTCATTACATGACCCACATAATGTATCTTTCATACAAAATTGTAAGTACATTTGAAGATGTTACAAATGTAGAGGAACTTATCAATGATTTACAAGCTTATATGTCCAATAGTCCTAAAAGGTTTTTAGAGTATTATAAATTTTCAATTAGGGTTATTGATGGTAAAAAACTTCCAAAAGATAATTATACAAGATTGATTTCCATGTATGAGCTTTCATGCAATTTTTTTGAAGAATATCCATCACTAGCAGGTTTCATGTTTAAATATCGAATGAAAGTTGACAAAGAAAAGGATCCATTGTACCATTTAATATATTTTAAAATGATTTTGACACTATATGTTATTCTCCAAATGTTTAATGAAATAAATTATTTGATGAAACATGTTCAATAGAGATCGATATATATTTTAGACTTCATACATTTGAGAAAATAGGTTTGTCAATCTCTAGATGTCTTATACTTAGGCCAAAATAGTTTTAAGCTTCTTATTTTTTCTAGTTGGAAAAATTCAATAGATATTAAGGATATAGAATCCTATTTGAAATTAAATATTCATGATCATATTTGTATCTTCATTAGTGGAAAGGAAATACCACTGCACACATTCCTAAAATGAATTGATTGTGCAAGTTAGAAATCAAAGAAGTCCCTCTAACATGTATTCTTTACAAAACCACGATAATGGAAACATGAATAAAATTAATAAATATAAAGTATAGCTTGCTTACGAAAATTGGAGAACATTTTCAAAGGATGAGTTGATTGAATCCATGGTAGTGGTGAATCCCATATTTTGGAGAGCTGAGAATGGTAAAGAACAAATCAATAATTTATTTCTTAGATACATGGGAACTCATATTAAACATTTTTTGAAGTTTTTATATATCAATGGATTTGAACTTCTAGGTATTTTGTAAAAAGATTTGTTGATAACATAGTCTACCCATTTTAGATTCATATTGATTGATCAATACAAGTGTCTAAAGGAGCCAACTAAAAGTGGTGATATTACAAGGCTTTGTAAAAAAATGTATCCTAGTACCGGCCTCCAAGAATATATAAGTGAATATTTTTGATTGTATGAACTATGCTAAATAATTATTTTGTGTTCTATGGAAGATGAAAGAATATTTAGTGCATTATCTTTTATTAAATCAAAACTTCATAACAGATTGGATAAAAATATAGATACACGTTTGAGATTATATGTTTCATGTTATATAGTGGATGCATTTCCCTATGATAGAGCACTTCAAATTTATAATTTACTTAGTCAAAGAAGAGGAGTGACCAATACAACAAATGACATAACTAATCCATATATTGAAACTCTATTTGCATCGGATATAATACATACAAAAGACAATTATGAAGAAAGTACTACTCAAGAATTGTTTCAACTATCTAAATATTAGTATGTAACCTTCAACTTTCAATTCTGTAATTGATTTTTATATTATTATTTGTATCATAAATCATTCAATTTTTTTTAGTATGTAAATTGAAAGAATTAATAAATTATGATATTGTATTATTTTAAAATAGTTGGGTTATATTGCAATTATTTAAAATTCAAACTTTATTAAACATGAATTTATTGTTTAACATTTCATATGGTTGTCAATATTATACATCAATAAATTATGATATTATCACTATACATCTTAACTAGTAAATATATGAAATTAAGAGAACAAAGACTTATATTTAAACTTTCAAACCTTAATTTACACTATAAACTTTCTAGTTACAATATAAAATATATAAAAATGCATAGAATAAACTCATAATGGATAAAATGTATGGAATAAAATAGAAATAGAGACTTAAATTTACTCTTTAAAACTTTAATTTACAATATAAACTTTCTAGTTTCAACATAACATATATAAATATGCATAAAATAAAATATAAAGAGACTTAAATTTAATCTTGCAAACTTTAATTTACAATATAAACTTTCTATTTTCAACATAACATATATAAATATGCACATAATTAACTTATCATGGATAAAATACCAAAAAAAAAAGAAAGAAAGACTTAAATTTAATCTTACAAACTTTAATTTACAATACAAACTTTCCTGTTTCAACATAACATATATAAATATGCACATAATAAAATAGAAAGAGGCTTAAATTTAATCTTGCAAACTTTAATTTACAATATAAACATTATAATTTCAACATAACATATACACATATGCACAGAATTAACTTGTCATGGATAAAATGCCTAGAATAAAATAGAAACAAAGAATTTAATCTTGTAAATTTTAATTTACAATATAAACTTTCCAGTTTCAACATAAAATATATAAATATGCACAAAATTAACTTGGCATGGATAAAATCCCTAGAATAAAATAGAAATAAAGACTTAAATTTAATCTTGCAAACATTAATTTACAATATAAACTTTACATTTTTAACATAATATATATAAATATGCATAGAATAAAATAGAAAGAGACTTAAATTTAATCTTGAAAACTTTAATTTACAATATAAAATTTATAGTTTCCACATAACATATATAAATATGCACAAAATTAACTTGTCATGGATAAAATGCCTAGAATAAATAAAAATAAAGAATTATATTTAAATTTACAAACTTTAATTTACAATATCAACTTTCAAATTTTCTTGACCCATTTTCATTAAATAGAGATAGATGAACTAAATAGATATCATTCCACATGAGTTCCAATTTATTTTTCAGATATAGATCTTTCTACCTCAACCTCCCCATTCCTTGAATCCAAATGCAAAACACCTTCTCTAACAAGATCCTCAGCTACAACATTAATATTTACAACTACTAATCTTATTCATGTGTCGCATCTCTTATAGATAGGATAGAGGGATCCACATATGTTTTATCCTTGAGAAGAACATCTAGATCCATTATATTCTCTTTGATTATCCTCCTCAGTGTGTTATTTTATTTGTTGACTAGCACAATTTTTTATTTAAATACAATTGATACATTTAAGATTTTATGTGCCTTTTCTAGATGAATATTTAGTACATGTGATTCATTCTTATAATTATCATATTTTGACTATAATTTAGAAAATAAAGTTGGTCAGATAAAAATACAAATAAGTAATTACTTACTAAATCTTTATCCTTCTCTGCATTGATAAGGAGGTAAAGGTTTTGGTCTCTTGCCCATTTGTTTTAATAATCCCATGCCTCTGCTTTCAAATTTTCCAATTTATTAATCATAATATCTAAAATATTATCATTGTATGGATTTTCCACAGAAATGGATCTTGATTTGGCTTGATTCACTAACACGTCCATTTTGGACTGATCATTTTGAACCAAAGAATATCTTTAGGAATGGTTATGATAACACCCATTAATTTCTTTTACCAAAGCCTTGCCTTAAATTTTCCTCTATTTCAAAACTTTCAAATCAGTTTACACAATGTCATGTAAAAAATAAAAAGCATTATCTGCAACAATATTATTCAATGGAAATGATGTCAATTCATTAAGAGATTGCTCCTCATCATTGCCTAGTTTATGTGGTGAACTAGAAGAACCATGTCTAGCTAATTTTTTTGGAGCCTAGAATTGAGATCCATGAATAATATTATGTGTAAAGAATTTATCTATAGCTATAGAATTGATACCCTCAAGGCAAACATCATCAAGATCAATGTTCTACAAAAGTTTTGTGGTACCACCAAACATTCCACCCATATAAAAACTAGGGAACTCTAAGGTTGTTACATGCAGATTCATTCCTATGCTACCTATTAGCATTGGAAAATTCTTCCCCCTCTTATGTACAATGTGTGAGGGGTGGGAGGATGGGTGGAGGAGGTGGCATACTATTTCTCAAAGAACATTACCTTTCAATATGAAATGTCATCACTAATCAATAAATAAACTTCATCAAAATTAAACCGAAATTAACTTCAAGGTCAGAGATAATAAACTTAGGATCCATACTCTGAGTTGCTGATATGTTTTGTTATGGTGGATGTGTTGTAAGAAATGTCAAACCTTCAATTTCTATGAAATACTAAAATTCTCATACAATCAAAAATTCAATTTAACATAATAAGTTTCATGGAATATAAAAATAGCATAATTAGAAACATGAATTCAAATACCTTGAATGGGAGGTAAATGTTGTACAAGTTAATGGGAAATGTTGCCAATGATAGATGCCACTATGAAATGAAATGAAACATTAATAATTCTAATTTTTTTTAATTGTTACATCAAATTTCAATAAACTCCTAAATTTTTAAAACCTAGATTTAAGACTAAGGATGTGCATAAGAAACCTAGCCAACTTGTGGTAGTAGGTGAGATAGATATATACATTTTCTTATGCCTTGTCAATGGTGTTAGTGTAATAGAATCTGTATCATCAACTTTATCAAATTGAAAATTCCCAGAGTCATTGATAAGATAATATTTATTTAGTGCAGCTTCTATTCTAGATTAAGACACAAATTATATTTTATATAACAAGGAAAAATACATAATTAATTTTATATTTGAATTGTAACAAAGATAATAACATAATAATTTAATGACTTATAAGTACACTTAAAATTTAAAATTACCTCCAACTCTGCAAGGGCCACTGAATTAGATTTCATATTTTTCATGCAATATTGTGGGAACAGTTGTTCCCCTCAGTTCATGGTACACCTCGTAGTATAAACCTAAAATATAATTAGAAATTAAAATTTTGTAAATCTCACTTTGAAAGGCACAATCCAATCTTATCTTTTTGGAAATGAATGTACACCAATCAAATTATTGTCCTCCAAAAGAATGGACAATGTATGATATAACCTAGAAGGGGATGTTTGCAAGCCTTCCTTGTAAAAAAATATTTGCTTAGAAAAATTTAATGAGGGCTTATAAACATGCATTTTTTATATTATGAAATGAAAGACCCCTTCTCAAATGATTAGGAGTGCCTATAATGGAAATCAACAATTATTTACAATCCATAATTGAGACATTTACTTTAGAAATTTATACATAAAACATTGAATATTAATTAATGAAAATAAGATAAATATAAACTAACGAGGTAGATGTATCTACACCCAAGTGATTTTTGAGATAAATTTTATCTTCATCAGATAAAACAACTTTCATGGTCATAGGCTCCACATTTCTTGTGGTATTCCTAATAATCACTTGATATTTGAAGGACGAGTGCTAAAAGTAATAGTCCAAGAGTCGAGTGTCTACCAGGTTTGAACATCATTTATAATGTTTGAACATCATCAATTTTCACTAAGTTTACTAGGCTCTATACGATGTCCACTAAGTTTATAAGATGTCTAATAGGTATAGGCATTGTCCATGCCATTTAGATGCCCTCTAGATCTGATGGACACCATCTAGGCCCAATGGACATTGTGGATAATGTCTAGACCTAGTGGACATTGTCTAGGCCCTATGTACGTCATTCAAGCCTAGTGGACGGTGTCCAAACTTGGTGGATGCCATCTAAACCTAATTTATTTTTTCCAAACATTATAGATGATGTTCAAACTTGGTAGACACCATCCAAAATTGATGGACATTATCTAGGCATGATAGATGCCATCTAGACCTAGTGGATGACATCTAGATCTGGTAGACGACATCCAAACCTAGTGGATGTCATCTAGATCCTTTAGATAGTATTGAGAGTATGTGGACATCATCTAGATCATGTGAATGATGTCTAAAGATCATGGATGGGGTCCATTAGGACTAGATTCTCTTCTAATTCCAATGTTTATACTCTAAAAAAATGGCACACATGATTCACCTTCCTAATGAAACTACTTTCCCTTCGATTTGCCTCCATTTGAAAACTAGATTTTCATTATTTGCTAAAAAATTACATAGGGATTTTTTCTAGGGGCCCTTAAAAAACCCTGCTTCTAGAATAGTTGATAAAGATGTAAACTAGCTGGTAATGGCCTCTAGTTGGATTGGTTATTAATCTCTTAAAGGTGTCAAGGGCCATGTAACAAACACATAAGGTCACTCTCAAATAATCTACTCAAAAACATGCCACTCTTTTGTACTGAGTTTAGACTCACAAGTAAGTTCACTGTTGTTGGTCTCTTGAGCTTCATTCAAGGAAGGGTGAACATCCCCATCTAATGGTGCCTGAAACATGTTTTCATTAAGAGACTAGAATTTTATTTACTTTTACCCTAGTCTAAAAGTGCCTTATAGATGTTTTCATTTTGGGACCTTAATGTTTTATTTTTTAATTTTTGGCTAAAGGTGTTGACCCATTCTTTTAAATAGGAAAAATGATCTAATTTGATAGATAACCCTTATTTATGGTCTTCTAAATGAACATTATCTCTTATGCCTAGAAAATCAAAAAAGGCCCCATCATTCTTGAAATCTTATAGAGTTATTGTGGATTCTTGTTGGTCCCATTATATAAGTTGAGGATGATAAAGGGTAAGTGGGGAACAATGGATTAATGTCATGATGGTAAAAATGGTATAAGGGTCAAATAAGTTGGTATTGGCTAGGTTTTTGTATATACTATGATCAGATTCAACTTCATTACTGTCATTATCATCACTAATCATTGGTGTAAAAACTCAAATAAGATAGGTGGGGTCACCCCCAAAAAGTTTACATCCAAGACTCTAAGTTCCTTTGTTCTTAGTTATAGAGATAGGTTTGATAATACCCTACTAATTTTTCCCTGAGCCTTTGCCTTCATAATCTTGGTTATCCATAATCATGTTAAGGATGGGATACTTTTTTACTTTGGTAACAATAAGCTAAATTATCATTGTATAACTAGGAATTATCTTTAGCTAGTGGGTCATGTTCTTAGCCAGTGGCTGGTGTAAAAACATTAGGAACTTAGCTATGAATCTTTTCTTTTCCATTTTGTTACCACTCCATGCATATTGGCATAGCTTTGGTCCTTCCATAAGTCTTGGGGTTTTGTAGAAGTTTGATTATATGGAAGGTATAATGAGTAAAGTAATCTCCTATACCATTATCTTAAATGGTAAACTAATTAGAAATTTCAGCAAGAAGTGTATGTGAAGTTGAGGCAAGGTTATTAGGGTCTATACAATTAGTCTCTAGCAATTCAAAAAGTATATCCTTATCTTTGTCCTTCTTTGGTATTAGGTCTATACCAAAATAGTAATTGTAGATTTCATATTTGGCCTCCAAATAATTATAGTATTCATATGGTAGTAAATATATATGGATAGTTACCTCCATCCCAGAGTGAGTAAACTTGATATACTGATGCAAGGTTAAAGGTATTACATGTATTTCATGTATCCATGGTCTGCCGAAAAGCAAATTGTATGATAAATCCAAGTATATCACGTGGAAAAGTGTGTCATGGGTCAAAGTCCTAATGATAACTATAAAACTGATGGTTCCTTGTGATTCCTGCTCTTCATTGTCATAAGCCTTGATAATAATGGTCTCTAGATGAAGGTTAGTTATTGTATATCTAGATGCTTGAATAAATTTAGAGACATAATATTAAAGACCAATCCATTATCTATGAGGATGCATTTAAATTTATGACACATTAGAACAACTTTAATTTACAATGGGTTATTATGGAGAGGGCCAAGGGATGACATATCACTTTGGTCAAAGGTTAATTGCTGGCCTAGGGTTAGGTGTCCAACCAAATATTAAATTTTTTTTGGTGTAATGTCATTAGGAACTTAGGTCTAGCTTAAGATTTCAATAAAGATATTCTTATGGATGGTAGATGTGCACAAAAAATCTAAAATGGAAATTTGTGTTGGCCTATTCTATAGCTATTCCAAAATATCATAGGTTTTTTCCTTAATAGTGGTAATTATCTTACTTTTAGCTGGAATATTATGTTAAATTGGCTCATTGGTAGAAGGTTATAGGCTTGGAGTGGTTATTTTGGTCCTCTGAGTTGTGATTGTGTAATCTAGATTGGGTAAAGGATGATTATAACTAGAAAAGGATGAAGAGAAGCCTCAGATGGTAATTATTGATTTTAGGTGCACTTGGTTATAGTCATGGGCCAAAGAAGGACTATCAATATAGGGGCCTTAGATGATAATCCTTGGTTATTTTTGTGCTTGGATATCATCACAAGTCAAGGAAGGATTAATAGTAAAAGTTAGTTGATAGGTACTAGGAGGATGATTGGCATTATTAGGTAAATATCTTTGTCTATTAGCATTTTATCTAGGGTTGATAGTAATGGTGGAGACGTGACCACCCATAATATGACCTATAACTCTATTATAGTAGTGTGTAAATATGTGATAGGTTTGTTTGTTTTTGGGGTCATTATGGCCTTGGTTCCATCCATTTTGGGGTTGGTATTGTTGTTGCTACTACTATTGCTATTACTATTGTTTTGGTTTTGGTTGTGGCCTATGTTATTGCTATTATTGTTGGTTTTGATTTTCATTGGTATTATTATTTTGTGGAAATGGATCTCAATAAATACCCAAAATTTTATTGGAAGTAGAAGCCTCATTATCCAACTAGCTTTATCCATTTTCTAACATATTCTTAATAAGGTGATTCAACTATACACAACAACATATAGAATGCCCATGAATGCAATGGAATTCATAGAAATTATGCTCTTTTTAGCAATATAGATAAGGTATAACCTCAAGAAAGTGATTTAGAATCAAATGACTAATAATATTGGTCATGGATAGTTTGTAAAACATTACTGTAATAGGCTTACATGGGTCATTAAAAACTCTAGGAGTGGGTATTTTTCTTAGAGGAAGGCTTTGAAAAGGTGGTGCCTGAGGTGCCTATATGCATGAAGGTGGTTACACTTGAGGATCTAGCCATGGTATAGAGTAGGCTGTATTTGCTGAATAGGTTGTATTTGTGAAATAAGTTGTAGTTGTGGCATAGGCTAAGTAGATGGTGTTTGCACCATTTGGACATGATGTGACTTTTTAAATCCATTAATAACAACATTATTATTGTGGTTGTATGAATTAGATTTATCATAGATATTAGCCTAAGCAGGTGTATATGCTTGAATTTAGATAGGGCTTGGGTTTTAACTTGGGCCTAATTTTTGGTTTTGGCTTTGGTTTTAGTTTAAAAATGACAACTTGATAATTCCTTTATTGATAAGGTCATTTTCAATATGTATACCTTTCTCAATGATCTCTTGAATATGTGAGCACATTGAAGCTCTAGATGATATGATGTCTCATTGTGCATTTTTTTAGTAAACATAACTACCAATTATTTATCTGGTAAATTATGAGTGAAGTAACTAGTAAGTGCTCTCCATTATTGAAAATAGATTACAAATCTTTCACCAAAAATATTCTTGGCTTGACTCAAATCAACTACCAAAATCTCATATTTGAGATTGTAGGATAAATGCTGCACAAATTATCCAAAAGATCATCAAAATAAAACACTAAATTCTTTGGTAACTTAATAATCCACTCCAAAGCCTATCCAACTAAACTTAAGGGAAAGATAAGGAGTAGGTAAATGTCATTATTGACCAATTTTGACCCTAAGGTCAAAAGGTCAACACCTATAGGTGAAAACTTGTTTTCATGATTTCATGATTTGTTCCTAACCCATTCCATGTCTTATGAGGTCTTGAAATGGAGATTTTATATTATTGTTAGCATTATTTAAGCTAGTGTCCTTTTCATGCATTCCAACATTTTCAATGTTAGTCTAGTGAGTCCACAAAGTACATCACTAAATGCCCTGAAACTATGATAAACTGATCCACTTGATTCACTATAAAATCATGCTAATTTCCATTCTATCATGTTTTGGAAATTTTAAGGTAATTTAGTAGAAGTGAAAGTTTTTGAAAATGTTAAGGTTTTTATTTGACCTAGTTACACTACTTTGTGAGGCCTCTTCTTGTGGCATGTCCTTGTATAGATGGGGAAACTTCTTATGAAGTCATATAGAGTATTAATAAGAATTATAGATGGTTAAATAAGGTTTTGAATCATTATTTAGTCTCTTTAAAGGTTTTAATGCATCATAGTCACCTTTCATGCTCTACTCATGCTCATAAGGTCTAATAGAGTCATCTAGGAGGTTAAGTGAAGTCTCATACATACAAGGTAGATGTCCAAGTATTAAATTACTATCATAATTTTATATTTGGTTAGTTCTTATCATAAATGTAGGTGGAAATGCCTACAAAGGTAGTTATAAGCTCTTGATACTTTTTTGAGTGCTTAAAGGAGGTTGATAGGTTTTGTAATGTCAAAATTAAGGTTGTAAATGTGTTATAAGATTCATATAAATTATTCAGATTCATACACATTTTAATAACTTTTATAAGTCATCTGAGTGGAAGAGAATCAATGTTAACTCTATTGGGTTTCTTAGCAGACTATCAAAGGTCATCTTCATGTGCTTGCCATGAATAGGAGAGAGAAGGTGAGGGTTTGATATTTTTTCCAAAGGAGGGTACCCTAGTGGGATTTCAATCTATGGAATTGGTACTCTGGTCAAAGCATTAACCTTTATGAATCATTGTTAAGACCATAAGGTGGTTTTAAATCCTTACAAAACCCCTAGGGCTTAGTTTCAAACATTTTCATGAAATTTATGAACTCATTGAAGGATTAAAATATAAGGAGTATCTAATGGGAATGATAATAATTTAAACACCATCCTTTATCTTCACTTTCCATGTGCATGCATTTTAGAGCAAATAAACTCCATGATTTGCTAGTTACATGTTTGTCCATGTGATGGTGAGCTTCTAAATGTGGAAAAAGACATTCCTTTTCAATATTGAGAGTTAAAATACACCTTGATCATTAATAATGGTGTCTTCATTAGGTATAAGTTTTATGAGATGGTTTAGGTCTTTGAGTATGCATGGCTTCTTAAAACATATTCTTAGTTATAGGCCTGAACTAAAGGTGCAAACATCTCAAAAAGAGTTAGATAACTAATGTGAAGCCACATGAAGAGCACTCACACATAACTAACTTAATATTAGTCTATTTATATGAAAAATGAACCCTCCAAACACACAAAATTCTTCCTTGAGTCCCCCATGCCCTTCATCTATGGAGTGACCTTGTTAGTTGTAGGTATGTGCAAAATAATATGTCACCTATTTGTGTAAGAGATGTGATATAAATGTTTACTAGGTCATGTTTTTTTGTTTCTAATGCCTATATATAAGGATGAAATCCTTCACAATTTCATAAAGCCTCTAAAGAGACCTAAGACCCTAAAAGACATGTACAACTAGTTAGACCTCATTATCCCTCAAAGCTACAGGTACAATGGAGAGGTTTCTTGTCATTACCTTGAATTCAAGATGTTGATAAAAAATTAAGTGTTACATACCTTGGTATAAATTTATTTTAGTATGGTAAAGGTCTAAACATCATCATATGCACGTATAGTCCTTGAGACCTATGAGGCAACTTGAAGTCTTGAGAAATAGGCATACAATATGAGGACTATGTTATTCTAAATGGAACCTCCAAAGTATTATTGGATTACATGTATCAAGAATAACATTTAAAACATATGGAGGTCTCACTCATCTTGTCAAGAAGGGTATTTAATTCTTCTTGAGTCAAAGTACAATCAAAAGATTAAATGGTGTTATGTAGATAAGGCAGTGTTGAGAGGCATTTTTGAGTTTTGGTGAAGATTGAAACCTATGATCTGGTTTTCAAACTTTAAAAGATCATCACATAGCACAAGGGGTCATTAAAAACATGTCTTGATGGATAATAATGAAGGAAAATTCTATGCCATTAACTGTTGGTGTATGTAGGGATATGTGTAGCCAACTTGTGGATTACATAACCCTTTTACATATTATTTTACATTTATCTATGTATTCATATACTTATTAGGTTGGAATATGGGTGGTACAAGGGATTTTTAGACTATATATAGGAGGTAGGGTTAGTTATTCATCATCATATTTGAGTGTTCATTCTTATTTCAATAATTTAGGAGGTTGGCCCCTCAAAGTGGCTTATCTATTATTCATAATTGCTGTTATATTTCTATATCATTATGATATATTGTTGTATTTATACTTATTTTGTGAATTAATATCATTAAAAGTGGTATCAAAGTATTGATTTGGGATATAATCAAGTCAAAAACCCTAAATCTTGAAATTTGGATATATCTTGCAAAAGGCAGTTAATTTATCTGTAATTATTTTATAGGAGTTGATAAATCATTCAAGTAAGTTTCAATTAAAATTTAAGCTCATTTGGATCTATTTTTAAAAATTTATATCCATTTTAAGGGTTTTAATAAATTTTCTCCATAGCTCAAAATTTGTAGATTTTTTCAAATTTATTTACATTTTTGGAAACCTTGGAAAAAAATAGTTTGGGTCTATTCTTTGATATTTGTGTTTTGAGGCTGAAATATTTAAAAAAATTCATGGTCAAATTGAGGTCAATGAGGTAAAATAAGGTTCACTATCAAGCCTTTGTATGGCTGGTCCTAACACTTAAAGATGGGGGAAAGGGCAAGACAGCGCTAAAAATATTTTAGGGCATGACATGTAGTTTGAATCATGTGATATGATTTATCAAATTCTAACAAATCTACATGGCCTAATGCAGAAGGATGTGCAAGTCCAAACTAAAATATTATAAATTAAAGGGGAGATTAATGGCATGAAAAATTAGTTGCATCAAATCATGACATAATTGGATACCATTTCATCTCATTTAACACTCAACAACCCTCTAATTTGTCCTTCTGGTCCTCCTCTCCTCAATACCAACACCACCAATATGGGGGTAAAACTGATGTTACCAAAGGTATATTTATAAAAATTTGATGGTAAGGATCATCTCACTTGGATCACTCAAATTTAAAATCTATTTGATCTACACAAAAATCTTATCTCTAAAAAGATGGTTGTGGTATATTTGTATCTAAAACCTAAGCCATTAATTTGGTTTCAATGGTTTTGTGATCAAAAGAAGAAGATTGGTGCTCCTATTACATGGTCAATATTATTTGATGATTTGATGTCTCACTATCAGAATAATGTTTCTGAAAACTAATTTAACCAATTAGCCAAACTATGATAATTAGGAACAATGACGGATTGTATTTCATCAATTTTAAAATCTATCCTTAAATGTGGAGGATATCACTGAGGTAATTTTGACTGATCTTTTTCTGGGTGGACTAAAAGATAGTATTCAATTATAGGTTCATATTTTTAACCCCACAACTATATCTAAACCTATACCAAGGGCACACTTGGCATAAGAAAAAGAGATGATTAAACATCATCCTTTCATTACTAGTCGAGAACACACCTTCCCAAATCCATCATGGCTTCAATCTACCAGATTAACACCATAATAAATTAAGGAGAAACATGCCAAAGGGTTGTGTTATGGTTGTGATATAAAATTGAGAAAAGGTAATTGACATGTTGAAAAGAAGTTATTTTACATTTAAGGGGCCAACGAGGATGAAGAAGATGAGGAAGCATTTGGTGAGAGTTTTAAAGGACATAAGGATGAAGCTGTAGATTCTCAACCTACTATCTCCTATCATGCCCTTGTAGGAATTTATACTCCTCAAACTCTTAAGGTGGTGGGTTTCATAAAAAAATAGAAGGTCACAATGTTAATTGACTCAAGTAGTACACATAATTTCATCAACAGTAAGTTGGCTGATCAATTGAATTGTTTCATCTACGTAGCCCCAAAATTTCAAGCCATGATTATAGATGGTGGTGCAATTGATTTTTATAAAAAATGCCACAATATTAAGTTAGAATGGGGGACTATTTTATTTATTCTCTTGTATTTTCTATTCCTATGGGCAAGATTGACATTATTTTGGGAGTACAATGGTTCACGACATTGGGCACTATTGAGATGAATTTCCATAAACTAACCATGCATTTTTATTCGAAAGGTAAGCATATGGAAATACGGGGATTAATATTTAAATATACATAATTAGTTAGATCACATTAGATGACCAAGATGGTAAATAAAGGTGTTGAAGGATTTGTGGCATGCTTTTTTTCCATTAATGTTCAATAAACTAAGGAGTCTACCCATCTTGAGTTACAATAAATATTGGATGAGCATTTGGTTATTTTTGGACCCATGTCAAAAGGTATTCCTCTTAGACATACTCATTATCATGCCATTAGACTCATTCCTATAAGTATGCCACCTAACATCAGACCATACAGATATCCTTATGCCCAAAAGAGTGAAATTGGAAAAATGGTACAAGAGTTGTTGGAGGTAGGAAATATTCAGTATAGCCAAAGTGAATATTTTTCTCTAGTAATAATGGTGTGAAATAAAGATGAAAATTAGAGGATGTTCCAAAATTATAGAGATCTCAACAAGTTCACTATCAAAGATAAGTTTCATATTCATATTATTGATGCTTTATTAGATGCGTTACATGGTGCTATTTATTTTACCAAATTAGATCTTCGATCTAGGTATCATCAAATCTAGATTAATGAAGAGGACATTCCTAAAATAGGCTTACATACTCATGAAGGCCATTATGAATTTTGGGTCATGCCTTTTGGTCTCACTAATACACCATCCACCTTTTAGAGTTTGATGAATATGATTTTTAGGCCATTTTAAAGAAAGTTTGTACTTGTGTTTTTTGATGACATCTTTATTTATAGAAAAAATTGGGAAGACCAATTACATAATGTGAAATAGGTACTATAAATTATTGAACAACATAAATTATATGATTAACCATCCAAATATTCTTTTGGAATTTAGGAAGTGGAATATTTAGATCATATTGTATTACATGAGGGAGTAAAAGTTGATTCTAAAAAAATTCAATACATCATGGAGTGGTAGATTCCCAAGATACTTAAGTAACTAAGGGGATTTATAGGGATAATTGGTTACTATCATATTTTTTTCAAACACTATGGTAGTATTGCATCACCGCTCACTTCCTTGTCAAAGAAAGACTCCTTCTAGTGGATTGATATATCTACCAATGCATTTGAATAACTGAAAATAGATCTGTGTAGTACCTTGGTATTGATTAATCTAGATTTTTCTAAAATTTTTTTTGTTGATGTGATGCTTCTAAATATGGTATGGGTATATTACGCATGAAAAATGGTAGCCCCATTGCCTTTGGAAGTCATCAACTGAAGGGTAAAAATAGGCTCAAACCCATATATGAGAAAGAGATGATAGCTATTCTAAATGCATTCAAACAATGGATACCTTATCTATTGGGTTGTCATTTTTAGTTAAAGATTTATCATGATAGCCTTAAATATTTTTTGGAACAATGGTTATCCTCTTGAGAACAACAAAAATGGGTGATGAGAATGTTAGGTTTTGATTTTGAAATAGTCTACAAGAAAGGAAAATAAAATGTGGTGGCCAATGTACTATCTAGGTGAGATGAAATAGTTGAGTCATTGTTATGTGATATGACCATTTGGTAGGTAGACTGGCTCAAGGAATTAAGTGCAAAATGGGAGAATGACTTGGTTCAAGGAACCAATAGCTTGTACCTAAAAACTTGTGCATAAAAGTTAGATATTGGGTTGATATAGTCGATCTAACATGGAAAATATATGATAAAAATAATGAAAGAAGATGAAAAAATATTGAAAGGGATCATTCACGTAGGGTTCACTTGAATGTATGTAATCAAAAATGTATCATGTCTATAAATCAATCCTAACTCAGAGAAGATAGAACATACCTACACTTTTGATTGGGGATACATTTATTAAGTGAGGGAATGACCAATATGGGGATCTACTAGAACTAATTAGGGGATCAATTGTCACAATAAACCATGCTAGGAAGGGTTTGAAAGCCCACAGTCTAACACAATCATGGAATAACCCTAAAAGTGTCATAGATTTAATGTTCACTCTATTTTAATAAATAATAAAGTAAATTTAATCTAGTGCACACCAAAGCTTGTGGCATAATAAAATGGGTTAGTAAAGCAATCAAAACATGTATAAGAGAATATAAATTAAGCTAAGTATGAGTAAGACCCTGATACATGGAATATAAAGAGTAATATTATTCAAGCCAACACATATGCTACTTCTATATACTAAAAGAGAGGAGAACAAAGTTAGAATATACTTACCTGAATGTGAACCCATTGAGACTAAATATCTCCCTTAAAAAATGGGTCTTCATAAGAGGTTTTTTTGGTTTGTAAGGATGACTAAGAAAGGCCAAAGCATCTAAGACTTATCCACAAGACTAGATTCTCCAAGTAGAAACCCTAAGCTAAAAATTCTCAAGTAGAATGGTGGAAGAACATATTATAAATAAGTGTGAGTGAATAATAAATCTTGATTGCATATTAAAATAATGATGAAATTATTTTGTATTTATAGGTGGATCTTGCCCTAAATCCTCCTGGAAATGTCAACTATACAGGGTCAACCTAGTCGACCATGTATGTTTTCGAGAGATAAATCAGTAGGTATTGAGATAGATTGGCTAAAGGGATAAAAAATATACAAAGTGAAAAAAATATAAATAGTACAGAGTCGATCCAGTTGACCAAGTACAATAATCAGAGGTTGAAACTATACAAGGTAAACCCAATCGACCTAGTACAGTGAATTAGATAAAGTAGATCAAGGTGAGGGCAAGAAGGATAAAAAGAGGGAAAATACTGGAGGAGTGTGTAAAATAGGAATAATAAATTAGGGAATGGTTTTAGGATATTTTTGGATTGGTAAAAATGTGGAAATAATGGACAAAAATCCTATGAATCACCAAAGGTCTACCCACCCCTTTCTCAATGTACCCTTTAAGGCATACACTTAGAGAGATTGAGTCTCAACAGGTTCCTACAAGATGTAAAGAATTAGTATTTGATAAAAGGTTAAAAATATTATGTGTATATAGTTTTAAGGTCACCCAAATAATTTAGATCTTGGGGAAAGCATACATAAATTTTCTTCCATTCTAGACTCAACCAAACAAAGTAAAAAACAAGACACTTTTGATCACCCAAGTTATCTAAAGGGGATGGGGGGACAACATACATGTGAAGTTAATTTTGAAAAAAATAAATAAATATAAGAAATAGAAACTAATTAAATTTTCAAGAATGAACAAATAAGGAGCAAAAGATATTAGGAGTACTAATCTAAGGTTTGTCATTTTAGAGCACTAAATAATATGTGAAGTGAAATTTGGCCCCTTGGCTTTGTTGTTTACACTTGTAACTTTGAAAATTAAAAAAATAAAGTTATTAAGTAAATTTTAAGCATCAAAAGTAAGTGTGAATGACTTTTTTAGAGTGTTTGAAATCTTCTCCCATTGACTTAGTTTCCTACAAGTAATTATCAGGTGGAAGTAGTCATTCAATGGTAAGAGTGAATGGATGATGACAAGAAGATAGAATATGTCAACATGGCATCAAATGATAATAATATGTTATCATTTGATGGTAGTGTGGTGTTAGGAGACAACAAGATGCTTCTAATATATGGTAGAGTAGTTGGTGATGGTAAGATAGTTGATAATATTGGGATGGTGTCAGGTGAAAGCAAGATGTTATCGATCGATGGTAAGGTGGTCAATGGTGAAAAGAGCTTGTTGAGTGATAGAAAGATGATTTTTATCAATGATAGGGTATTCAATTGTGGAAAGATCTTATTGATTGATGAGAAAATGGTGTTGGGTGATAGCACGATGCTATTGGTCAATAGTAAGGTAGTCGATGATGGTGTGAGCATGTCAATTGATGGTAAGATGGTATCTAGGGATTGAAGGATTTTTTTGGTTGATAGTAGGGTCATAGGTGATGATGTGAGATTTTAAATTGATGATATGATGGTTTCATGCAATAGAATGATTATGTCTATCAATGACAGGGTAGTTGGTGATGGTGTGAGCTTGTCAATCGATAATAGGATGGTGTCAGGAAATAATGAGGTAATTAGTGATGGCATGAGATTATTTATGGGGATTCTATTAGTTGATGGTGGTGTTCTCAGTCTATAGTGACATTATCTATCGATGGTGATGGATTTTTCTATGGTGATTTTAATGGTTAATGATGATAATGATAGGTGATGGTAGAAGTTACTAATCGATGGAAAAGTTGTTGATCAATAAAAAGATGTCAATCGATGGAAAGGCTATTGGTCAATGGTGATGGTACTAGGTGATGAAAAATTTGTCAAGTTTTTTACAAATAAATGAATATTTAGGGAAAAGTGAGGTAGTTGGTGATGGCGTGAGATTATTATGGGGATTCTATCAATCTATGGTGACGTTGTTAGTCTGTAGTGACATTGTCTATTGATGGTGATGGAGTTGTCTATCATGATTTTAATAGTTAATGATGAAAATGATAGGTGATGGTAGAAGCTACTAATTGATGGAAAATCTATCGATCAATGAAATAGATGTAAATCAATTGAAAGGCTATTGGTCAATGGTGATGGTACTAGGTGATGAAAAAGTTCTCAAGTTTTTTACAAATAAATGAATAGTTAAGCAACATAATTAAGCTATCAAATGGTAGAATCAAGCAGTCGAGTGGTAGTCACCATTTCCTCAATAATACATTAAAATAGAAAAATAAAAATATGAAAAAACTCAAGTAAAAAACATAAAAATAAGGTCCTAGTGAGTTTTTTTAATGAATTTTAAGAGTTTTAGGTCACTCCTTTAGTGATTGTGGGATGTGTTTCCACATCAAACATGACATTATATAACATAGTAATCCAAGATGGGGTTAGTTAAATGTTAGTATGATAAAATGAATAAAACTACATAGAGATATAAAACCTCAATCCTAGATACTTAGGGGAGTAAGAGAATAATACAAGTAACAAACAAAAGAATACTAAACACATATTGTTAACCTTTATTACGAGTAAGAGTTTGAAGGTTGAATTGGATGGATATGCTAGGACATGTGATCAAAGAGTCTTTAAAAATGGTGCTTCTTGCATCATTTTTCCTTGTCACCTTTAGCTTGTCTTGGCTTTGGTTTGGATTGGCTTGGATTAGCATGTGAAGCTATCTCTAATCAATTGGGCATTATAACTTTGGCTTGAGAGCTTGTTGAAAAAGAGTGAGGGATATCTTATTTATAGGTTCTAAAACTAACTCTAACTCCTATGTAGTTGGGGTATATTTAACCATGGTTAGGTTTAGGAGGCAACAAGTAATTAATATTTGAGATAGATATCTCATTTATTGAGCATGGATATCCATATATAAATTTAATGCTTTAGTGGAGATATTTTTAATTCCTTGACTTTGAGGATGATGACATCATCATGACCTCATTTTTATTGAATTTTCCATTTTAAAAATTGATATTTACTAATTTCACATGGAAATTTTACCCAAGCATTTAATTGGATTTACTTAATTAATTTTGCTTAAGGTTTTTGCATTTTTAGAATTATTTAAAGTGCCCTACTTAATGGATCCAAAGGCCAATTTATCAATTTGCTAGGTAACAATTTAATTGGAGATGAATCCATGGGAGGTTATCATTGTATAAAGGATAATACCCAAAATAGGGATGACTCAACATGATTTTGGGCATTAATGTCTGATGTGTGGATGAAATTGGGATTTTTAGTGATTCTTAGGATTAATTTGCATTGCTTTCTACAAACAAATATGAAGTCTAGTTAGGATAGTAATATGGCCAAAATGAGGTGTCTATAGACATTATTAGATAATAAATGTTGAATTTTTAGTGAAATCCTATTGTTCATATTACATTTTGATAAACCAAACCTCACTTACACATCTTCTAGGGTTAGATCTTGTTTCATTTGTGGTAGATTTAAATTTATTAGGGTATATCTATTTTTTATAGTGCTAATTCCATTACATTCATTTGAATTTATTGACCCAAAATTTTGTGTGTGATATTCCAAACCTTTGATTATTTTTCTTGCATATTTATCAAACCATAAGGATTTTATATGGTGTGTGTGTGTATGTGTGTGTGTGCGCGCACGCGCATGCACGCGTGTGCATATGATGTTTGATCTCCTCTTATGTGAGTAAAATTTAATAGACCTAATAATCAAATTAGGAATAATTCTAGTATTATTAATGTTATTATTGATTTGAAAGCAATTGATTTAGTTAATTCTATTTTTTCTTGAGAAAGGAAATGGAAACATGAAATGTAGCTAGTGTTACTCCAATAATTATTTTTATTAAAAATGATAATGATATACCTATGAATGATAATGGTTTAAATAGGTCTCAAAATTATTAACATTTGTGAAATTTATCATGACAAATGAAATTTATTATATGAATAAGATAAGGATTAAAATATTGCACATTTTAGGAAATAACTTATGAAAAACTCTAAGGAGATAGTTAGATTTATGAGTGTGTTGAAAGAAGTTTCATGTCAACACCTAAATCAAGAGGCTAAATATAACATTAATGTTTAATAAATTTCATAAAAATTAGACAATGAAAACATAACTTCTCATAATATTGATGAAATACTTTCTTCATGTGGTATATTTCCACCTATGTCTAGGCATATATTCATTTATCAAATTTCCCTTGAATCTCCTCATGCTTATATTTATATTGATTTTATATCTCCATTTTTACTCCTTATTCTCAAAATTTTATGTTTTTGTAGATTATAAATATGGATTTTACATGATAAACTAGTCTTGCACACTTGAAAGATATCACTCTAGGCTCTAACCTTCAGTTATTGACTTTCCTTCTATTGAAAGGCTCGTGTTCACCATTTGACCATGCCTAAATACTTATATTGTAGTGGAACCTAATATTATGATCACCTAGATCACTTACATCCCAATTTATGCTTAAAACCTTATATATATATTTCAATGTTAGTTATAGAGCTTTATAAATTCTTTATTCTCTAAGACGCTACCATCTAGAGCTAGACACCAGTATTAACACTAGTGTCCTAGTTCTAATGATAGTTTTTATACCTCACAAACACTCAAATTTAAAAATATTTACATATGTATGGGTTAACCTAATGATGTTTTATAAATACAAATCAAATGCAATTCATTATCATCAAATACTTTTTAAGCACACATATAACACTTATAAAGCAAAATCACCTCTCAAGCTTAAAAAACTACCCTATTCTTCCAAATTTCCAAATAAGTCATAGGACCAATATTATTATAGGTTTGAAGCATTTAATATTATCCCACAAGTAGTATTTGTAAATTTATAAGCTAGATAACTAAATGAACTCATATATAACATATTACACCTTTATGCACATATAAGTCCACATAAGGTAAAATAACATATGTCTAAAGCCCTCTTCAGAGCATTAGCTATGTAGGTAACACTCAATGACATATGGGTCTTCGAGGTTAGCTAAGCCCACTAACCCCTATTTTTACAAGGTGGCATGCCCTAATTATAGGATATATGGTTTTGAGTAGATTGATATTGAGGACCTATGCACTAATATAAAATGAAAAATAAAAATATTAACAAGTACAAGTGGAATTTATATAAAAAGGTCAATATTATGTATTTAATAATAGTGGCATGATCAAGACACTAACATCGACGCTAGTGTACATAGGGTAATGCAAGTGTCTAAACTACTAGAGAGAAACTATTTAAAATCTAATGATGGTATCCAGATCTTTAGATAGTCTACTCTTACACTTAGTCTATTCCTACACTGCACTAATTAGATCTACCTATGTAATATTATACAAGATAATTACAATTTCTCCTTGACATTGTTATCATTATAATATTGAATGTTTTACTTTACATATTTAAAATATTCTTAGATTTAGTATATCTTATCAAAATATCAGTAGAATATAAATTCATATAATCATCCTTTTGTTTAGAGTAACTTTTTCTTTAGTTTATTAGGCTACTCTTTCCTTTAATACTTATTTTCAAAAATGATTAAACATTTTGTGAACCCAAAATTTGAGTATTCTCATGTAAATCCTAGCTTACCCTAGTATTTTAGCCTTATAGGGTTTCAAATTATAGTGGTTATTCATATATTTATTTTATTAACTTGTATACAACCTAGGCATAGTCATAGACTAGGTGGTGTATCTATTTAACACATGGAGCTTCCTCTTTTAGCTCCTAAGATAGCTCAAGATAATAAGATTTCAAATTTTGCCGATAATGAGAGTGACAATAATGAAAATGATAAAAATATTAAAAACATTATCATTGAAGATGAACCTAATTATTAAAATAGTGAAACACATGAGAATAATAAACAAGAACAAGTAAATTAAGAGAAGTTAAATCTATTGCTTTATTTTGAGATCACATTTTATATAATCTTGAAGATCTACAAAAGATTCTCAATACTATATTGGAACCTAAAAAATAAAAGGGTGTTACTGAAAAATATTTACTTTTTATTGATATAAATATTGGACTACTAGATATGCCTATCGCACATCAATACCAATATCCATTCCTTTGAGCACACCATTGAATAATACATCTAGTGGGGTTAGGGGATATGTTTTAAAACCATTGTTCCTCAAATATCAAACAACTATTACCACATCTTCCATGGAAACAATTAATACTTTAACTCAATTACTAGTTTCAATGCCTATATCAACATACATGTTTTCATCCCATTTAGTGACTTCAAAATTTTCAAATTTCAATCCCAATGGGTATAATGTGAAAATAATTCTCCAAGTTATTCAATATTTGGAAGCTAAGATTACCAAAATTTATAAAAATGCTTTTAAATCAACTCATGCTATTGATTCACAAGATGTATTACATAATACTCTTTCACCTAATATATCTTTTCACCCTTTTCCAAATGGTTTTGTAGCATCCAATTCACACTTTATGATGGTAAGGGTGATACTAAGTAGTATATTCCATCTTTTTATGCAAAATCTCTTGATTATGCTTCCAATGATAAAATTTTAGTCAAATTATTTCAAAGAAGTCTAAAGGACTATACTTTGCGATGGTTCTATGATCTAACAATATAATTAGTAAGAGAATTCAATCCTATAGTGGATCAATTTATAGCACATTTATATATCAACATTATTGAAAATATTTCATATAAATAAATTTACAAGATAAAAAAAAACCAATGAGCCTATCAATGAATATGTTTTGAGGTATAATAAAATGTTGGACAAAATGACAACTCCAATGGAAGATAAAGAGCTTCAATATGTATTTAATTAAAATTTTATTACTTCATTACATGAGTATATTATATTAAAAAAGTTTAAATATTTTGATGACTTATGCCATATTATTTGAGATCTAGAAATGAAACTTATTACATGGAACAAGATTAAGTACATAGAAAACACACTGACAACATCCAATACTAAGTTTCATATCAAACCAAGCTATAAGATCAAAAATACTAAGGCTAAAAAAGAATCCACCAATGGTTAATTTAATGTAATATCAACCTAAGATATAATTTACATTTTTATGTGAGTCTCCATATTTGATCATTCATAAGCTAGTGGAGTGTGATCTCATAACTCTCCATTATCCAATTGATATGAGTTGACCTCAACCAAAAATATATGATGAAAATGCTTATTATGTCTATCACCAATGTGTCAATAATTATACAAACATATGTTAAAAATTTAAGCACAATATACAATATCTTATAGATAACAAACATATTACCTTTGATGATCCTCTAAAGGATTTCAGGTCAAAACCTAATGATCATCAAAATTAGAAGATATTCAACAATAGATTACAAGATCATTATAATAAATCACTAGAAGTGTAAACATAATATAATGCACATCTTCCTACACCACATTATTGAAACCCATTATATGGGATTATTGGCACACTTACATGAGAGATACCTCTTATGGTTAAGAGGCCTTTTATTTCATTTGATGATAATGAGATTATAAATGATGACTCATATCTTCATTCACTATTTATTAGAACATATAATGATCATCATCATATACATAGTGTTATGGTTAATAATGGTTCTAATGATAATTTAATACTATTACATTACTCACATTTGAGATATACACATGATGGTATAACCCTTTGACCAAGATGGTGAAATCATTCGATGGGAAAGAACAATACATTTTTGGTGAGATTATTTACCTTTACAGGTTGGTCCATCACATATGACCACACAATTTTTAGTTATACCATATAAGGGAGTCTTTGATATGTTATTAGGATGAACTTGGATTTATAAGCTCCATGAAATACCTTATATAGTGCATGGATGTCTCAAGTATATTCATACCAACATGGTAATCATAGTTTTAGAGATTCTATATGAACATCCATTACCATAAGATATGTTTATTTTGAGAGCACTAATCATAGAACCTACTAAGGTTAATACTGCATGAAAGTGTAATCAAGAGACAATACCCTTTCTTAGGTGCCAAATACCTAAGAAGAGGTTACCTAAGAGATACACATTGGAATCCAAAAGGTCCTCATTTACACCTGCATAACTTAATCTATTATTGAGTGTAGATAAACATATTTCAAAGAGGGTACAAATACCTAAAGTTATAATTACACTATAAAAGTCATAAATCCATAAATAATGTCTTACATAAACCACTACAACTTCTATTATTTCAAATTCATATGATCTTATGAGGCATATACATACTATTTGGCACATATACTTGACCCTTGGTATCATGACCAATTTGTTGTAACATATTCTCATTCTATAGCATCTTATGATCATACATCATATGGGATCACCAAATAACCCTTTCTTCCTTAAAATAACTCAAAATTATTAAAAAATATCAAATAATCAAGAAAATATAAAAATATTCAAATAAGTAAAAAATACAAACATATTTAGCATTTCATATGTTCTAAATTTTACATATGTTGTTTACTTTATATTAGTAGATAACATATCATTTATTTATACAATATGTTTCATAGTTACTTGAGTGTGATTCAATGCATACATTAGATCCATGATACATGATCATGTAGATGTTAGAGCTTTCCTTTTCCCACATGACACATTACATTAAGGGCATATTGCTTCTATTGATCATGATCGTTATAGGCTATATTTTTTATGATAATTTTACATTAAAATGTTGAGATTATATACTAATGCTTACACATGTATATACTCATGCTACTATCTTACACAATGTACTAGATATGTTATTTTACATGACATTTTACTAAAAAATGTATGTGTAAACTAGTATGACATGCTTATGCTAGCTACTTATATTTCAACTATTTGATCTTATCATATGTCTTACTTGAGTGTAATTTTATTTGTTTCCTTGTGTTAATTGTGGAAAATTTTAACATGTTACTCATTTGTTGGCCCTAGTGCCTTGAGTATTGATTTTTTCTTTGGCATGTGGATATTTGAACATGTTATCCCATTAAGTGTGTGTTATTTGAAAATTCCCCTTCTTTGTGATCTCTTTAAACTCATATTTGTGTGATATTGAGTGCCAGTGTGTGTGTGTGTGTGATTGATTATTATCTTGTGATTTTTACTTTTAAATGTTTTCATGATCCATATCATGTGTCTTAGGGACTATTTTTATTTGATATTGTGAGCTTCATTGATACATATACTTATACATGATACCAATATGTGATTCTTTATTGCATGATATTTACACACACACACACACACACACACACACACACACACACACACACACACACACACACACACACACACACACACACACACACACACACATGTATGTATGTATGAATGCGTGCATGCATGCATGTATGTATGTATATATAACATGGTTATATTATCCTTTTGAGATAAAGTGAATATCATTTTTCATTCCCCTCACCTTAAAATAGGGAGAATATCAGTGGGGGTACGTCATAGAGACATGATTCCAAATACATAAAGTTGGAATTTTTTTTATAATTTGATACATTTTACATGATTTAGATATACACTTGTGAAAAAATATTATACATTTCGCATAGTTTTGGGACATAGTTTTTCTAATTTGTGACACATATTACATAATTTATAAAGTAGAGGTTACATTTTGATAGATAAATTAGATTGAAAAAAATTATAGGTTCATATCCCATGAAAATGCACCAAATTACAAATACATTACTCATATAATACCAATATTTATACACCAAAATTACCAAGAAACACCAATTGAGTTTTTATCTGTTACAATAATTGGCTCCTTGGAGTAGTGTGATTGATATTTTGTGCCCTCGATGGCCTTGACACTACTTATACTTTTTTAGGTTGATATGTTTAATTCATTTGACTTAGTTAAGATCATATAGATTGGCTAGTTTATGTTTACATATGGGTTATGTTATTGAGTGTCAGTGATCTTGATAATCCTAGAACAACTCATCCTTACATTGGATTGGGTGAATGATCACCCTCCAATTTACTTATTCACATCTCCAAGGTTAAATTATTAACCTCTCTCCAATGATTCAACTAATAAGAATCATTACCAAATCAAATTACCATGGGGAAACATGGTTGTATTGACATACATGTGTACTCCTTTTCTCTCTTTTATTTCAAGTAATTTCAATTATTCATTTTTAGATTATATTCACTAATTACACCTATAACATGCTCATTTTTTTAGGTCATCCACATAAAAAAGTTTAAATAGGTATAAATTTAAATTAAGGTGTGTTTTATACACCATGGTACACATTTAATTATTTTAAACTAGTCATTTCATTTTTAGGCATTACTAGATTAAAGGGGTGAAAGGAAGGTAGATGCATGATCTAGAATTTACATGATAAAATAATCTTGCATACTTGAAAAATATCACTCTAGGTTGTACCATTCATTTCTTAAATTTATTGCTACTGAAAGGCTCACATTTTCCAACTCATTATGCCTAAATTCTTATCTTATAGTTTGAACCTAATATTTTGATTACCCAAATTACTCGTAGCCCATAGTATGTTTAAAACCTGATATATATCCTTCACTATCAATTACATAGATTAAATAATTCTCAATTATTTAGGATATTATCATCTAAAGCTTGACACTAGATTCAACACCAGTGTCTCATTTCCAATGTTAACATTTTTACCTTACAAACACTCAAATTTGTAAATATTTCAATATGTATAGGTCAGCCTATATTATTTTCTTAACCCTATCATGAGATATTTTCAAAAGGTGTTGTATAAATATAAATAAAATACCATTCATTATCATCTATTAATTTTCATGAGTACATCTAATACTTACAATGAAAAAATACCTCTAAAGCTTATAAAACTATCATAATCTTCCTTCTTTCCAAGTAAGTCATATGAGTAGTCTTACTACAGGTCTAAAGTATTCAAAGAATAGTGCATGAGAAATATTTGTCAAGTTAAAAGATAGATCACTACATAAACTCACATATAACATATTACACCATTGTGTACATACATGCCCACATATATGGGAGAAATAAATATATTTGAGTCCCTTTTAGAGTATTGGATATGTAGGCAACATTCATTGACAAAGGAGTCTTTGAGGTTAGATCAAATTCACTTGATCCCAACCCCTATTTTTACAAGGTGACATGCCTTAATTAGAGATTCAATAATTTTTAGAAAAATAATGATATTAAGAACTTGTGTATGAAATATAAATAGAGAATATGAAAGGAAATAGTGAACCCTAATAGGAATAGGTCAAAAAAAGAGTTAATATTTCATAGTGGACATGAGTGGTAGAATCAGGGCACTAACATTGATGCTAGTATCCATAAGGTGATGAAAGCATCCATACTATTAGATAGAAATATTTTTAATCTGATGATGGGGTACATATCTTTAGACACTCCACTTGTGCACCTACACTTCTTAGACCTACGTGAACATCAATGTATAAGCTAAGTACAATTTCTCCTTCACATTAATATTATCATAAAATTTAATCTTGTACTTTATATATTTAACATATTATTAGATTCAATATATCATATCAAAATATTAGTATAATCTAAATTTATTAATTGGCATAATTATTAGAGTAACTTTCTCCCTAGTTGATTAGGCTATTCTTTCCTTTATTCTTTATTTCCAAAAAGTGTTAAACAATTTGATTTTAAAATTATTCATTCTTTTCAAAATACTTATTCTTAATTTATTTAAAATTTCCAATATGTTTCTCAAATTCATGTTGCTCAACTATATTTTACTTATAATGATTCTTAAGTTACTTCACATTTTCCCAATCTTTCTTCATTGTAAAATTATTCTATTCCAACATGATCTACATCTACTTATATTATAAATCCAAAAATGACAACTATTATTAATACATTGTGTGACTTAAAAAATTATATTAAGGCTATTTACAAAGGGTCTCAAAAGAAAAAACATATGGTCATTTCTAATGAAATTATTATCAATCCTTTCTATTATGAAGTGTTTGCATACCCATTTCCAAATAATTCATTTGAAATCCTAATATCTCTTTACTAGATTTTATGAAGGCTTGGTTTTTAACCATTGGATTGATGTCTATAATTGCATTACATTGGGTTTTATAACTAAAAAAGTATTATGTTTATTGGTATGTTATTTTATATATTGTACATCATTGAGGGGTTTAAAATTTCAAGATAATTATGTTCTTATCTAATCTAACTCAAGCCCCAAAATGAATCATTTAGTTTAAAATTACAATTATTGTTTAGAGAATAAGTATAATTTATTAGTGATCAAAGCCAAAATGCATCATTTAGTTCAACATTCCATTTAGGGTTTGGAGAAGAAGTATAATTTTGTAGTGATCAAAGACAAGTTTCAAAAATTGAGTGATGTTTTTGGAAATCTAGGTTTGTAAAACACAACTTCAGTTTTTTTCATATACCTAACATTTACTAGAACCACAATCTCTATGGTTTTTGTAATAAGAGATAATAATTGATGGTTTTGTTAACATCCTCTAATAGCCATAAGTTTTTAAGCTTATCATTATATTTACAAAAAACCTTAATTTATACTATTATACATTAATAATTTTTGCTAAAGCTATATAAAATCAAAATATTTTTTGTAAACCCTATTTTCATCATTTATTACTCTACTTTTGAAAAAATAATCAGTGCTAATTTACTTTTCTATATCTATTTATGCATAGTTAAATGTTTATGGATATATGCGTTGAATTTTGATTGAAATCCATTTGTTCATATTCCATTTTGATAAACCCATCTTACACATATTATAGGATTAGATATTATTTCATTTGTAGTAGATATAAATTTATCAAGCTATATATAGTTTTTCTAGTGCTTATTCCATTACATTATTTAAAATTAGCTTGCCCAATTTTCTTTGTGTTATGCCAAATATTGGAATATTTTTCTTGTATATTTTTGAAACCATAAGGATTTTGGGTGGTCTGTGGGTGTGTATTCAATGTTTGATCTCCTCTTATGACAAATTTCTTTATTACACCTAAGAATCCAACTAGGAAGAATGCTAGTATTCTTCATGTTCATATTGATTTTGTTGAAATTCGTTTGGATAATTATATTTATTTCTTGAGAAAAAAATGAAAAATAAAAATGTATCTAGTGTTACTCCAACAAAAAAATATATATATTGAAAATGATAATGATATACCTATGAATGATACTGATTTTAATGGATCTCAAAATTATTAATACATGTGAAATATGTCATGATCAATAATATTTCTTAGATGAATAATATAGGGCTTAAAATATTACACATTTTAGGAAATAACTTATGGAAAAACCTAATGAGATAATTAGATTGATGAGTGTGTTGAAATAACTTGGAAGTCAACCCATAAATCAAGAGGCTAGAGATAGGGTTAAGATTCAAGAAATATCATAAAAATTAAACAATAGATACATAATTTATCATAATGTGGATCAATTACTTTATATATACATAATATTTTTTACTTTATTATTATTATTGATGTTATCTATTGAAACAACTTTTTGATCATCAATATCCCTAAGTGCACACATTAAAAGAGTACCCTAGGAAAGGTGTGGGTGGCCTTTTGGTGCTTTACAAGAGCCTTTACTATCTATTTCACGAACATATCATTCCTACTACTAGTTCAGCTTCCTCAAATTTATCCTACTACCTACCTCCTTCCACTATATCCTCTTGTAGTTATATCACTTTATCTATATTCTATGACATAGAACAGGTTGGTACAATCTATTTATGTATATATTAAAACTAAATATTTATAGCATATTAGTTTTGTACATTTGAAAAATATCAATCATATATATATCTTTCAATTGCAAACCTCCATGTTGTTGAAAGGATCACATTCACTATATCATTGTGCCTAAATGCTTATCTCTTAGTCTAATCCATATCATTATAATAAACTAGGTCTCCTTATTGCATTAAAATCTTGAATCCCAATAAACATATTTTACTACCAGTTTTAGATCCATACCCACTTTCTAGCCTTTTGGACACTACCAACTAAAGAGGGACACTATTGTTGCCTATAATGTCTAAATCCTTATCTAGTGTCCAATTTCCAAAATTCATCCAAATTGAAAATTATTATAAACCTATGAGTTAGCCTATTTTTATTATTAATCCCTACCATGAGATATGTTCAAAAGGTGTGGTATAAATACAAGTCCAGGCCTTGTCATTATCCATCTAACAAATACTAAGAAAACACCTACTAAAGTTAAATCAATCAACTATAAAATTAATCTATTCTAACCCATCACCCCTATTTCATATTAACTAGAATAAAAATCATATTTTATGTCTAAGTCAATCAAAGAGTATCCCATGATTGATATTTTTCAAATTAAAATCTAGATCACTACATGCATCTAAATATAGTATATTGCACATTTATGCACACACTTTCCCACACATAAGGGAAAACTACATAAGTATGAGGCTCTAATTGGAGTATTAGATATGTAAGTAGTGGACATTGATAGAGGGGTATTTAGGGTCAGCTCAACACCATGATCACATTAACCTATTTTTAGTAAACTCATTCCAAGGGTTAAGAAGGGTGGAGAGCTAGGATTTGATCAATTAATGACGAGTGATAACCTATATCCCAGATCCAAATACACCAATAGAAAGGTGATATTAAACCCATAAAAAAGAATTTGGTCACATATATATCTATTCATTATTATATAATAAACATCTACATCATAGTTAGACACTATCATTAATGATAGTGTCTAGATCTGATGGTATCATTTGTAGCCACGTAAGTGTGATTTCTAGAATCTATTGACTGATCTAGAATATTGATCTTTAAAATACTTTACTTTTGTTTCCAATCCAAATTTTCTTATGCATAGTTTTTCTAGAAACTCTCTAGCTAATTCAATGGACTATGGAAATACTCTTGCATTAACAAATAATTACCATTACTTCTTATTTATTGAATTATCTTTTAATAACTATACTACTATTTTTATCAATAAGATTTGTATAAATTTAGAATATTTTTTAATCTAAGTTTTCTACTAATTAGATTACTATAGAGTAGTTTATCACCCTTATGATTGAACTATTTATATATTCTCAAGCCTATCTACCCCCTATAAAATTCTAGGGTTAAATAATATAATAGATTTTCAATTATTATACTATATTTGCTAACTCGATGGCTATAAGCCTAATTTCAAAAATTCTTATTGTATCAGTTTAGCTAATATCATTTAGTGTCAGTCAACTGTATTAGCTTGGTTGATGTCATCAGATTAGTTTTTAGGGTTTTTTAGGTATTATATCAATAGATAGGGTTATATTTCATTGAAAACATATCCATATACACTCTATTCACTCCATTTTCACTCACACTTATACCCTAAGTCATATTTCAAGGAATTGGGTCAAGAGTATTATCTTGAAGGAAAATTTTCTTGTGTAAGTCTTGGAGATTCAATAGGAGTCATTAGGATTATTCTTAGGTATTATACCAACCATTTGAAATTTTCACAACCAAAATATATCTTTCAAAACTCTATTATCCAAGGGGGATATTGAGGCTCGACAGGTCCATTCCAAGGTAAGTATATATAACATTATATTATTTAATTTATTTACTTAGTTGATTAGATGTTGATTGTTACTTAGTTAATAAATGTCTATGTATCCTTATTTATTTTATATCTATAATTATTACTGGTGTGGCTATAGGATTGCTTATACTTTCCATACTCCATTTTAGGTTGCCTATACCCCCATTTATCTACCATGACACCTTACCCATTATGATCATTCTAACCCTTCCCCTTTACTTTAAATTAAATTACTTGCACACTTATTATATTTATTATTGATAATAAATTACTTTCATATAGGTATAATTAGAGTTATTTCTTTGTGCCATAGGGTTAGGCTTTGGAACCCTTTCCTCTTGGCATATGTAACTAGGTAATTCTCATATAGATCTATAGATCCATTAGTAATGATCCAAACATTAGGTATCATAGGCCCTATTTGATTACCCTTATTCAAGTTTAGATATATTGATATATTATATTTGTATTCTAATCCTAACCTATGCATGCATTCTGGTGAGCTTGACATGAATCATATCAATTTTTTTAATATATAATCACTTTTGACTAGAGATGTGAATTAGATATAGGGTAAAAAAAGGGTCTTAGTCACCAAGAACCACTAAACAAACACAAATAGTCACCATTAATCACTAAATCCACTAAGCCAACTTAAATAACCACATCTAGCCTATGCACACCCTATGAGATTCAATCCTGGGTGGAGCTAGATAAAACCAACCCACTTTACCAACCCTTATTCATATAATTAACACATGAATTATCCATTACTAGGTTGAATTATATTTATATTTACATTTTTCATTGATTATCTTTAGAGTCATGTTTTTCTTCCTTTTTTCAACTTATATTTTTTTCTCTAAACTAGTATATCTTTTACATGCAAATTGTATCAGCCAATCCAATGTCTTTATTTTTCAGCCTATGAATGGTATCAACCAACATGGTTCCATTTTGTTTGTTTCCAAACTATACTATCTAGCCTGATATAATTTAGTGTACTTTTCCAATGGCATCGGCTATGTCAATACGTTCATTTCTATATGTCTACCATTAGCACTTTATTTTTAAACAAATGGTATCATCCAACTTGATAGAGTTTCTTTATATAGATAATTGCATCAACCTGACTGATACATTTTATTTTTAAAGACTCATTAACCAATTTTATTGGCCTAATTGATACCATTGGTTTTAAATATCCAATATTTTTCACATCAAAATTTCATGTCAACCTTTGATGGTAACTCCTTATGGCACAATTATCTTATACCTTTTCTCATGGATGAGGATCCTAATGATTACCTTCCCACATATGATGATACTTTAGTGGAACATATATTATTTGTATGGTCCTCCCCTTTTAGACTATGATTATTATGATCCTTACACTTATAATAATGATCATCCTAATTTTTATGTTTTCACTACTCCTCACATGACTAAAAATCAATATCACAATTTTCACATCTATGATGATTTCTCAAATGGAGGGGAAGACCCAACTATGATAGTGTATATTCCCAATGATGATGAATTGTTTGAGTTTCTTATATTTAATTAAAAATTAATTAGTGTTGAGCATAGTTTTCTTGATGTCAACCCACCCCACCCTTAGATGGCCTTAGAAGGATAAGTCATCGAACCTCAACTCATATTAAACCATTTTTTACCAATTCATCATGTTATGAAGAAAACCTACTTTAAATGCCTACCACATGGAACATTGTAGATGATTATTATCCTTGAGCCTTTATAAATATGCATAATTATCATATTACACCCTCTCTAAAATGATCATAAAAATCACTTCTTTTTAATGGTATTGTCCAACCCATTACTATTCAGTTTCATCCACCTATAAACAAATGCATTAGCCTTGACCCAAAATGTGTCAATACATTTATTTTTCTTGCAATAAACTACATCATCCATATCAAAAAATGTGTTGATATAATTATTTTATCTGTAACCAAATACATCAACCATAATATAGAATGTGCCAATATAGTTATTTTTCCTCTAATACACTACATCGACCATGAACCAGATTGTGTTGATCTAATTATTTTACCAATTTTAGATAAAAATATCAGCCATGACACATAATATACCAATACAGGGATTTTGGATTTAGATAAATAAATCATCCATGACCCAAAATGTGTTGATATAGTATAATCCACTACATCAACCTAGTTGAAACAATTCCTTTTTGTCTTATATCTCATCAGACTGTACCTAATTGGCCAATATAGTTCAATTCAATTCAAAAACATTATACTATATGGACATGTCTGATACATTCTATTTGATTACATTTAATTAGATTATATCAACCTTCTCAAAATAATCTATTTGATTCATATTTCTCTAGACTATATTGACCTTTACAATACTATACACCATAATTTTTAATTACTTTTCATAGATCCTGACATATCTCTAGATAGCACATTTCTTGTTATAAAATAGAATTACATATATATTAACATCATTATTTGTCATGTCAGTTTTGAGATTAAATCTATCCACCTATATCCCATAGGTTGGGGCATCTTGTGATTCCCATCCTCTTATTATCACACATGTTAGGTTGTATACATGCAATCAAGATTAGGTTAACACAAAATCCAAAATATTTATATACCCAAATAAATTTCACAAAAATAAATTGTAACTAAATATTAATGCATATACATTAGATGAAATTTAAATAAAGGAAACAAATAAATTATATCACCTTGATTTTATAGTTTTACCAAAGATGATCATGATCTTCTATTTGATTGTAGAGATTGTGCTCATATTACAGTTGGATGTAGTTGTAAATACCTATGGAGTATGTGGACAAATCTAAAACAATTCAACTTTAAATTATGATGTGTTAATTGGATGGTGGTGATTGTTTGAATATCTTGACATATAAAGTGATAAGGTTTTGTTGCATAAGCAAATCTTGTTAAAAATAGAGGGTGGACCCTCAATTTATATATATTTTTGAATGATTTTAGCCATTGGATGAAGATAAAGATAAATGGTGAAGCATTTTTCAAAATGGGAGGTTGAGAAATTGATAAGGGAGGCATGGGCCATGTAAAGATTATAATTTAAGAGGCATGTGCTTATGACATGCCTTGACAGAGAAGAGATTAGCTTGGGATTAATAAATGATATAAAAATTCATTATATGAGAGTGTGTGAAGATCACAATGGGATTTAAGGGTGATGATATCATGATGTGAGAAATATTACCTTTTTTTA